>OZ014430.1:6529658-7038687 GCA_963966015.1 Aphidecta obliterata | reverse complement strand
CTCACGCATCAATTCCAGGCTGTTTTTTATAAGGAAAAAAAATCATCATTTCTGGAAATATTGAAGGGGGTGCCACAGGGTTCCACTTATTCATCATCTATATTTGGCAGTTCACGAAACGTATACTCTCTTGACGGTTACATTACTATGCAGATGATAGTCAATTTCATATATTTTTCCTTCCAAATGCACTCAGCTAGGCCATTACTGCACTAAATTTCGACTTGAATATCATTCCAGGAATATCCCGAAAACACTTTTTACTTCTGAATGCTAGAAAAACCGTGGCAATTTTGTTTGGTAAAAAATTGACAGCTTAACCAGGGAATTATAACTGCATTTAAATTATTGAAAATTACACAATTACGTTTTGTGGGAAGGCGAGGAATTTGTGTGTGTGGATTGACCATGAGATGAGATTTTTTGGCTATGTCTCAGCGTGCTTGCAAAAGACATATGACAAGTAACAATTAATTCATAGAAATCGTGGATATCTGAGAAAAAAAATTGAAAATTCTCCTATGTGAGACTTTAGTACTTTCCCATGTTAACTATGCTGACGCGGTGTATGGCCCTTGTTTAAGTTTTTTTGAAAAACAAAGAATACAAAAAATCCAGAATTCATGTCTCCGTTTGAAACTTGGTATATAGACGATAGACGTTTGACAGAATAAACTGCACTAACTAATGCACTACGCCTTGCTAATTGGTTGAATATGGACAATTTCTGCACTCTGCTATTTGGTTTTGGAAGATCATCAACACCAAGTCTCCTCCATCTTTATCTGTTGAAATAACTCAAAGGCTGATGTTCACAACTTGAATGTTCAATTCAAAGTAACTCTAACTTCACCTGCGCACACAACAGTATTATTCAGACGTTGCCAATGGATGTCAGAGGTGTGGGAAACTTGAAATATTTCGATGTCTCCTTGTTCAATAGTAAGTAAGTAAGTAAGTATAGTCCGTTTAAGAATTATTGACATCTCGGGAGGCTGTGAAAAATCGAATTTAAGTTGGTAATAGACCATTCAGTAATATTTTGGTTTGCTGAATTCAGGTTGGTATAGGAATAACACTAACATAACCCATAGAGATTAGAGACCTGCTTTGATGATTTTATCGAAGATATTGGTGAATAATTATAGAAATTAGCTCTGAATTTGAGTATTTTTTTGTCTTTTGCTATTGAAATGGCTGGAATTGACCAGGACACATAGCGCCTAACAACAAGAGAACGCCAGGCAGTTTGTCGGTGTTACTTCGAGTTTTTCAAAGATTCGGCAGATATTTCCGCTAGCATTAATCGAGTTTCGCTAGTGTTTCAGGTAAACTGTTATTCATCTACTCAAAGTGTATTCTGATTGATCAATGTGTCTTAAATCTTCAGATTTCTCCAAGCACTGTTCGAAGAATATTAGCGAAAAAAGGAGAAGGCATGTCATTACTGCCTGGAATTAGCAGTGGAAGAAATCCTGTGCAATATAATTATTCCTTCAAAGAAACATTGAATGATTTTGTTTTTGCTAAAATTACAAGCAATGAATATATCAGCTTGGATATCCTTTTTGAACTGGCCAAAGAGCACCTAGATTTCGATTGATCGAAGTCAACATCATATTATATCATAAAAAAAAATTGGATACAAATACAAAAAAGTTGATCGAAGGAAAATTCTTACTGATAATCAGAAAAATATAATAAATAGAGTACGATTTTGTGGTAAATACCGAGAATACATGGAACAAAATGTAAAATTCATTTATCTAGATGAAACTTGGATATTCGAAAACGTTAGTCAAATTCGTCAGTGGACACTAGAAAGTAATCAAGAAGGTATGCCGAGTATATTCAAGGGTGAAGGCAAAAGGTACATTATTTTGAATGCTGGAACAATTGATGGATTTTTACCTGGATGTGATCTGATTCTTGACAGTGGTATTAATGATAAGGATTACCATAAAACTATGAATGGTGAATTATTTCATAAATGGGTCATTGAAAAATTGATACCTTCCCTGCAATTACTTGATACAAGGTGTGTGGTTATCATGGATAATGCACCATATCATTCGATTAAAGTTGATAAATTACCAACAACTGCTGCTCGTCAAGAAGTAATTCAACAATGGTTACAAGAACATAATATTTCATTTGAAGCGAGTTTCACTAAAACTAAACTTATAAGTTTGATAAAACCATTTTCTGATGATCCAAACTTTAAAAAGTACCATATTGATCAAGTACTAGAAAATGCTGGACACGAAGTCCTCAGATTGCCTCCATACAATTGTCAGTATAACCCTATTGAATTGGCTTGGAGTTTCTGTAAAATGTATTATAATCGAAGAAAACAGGGAAAGTAAGGAGATAAGGAACGAGTGAAATGTCTTTGGAAAGAGGCACTTCAAGAGTGTACAGCTGATAAATGGAAAGCTTACGTAGAGCACGTTGAGAAAGAAATAAGAGAAGATTGGACAAAATATATGGGATATCATGATGTTTTAGACATACCACCTTTCATCATAAATACAAGTCCTGATGATTCTGATTCTGAAGATGATTGCGAAGAGTTATGTTGAGATGAGGAAATAATAACAGTTATGGTTATTGATTCTGACTCTGCCTGAGTTGTGGAGGGGTGGATTGAGTAGCTCAAACACAACTCTGCCGGTCCCCAGCCCAGTTAAAAAAGGGCGGTTTAAAGAGTTATGTCCAGAGGAGGAAATAATAACAGTTATGGTTATTGATTTTGACTCCGCCTGAGTTGTGGGTGGGTGGAATGAGTAGCTCAAACACAAACTTTGCCAGTCCCAAGCCCGGATTGAGGAGGAGGGTTTGAAGGTAAGGCCAGCTACTTGCCTTTTGTAAAAACAAAAGAGGGCTCATAGAGCAATCACAAAGGCCTTGGAACCGGACTGATTAACGCAGACGACGAATGCACGAAATAGGAAACAAGTGAGAAGGAATGTGAAATTTTGGACGTGGTGAGGTGAACATGTGCAAGAAGAAGACAATGGAATGAATATGTGTCCAGAATGGGCAATGAGGGATTAGCTAAGATTGCATGAAATGGAAAACCAGCCCCCAGATGCAAAAGGAAGCAGAATACTATTATTTTGGAATTGGGATTTTAACTGACATACAAGTTATGTATTGATTAACTTTTGAGTGTTCCATTTACTGTAGTGATCTTCTAAATAATTCAGTCAATGATATATTATTTAATGCTTTTTTCTGGTTTTTCTGCTTTTGTTTCAGATCTCAGTACTCATTTCAAGATACCTCGTCAATAGAAATGGAATAGAAGAAAAACGATTGTTTAAAGGAAAAGGAAGCCCATCAATAGGATTATGTCAGCTTATTCAATAAACCCATCAAAATCACTACACTTATAAGTTTTCACTGAGAATTTTATCTGTGCTTTTGTATAATTTGTAGATATTTTAAATTTTAAGTTTATTTATTATACTTTCAGGGAGGCAGGGTTTTTTCAGCCGAGGTTTTTCCCTGAGCTCTTGTATCATACTTAGAATTGTATGGTTCCCTGTTGCACCAACCTCAGCTAATTGTGTTTGTTTGATTTGTATTATGTATTGGCTCTTAATCAAAAGAATATAATATATATTTATGTATATAACGTAGGTGTATAGTACCCTGTTCAAATTCCCTCTGCTAATACTGACATTGAACACAAGCTATATTGTTCACAATTCAAAAGAATTCTGAATAATTGTAAAATTGCTAATCGATTATACAGTGCAACCTCGATTTAACGAAACTGAAGGGAATTTGTAAAATATTCGTTATATCAAGTATTTCGTTGGAATGAGGTTCGTTATATAGAGGTTAGATTGAACTCAGATTCGTTTTAACGAGGTGAGAAAAATTTTCAATAATCGCAATGGCGAACGATTTCTACAAAAAAATAAAAACACTGTATTTACTCGCATGATTTCAATCTTTAACAACTATAATCTTCTTCTGTTTAATGGCAGCCCACATTCTTCAGAAAATTTATCTTAAAATTTTGAAATGTGGCTAATGTACTCGCTGGAATATTGAACTCTTTAGCGATTTCTCTTTTTTCTTGTTGGGGAGGATTCTCGTCCACACATTCAATCATTTTTCTGTTTTTCTGTGATGGTTGAAGACCACTTTCGTTTTTCAGCCATCGTAATTTCTGAATTGTTTATAGCGACAAACACCAGTGTTTACATCAAACAGTTTTACGTATCTAAACCTGCCGAAACATGCATCCTTGTTGTTATTGTCCAATAATTGTGTGCTTTTGATTGAAAGAAGTTATGTAGAGGTTACGAGTTGAAAAAATTCGTTGAATGTTGATGTTATACTTTCTATATAATATTCTGCAATGATTGGAAATTCGTTATAAAGAGGTCATTAACAGAAAGTATTCGTAATGTAGAGGTATATTTTACATTAACTCTTTTGGGCAGTTCTAGGGGATTTCGAAATATTCGTTGAATCGAGGAATTCGTTTTATTGAGGGTCGTTATATCAAGGTTACACTGTATTTTCAATAATGCATGGACAGTTTCAATAAATACAAATGAAAATTGACCTTCTTGAAGTATTCAACACCTTCCACTAAATAATTCACAAATTGGTTTATATATTTTTAGTTACAGTACAAATTTCATATCGAAATTCACTTGTTTCGATCGATGGCACACCGCCTGGCTGACCAGCACTTATGAAGAAGTAAAAAATTGGATCAATTCGTGGATCTATTCAAAAGATGACCAGTTTTTTCAGAGCGGGATTCGTATGCTGCCTGAAAGAAGGGAGAAAGTAGTGGCCAGCGATGGACAATACTTAGCATCATAAATGTTTAACCAGTTTTTTACAATAAAGCCTCGAATTTCGGGAAAAAACGGCGGAAGCAAAGTTGTACACCTAATACTACATAAATTCTCAATTTTTGTTTCTGTCTTATTTCTTAATAATAATTTTTTTCCAATCTATCCACGTGGCCCAGTGCTTGCAAAATATAAAAAAATATTTTCTGTTGCACCTCCTTATAGGTACCTGCTAGAATTTCACTAATTATCCTTCTTGAATACTGGCATAAAATGGTACTATAAATGGAGTTATATTCTATTTATATCCCGACTCTCCTAGGTCTCTGTTAGAATTTTGCAAAATTTCGAATACCAATGAAGATTGCGTGTTCTTGTTTTAATGATCTTCAATTTTCCATGGGTTACTTTTATATGAATGATATCTCAGCATTGCTTGCTTGGAAGTTATAATAATTTCATGTTAAAGCATTCCATATTTGCGCTCCCAAACCTGAATTCCCATGTTCAAATTGCATTCCGGCGTAATTATTCGATTTCGATAATTCGTATACTAAACACTTTTCTAGGTTACATTTATGTTTGACATTCTTTGATGTTTTATTCTATGATTAATTGGAACAGTAATTTTTTTGTAACTAGAAATAAAGCCTCGACTGGACGTTCATGGCCTGCTTCGATGTCAATAATTCTTAAATGGACTATAAGTAAGTAATTTCTTTATTTCAAGTGAATCTAAAACATCAGTGAACAAATGAAATTGTGTCAACATAATAATCATATCATATCACTTAAAAAAGTCTTCGATCTTGTATGGCTCGATCAATATTAATTGTTAATGCAAGGTCTTCTTGTATTTCTTGAAATTTCCTTCCTTCTGTATTGTCTCTGGTGGAGAATTAAAAAGTCTCAAACACCTATATTCGACTTGGCTCTGTGTTCTAGTCAGATTTACTCTAGGGTATGTGTAGTTTGAATTTCTGATGTTATATTTTTGTTTCCAAATGTTGCTGTGTTGTGAAAATAGCTCTTTGTTTTTATGGAGAAACAGGAGACATTCTTGGATGTATATTGCATAGATGGTTAGCATTTTATTTTTTCTGAACGTTCCACGACATGATTCTATTCTTCCCAAGTTGAAGAGTATTCTGACCGCCTTCTTTTGTAGTGTGAATAGTGAGGACATATTTCCCGATCCATAAAAAAGCATTCCAAATCGCATTCTTGATTCTATTGTAGCATAGTATATGGACTTTAATGCACTTGAATTCAGGTATCTTGACACAACCCTCAGTCCATAGATGCAGGAAGATATCTTTTTTGAGGTATACTCTATGTGACATTTCCAGTTGAGTTCTTTGTCGATGAAGATTCCAAGAAATTTGACATTATCTTTCAATTTGTATTTTTCATTATTCAACTGGACTTCACATGGGTTTTCATCTCCTGATGTTATGCGGTGAAATAGCATAGCATTGGTCTTGTCTCTGTTCAATATTAAGTTGTTGTTGTTGAACCAGGAGCTTGCTAATTCCAGTACTTTTGCAGCTGTAGTCTTCAGTTCTGGCCATTGCTTTTCCATGACGAGAACATTTGTGTCATCAGCATAGTTTACAACAGCTCCTTCACAGTTAGATGAAGTTATTTCCTCAGCAAAATCATTGATGTAGACAAGGAAGAACATCGTCCCCGCTATACCTCCCTGCGCAACGCCAATGAGGATTTCCAGCAGTTCTGATTTGAAAATTTTTCCATCAACTTGTATTTCAGCCATTTGAAATCTCTTCTTGAAGTATGATTGTGTTCATTTTAAAGCTGGTCCTCTTATTCCATATCTCTCGAGTTTTTCCAGCAGTTTTTCTATTTTTACGCAATCGTAGGCTTTGGTTAGGTCTAAGAATAGTCCTAGAGCTAATTCATCATCTTCAAAGGCGTTTACTACTTTTCTCAGGAATTGGTGACCTGCTGTTTGTATAGATTTTCCTTTCACATATCCATGTTGATTATTCGAAAGGTGTAATTTGCCAGCATAAACTCCATTACCTGCCTGCAAAAAGCCATCTCGAAGATCTTAGAAAACGATGGTAGAATACTTATAGGCCGACAGTTATTATAGTTTACTTTGTCTCCTTGTTTGAAAATTGGCTTCACTATTGCTATTTTTAGGTTTAGGTCTGGAAACACTCCTTGTTTTAGTGATTTGTTTATTAAATATCTCAAGGGTTCTTCAATATGGTTAATTGTTTGTTTGAAATTTGAAATGCCGTCCACATCACCAGTTTTTTTATTCTTCATATTGTTCAAAATTTCTTTCAATTGTTTTGTCGAAATTGATCTCACATAGATGAATTTATCTATTCCATCCGTGTTTTTGTCGTAGTTGTTTCATTTATCTCATTGACTGTTTTTTCCGGATTATCTTTGATGGGGAATTCCCTTTCACTTTCATCATTATTTATTGATATTACTATTGACCAGAGTGCTTTGCTCTTATTGTCTGATGAGGATATTCGTTGGTCATATAATTTTGATTTTTGGGTTGCAAGTTCTCTGTCTTATTGTTTCTTCACTTCCTTGTACACATTCTTCAGAGTCGGATTGTATTCGCTCAGAATCAATAACAAATCTAATTTCCCCTTGAGTTGTACAATACTTGGTTTTAGCTTGAGGTTAGTTCCATTTTTCTTCTCGATTGATATTCTCCTTAGGGGAAATGCTGAGTTGAAAATCTTGAGATATTTATTGTAAAATATCTTAAAGGAGTGGTTTATGTCATCATCACCACTGTACAGTAATGTCCAGTTTTATTGTTCAATTATTGTATTGAAATTTTCTATATTAATTTTTGTATATAGCCTTTTCCAAGTGAACTTTTTTTTGGTTATACTTATTTGATAGCTAATTTGTTGTGCTAAGTGGTCAGATATGTGTGTATTCCATGATAGTGTTTGATAGGGTGTGTGTGAGTTGGTAAATATTCCATCAATGCAGCTTGCACTTCTTTCAGTTGTTCTGGTGTTGTCGAAAATTGTTTGTTTGATATTGTAGCTGTTGAAAAGATTTGGTACTTCTTGTTTTTCTTCTGAGTTTCTGATCATATCTATGTTAAAGTCTCCTGTGATAGTAACGTTATATTTATTTTCAAGTTTGTGTAGGATTGTGTCTAATTGTTTCATCATTGTTTCTGTTGTTCCGTTGTTATATATAGCCATACAAATATGTTTTTTGCTTTTTATTTCAAATTCAATACCTGCTATCTCAAATATTCCCTTTTCAGACATTTCTTTTCTTTTCTTTAGCTTCTATGCCATTTTTCACGTATACAGGGTCTTTCACGAGGAACCTCACCCATATTTATACGGGAAACTACTGAACGTATTTTCATGAAATTCAGCACTTATAAGTATTTCACGATGCTGATGAAACCTAAATATTTTCAAGGCATGAGCACCTCCGGTTTTTCCGGAAATGACGTCAACTTCCGTTTTTCAAATTAGAACACCATTTTTTTATTGCAGAAATAGATTCCTTAGAAAATTTCAAGTTATTTTGATATAACATTTTTCAGTTTTGGTTGGAAAATTCTCTCTGAGCGGGAAAATTCGAAAAAAAAATCGAAAATAGAGCTCCGCTGAAACAAGAATAACTTCGAGGTTTTGGGATGGAAAATTTTCATTTTTGGGATTTTTCAAGATGTAAGATTGATGTATCCACTTTAAAAATCGAAATCGCGATTCATGATACAGGGGGTGAAAAAATCGCTTTCAAAGTTAGGGATGACAAAATCGTGAAAAATCAATTTTTTCAAATTAGAACCCCATTTTTTTATGGCAGATATTAAATCTACGTTAAAAAATAATGTGAGTGTATGCATCACACCCTTGCCCTAAAATGGATATTTTCTGAGTTATTCACAAAAAACTGTTTTTCGTCTTGAATTTTCAGCTATTTCTTTTCCCTTCACGCCAAAAAGATGAAATTTTCAGGAACTGTTATTTGAACCATGCTGTAGATTTTTCACCCCTTCTTGAAACCGACTTCAAGTTACTATTAGGAGAACCATGGCAAACTCTCGCAGTTATAACTAGAGAAGATGCTCAAAGTTTTGACCGTTAATTTCTAGACATTTATTTATACGTCTCAGGAATGCTTCGTGCGTTGCTCTTCTTATTTCATCGGGAGGAAGAGATCTGCAAAAGTGTTTAAGAACCAAATTGAGTTTCAAAACTATGAATCTAAAAATCTAAACAAACCTGAACGCATTTCTGACTCGTTCTATGCAGTCCTCTTTATCAGTCAGGGGAGTTGAGTAGACAATATTTTTTATCCTACCCCAAACATAATAGTCTAAAGGAGTTAAATCGGGAGAACGTGGTGGCCAAAGATGTGGACCATTGTTCGCCAACCATCGATCTTCAAATAGCCTGTAGAGGATATTTGTTATGGTTCATATGGTTTTTGCATATGGTTCATAAGGAATTATTTATTTATCACTGGAGAGAAAACCGATGGCCGATTAGTTGAAATAAAGAGGTTTCCGATACAAATTCGAATCCAAATTCGCCATCTATTTAGGAACAACCTGTAACTTTTTTCTCTCGCATATTAGGGTAGTAAAATCTAAAACATGGTTTAAGTAACAGTTCCTGAAAATTTCATCTTTTTGGCGTGAAGGGAAAAGAAATAGCTGAAAATTCAAGACGAAAAACAGTTTTTTGTGAATAACTCAGAAAATATCCATTTTAGGGCAAGGGTGTGATGCATACACTCACATTATTTTTTAACGTAGATTCAATATCTGCCATAAAAAAATGGGGTTCTAATTTGAAAAAATTGATTTTTCACGATTTTGTCATCCCTAACTTTGAAAGCGATTTTTTCACCCCCTGTATCATGAATCGCGATTTCGATTTTTAAAGTGGATACATCAATCTTACATCTTGAAAAATCCCAAAAATGAAAATTTTCCATCCAAAAACCTCGAAGTTATTCTTGTTTCAGCGGAGCTCTATTTTCGATTTTTTTTTCGAATTTTCGCATTTCGCACATTTTACACCCTCTGCAACCTTTTTCTTGCAGTGAACACATTTATCTTCATTTGATTTTTCACTTTTCGCGGAGCGATTTTCCGCATCTTCTTCAATTGGCGCCATCTTGCTAAAAAAAACCTTTCTAAAATAAACTTATGGATGAACAGAGTAAGAGTTTGTGGGGTACAATGTCAAAGGATTTAATAAAATTCAACTGAAGGAGTGACTTTTAAATAGGAGATGTATTTGTTATCTTGGTGGAAGTGTTGAGTTTCATGCCAATGAGGACTCCGCGAATTTAAGTTTTTTTTTTGTCTCTTATGGATCAGGTTAGATTGAACTGTGCACAAAATGAGCATTTGTTTTTTTTTTTTGGTCGAAATTTTTGTTTCTTATTTTTAATATATCATGCAAAAATAAAGGCCTTCATTATTATTATTATTATTATTATTATTATTATACAGGGTGTTTCCAACTAAGACGTGAACCTCGGAGGACGTGTTAGTATGACTCATTTGCTGTCGTTTGAGTCATATTTATTGATAATCAAAAATCAACAGTTCACGAGTTATTTGAGTTCTTGTGATTTTTATAAGATTCCTCACCTCACTTCATTTTTCATCAATTTTTTCTACGTTGACCAAATTTGATCGAAATTTCGAAATAATATCATCAGAAAAGGATATGATATGTATGGAACAAGCAAAGCTATCCTGTATTAGATGTTCAAAAATAATTAGTATGATTTGAAAGTTGGTATATGAAGAAAATAAAAATCAAATTCTAATATCAATTTGCCTGCAACTTTCGAATTACACAATTTATGTATGAAAGAGTTATTTTGAGAACTTGTCAAATTCCTTCTTCATTCCCTAAAATTTTTCCGTTAGAATGCAGTCACCAGTTTCATTTCAGCAGATTTTTTTATGAACAACATTTTGCATGTACGGCATAAAAAATAGTGATTAAGCGTTAAGGTTTGGATGGAAGCAATAGCTAATCTTGGATAGGTCCTTACTATGTACCTGTTAACTCAAACGGAGAAAATTATGAATAATTTTTGAGATCAAATATGTACAGTTTTTTAGACGGAGTTCCCCTGATTTCTTGATTGAAAGGCGTAAAATCATTTTCCAACAGGAAGGGTGTTCCGCACTTCATAAGGGTTAACGTTCGTATGTTTTAGAACGTATTGTTCCCTAAAGGGTGGATAAATAGGGGAGGAGTTATTTCGTGGCCAGCAGGAAGTCCGGATCAAACACCGTTAGATTTCCTTGTTTGATGCAGTTTAAAAGAAATAGTATAGGAAAGGAAAATGCATCCACGTGCACAACTTGTGGAGGGGAATAGACGGAGCAGCGAGAAGATTGAGAGTTAATTTCAGGACTGAAGAAGTTAGAAACAGAGCACGTGATTGTATAAGGAACGATGGAGGACATTTCGAACATAATTTATGAATGAATTTTCTAGTGAAATTTTGAGTTTAATTGCAATAAAAAAATTACGAAAAGCACTGCCGTGAAGGCCGGAGCTTTTGAGCGCTCGTACATGCACCTTGTAGGTAGATTCGCATTCTCCAGTTTTAGAAACCAATTGGAAAGATTTTGACAGCTGTCGAAGAAAATTTCAGACCAACGCGAAAATCCAGACTTCACGTCAGTGCTTTGGTGACCATTTTCTTTTTCGATAATTCGCTAGAATTTTCTACGGTAATGGTAATGGTTCTTGGTAATGCGATCTGGACAAAATTATACATTATTCTTCATAAATGTGCGAAATATTTCGAGTCCCTAGGCCTTTCCGTTCGAAAGTTATAATTTTCTATGGTTTCTATGGTCCTGATCATGCGATCTGGAAAAAATGTAGCTCGAATATATCATTCTCAATTTAAATACAAAATTTCGTCACGATCAAATCCATAATTTTGAAATGATCAAGAAAACTGAATTTCAAACGGCCATATTCAAGGAACCCCTATTCTAATTTTGCTCATTGATGAACGTGACCGCGACATTCGAGATCCACACCTATCCTGAAAATTTCAAGTCCCTAGGCCTTTCCATTACAAAGTTATAATTATCTATGGTTTCTATGGTTCTGGTCATGCGAGCTGGACAAAATTCTGCATGTAGCTTGAGTACGTAATTATCCATCTGAGTGCAAAATTTTACCTCGATCGAATCAGTAGTTCCGAAGTAATCAGAAAAACAAAATTTCGAGCGGCTATATTTACGGAACCCCTGGGCGAATTTTGCCCAATAACGAACTTAGCCGCGAAATTTGAGATTCCAACCTACCCTGAAAATTTCAAGTTTCTAGGACATTCCGTTCAAAAGTTATCGTGTATACGGCCGGCCGGACGGACAGACTCGAATTTTCCGACGAATTCGTCATCAGGGAGTCGAACAAAGTCGATTGAGACCATTTTGGGCTCAAAATTCGAAAAATACAGACATCGTGACGAAATGATAAAGCCCTCGTGTAAGTAGTACGAGCGCTCAAAATCATTTAATTCGTTACTTTTCTCTTGGCTTATATACCCTTTTAGATCAAAATCTGCTGAAACGAAAGTAGAAACTAGAAATTGACTATTCTTTTCTTCATAATATACCAAATTCCAAATCATACTCATCCTTTTTCAACAACTATTATAGCATAGTTCTGCTTTTTTCATACATATCATATCCTTTTCTGATGAAAATGATCTAAAATTATAATCAAACTTGGTCAACGTGAAAAGAATTGACGAAAAATGAAGTAAGGTGAATGTTTTCAAAAACACAAGAACTCAAATATCTCGGAAACTGTTGATTTTCTGTTATCAATAAATATGGGTCAAACGACAGCAAATGAGTGAGACAGCAACTTCCTCCAAGTTTCACGTCAAATTTGGAAACACCCTGTATACCGGAGACTGCAAAAAGGAGATTCTGTAATAAACGAATGGTGATATTTTGCTCATTGATAATCTCCGATTTAAATATCGAATGATTAGCTCATATAAGTTCACTCCAGCTAATGTTAATGCATTTTATTCAATTGTGGTTCTCCAAAAAACGATGAATGTATCATAATTGTATGTGTCAGTATTCTGTTGACCAATTCTTCACCAGTACCAGGTTTTCAACAGCTACAATAGACGTGGCAATTGAGAATACCCCAAGGAGAAGTATCTATAGGTGATAAGTAATAAATCAGCTAGCCGAGCTGGCCACTGTAAAGTACCTTCTTGTTACATACATACACCAGCACTTGATTTCCAAAATGTGTTTTTTCCCTTTCTGAAATTCATTTCCCAAAAATTTTAGATAGTTGTCTGAACCTTCAATCAAATTAGAACACACGTTGGTGTAGGATTTTTTCATCCAGATGCGACAAAAAGATATATTTTATGAAAAGACTCAAAAATTTGAAACGAAATATTAGTTTCAGTAAAACCATCAGATTTTGCGACATATTTCACTACATTGATGTTCGAATAATCGCGATATTACAAAAAATGTAGCAGTTAGGATGATTCGATGAAAATGGCTCGTTTCCAAATGGGAAGAAATATCGATATGCGGTTTTCATTGCCTTATGGTTCTCCGAAAAAAAAGGCTCGAGACTGTGCCATCTATTTCCTTCTAACTATATAAACAGTAGTTCCGGATATCATAGTGTAAAACATCGAATATCTGATACTTTTTCGAATTTTGAGCCGAAAATGGTCTCAATCGACTATGTTCGACTCACTGATGACGAATCCGTCGGAAAATTCGAGTCTGTCCGTCCGGCCGTCCGGCCGGCCGTAAGCACGATAACTCTCGAACGGATCAACCTAGAGACTTGAAATTTTCAGTGTAGGTTAAGATCCCAAATGCCTCGGTTGAGTTCGTTAATGGGCCAAATTTGCCCAGGGGTTCCGTAAATAGGGCCGTTCAAAGTTTTGTTCCCCTGATTACTTGAAAACTACAGATTTGATTGAGATGAGATTTTGCACTCAAATGGAAAATGGGGTGTTCAAGCGACATGTGAAATTTTATCCAGATCGCGTGACCAGAACCATTGAAACCATAGAAAATTTTAACTTCTGAACGGAAACGCATCCATGAGCAAAATTATACTAGGGGTTCCGTAAATATAGTCGTTTGAAATTTAGTTTTCTTGATAATTTCAAAACTACAGATTCGATCGTGACGAAATTTTGTATACTAATGGAGAATGATATATTCAAGCTACATTTCTCCAGATCACATGACCAGAACCATAGAAACCATAGAAAATCATAACTTTCGAACGGAAAGGCCTAAGGACTTGAAATTTTCAGGATAGGTGTGGATCTGAAATGTCGCGTTCACGTTTATCAATGAACAGAATTATACCAGGGGTTCCGTAAATACGATAGTTTGAAATTTTGGTTTCTGGATAAATTCGAAACTGCGGATTCGATCGAGATGAAATTTTGTATTTTAATCGAGAATGATATATTAAAACAATATTTTGTCCAGATCGCATGACCAGAACCATAGAAACCATAGAAAATTGTAACTTTTGAACGGACGGGCCTAGGAACTTGAAATTCTCAGGGTGGGTTTGGATCGCAAATATCGCGATCACGTTCATCTATGAGCAAAATTAGACTAGGGGTTCCGTAAATATGGCCGTTCAAAATATTTTTTTGCTGATAGTTCCGAAAATACCGACCGGATTGGGATGAAATTTTGCACCTAGCTGAGTAATAATGTATTTAAACTACGTGCAAAATTTCGTCCAGATCGCACCACCAAGACCATAGATAACGTAGAAAATTCTAGCGAATTATCGAAAAAAAATTGATCAGCTGAAGCACTGACATGAAGTCTGGAGTTTCGCCTAAGTTTCAGAATTTTTTTGACAGCTGTCGTTAATTCCCTCAATTGATTTCTGAAACTGGAAAATGCGAATCTACCTACAAGGTGCAAGTACGAGCGCTCAAAAGCTCCTGCCTTCACGGCAGGTGCTTTTCGTAATTTTTTCTGGAACGAATTGATGTTCAAACACTCTATTACGAATAGTATATTTTCAAAGCTCTTTCAGCGTATTGATCATCTTCACATTCTTAGATCATATAAGACCAATATATGAGACGAATATGACACAACGATTATAGTAGGGTATAATTTAAATACAAGTTTCACCGTTATAATATGTCTGATTATAAGAGTTGGTCCATCGTCATTGGGCAAAATTTCTCACGAATCTTACGGAGAATCATCGAGGCCCACATTATTATGCAAAATGTCAGTAGGTAGTGGTTCGTTCATCTTCAGAGTAGTATTCAGTCGTGAGTTATAGAACAATCCATACTAATAATTAGACAATGAAACATATGTTGAAGGTAAGATTATGTTAGCAGTAGCGGGAAATATTTATTATACCGAAATTTTTTCTCTCGACTGAAATAATGTACAATCTCTTACGTGTTCAACTTTTTCATTGCATGATATTTTTTCCCAACTTTGTCAGCTGTATTTCGGAAATCATTAATATAGTTCCAGGAAAGTTACCTATACACAGGGACAAGGTTGCCGCTTCGCTGAATATTCTACGCACACCACAAACTGAAAATTTAGGCAGACTTAACGAAAAATAATGAACCAGTATTAAGTGCATCCGCAACACTGGTTGCTTATAAAGGACTGTAACGGTTCGATCTTCAATTTTTTGAATGATACCAAATAATGTTAAATCGATTATTAATTCGGTTGAGGTTCAGACTCGGGTTCAGATATACTGCAACCAATAGTCCTATTTTTAACGGTTTATGAGATATTCGTATTCATAAACTTTGGAGATTGCAGATTACTTTTCATTGATTACTCTTTACCGATAACTTCCCATCCATTACCGATGACTATTAGCAGATTACCGAAAAATAGACTGGATCTAGTTGAGAAAATTTGAAATTGTAATTTGACCAAGATATCGTATAATGATTCAATTCTTCCTCAGGGTCTACTGAAAGTAAAATAATACATGAATTCAGCAATAAAGTAAATTTTCTGTTTGTTGAATATCCTTCTTTCTACCATGTGACAATATTCCAAAATTTGATGGAATATCATTCTTCTATTCAATGCTTTTTGAGCGCTAGTTTTTCTCAGACGAGGGCTACATCATTTTGTTACAATGTCTGTATTTTTCGACTTTCGAGCCGAAAATGGTCTCAATCGAACAGGTTCGATTCTCTGATGACGAATCCGTCGAAAAATTCAAGTCCGTCCGGCCGGCCGTAAGCACGATTACTATCGAACGGAACAACTTAGAGACTTGAAATTCCATCAGGGGTTCCGTTCATATGGCCGTTCGAAATTTTGTTCTCCTGATTACTTCGAAACTACAGATTCGATCGAGATGAAATTTCGCACTCCAATGTAGAATGACGTATTCAAGCTACATGCAAAATTGTCTAGATCACATTTACAGAACCATAGAAACTATAGAACATTATAACTTTCAAACGGAAAGGTCTAGAGACTTGAAATTTCCAGGATAGGTGTGGATCTCGAATGTCGCGGTCAAGTTCATCAATGGGCAGAATTAGACTAGGGGTTCCGTAAATACGGCCGTTCAAAATATTTTTTTTTTTATAATTTCGAAACTACTGATGGGATTTAAATGAAATTTTGCACATAGATGGAGAATAATGTATTCAAACTATGTGCGTGTCCAGGCCGCCTTACCAAGACCATAGATACCAGAACACCAAATTATTCCAAAAAACATCAAATTATTCCAAAACTTCGAAATACTTCCAAAAACTCTCGATTATTACTTGGGAAATTATTTTTTTTATGTTGAGGGAAATTTCTTTGATCTTGTTGAGGAAAGTTCATTTGATTAATCTGCGATTTATAGTGCATCTATCTAAAAATGAAAATCGTGACGAATAAAATTTAGTATATCAGCGTAATTCATCATACCGTGACCTCGAGGTTAGATCCTCATTCTTCCTGTAATTCTCTTGTCCAAGACCTTCTTTGCGCTGGTTTGCAATGGCAAGGCATTCTGTAACCAGGTGAACAGGAGTCTCCTCCTCTCCACCACAGAATCTACACTCGTCTGTTTCTGTTAAGCTTATTCTCATCATATGCTTCCTAAGACGACAATGTCCTGTGAGGAAGCCAGTGAGTAGGCGTAACTTGTACTTACTGAGATTCAAATCCTTTTTGGATCTTGAACTTTCAAAGTTCCGAATGAACCTTTTAGAATGATCCATTCCTGGAAGGTTCCTCCAGAGTGCTGCTCTTTCGGTTTCTTCCTTCTCCAGAAACTCTTTCTTATAGGTGCGTTTACCTATGCCACAGAAGGGTTCTGGGCCAGTAAGTGGCGTTTGTGCTCCCTTTCTGGCAAGTGTATTGGCCTCTCCGTTTCCTTCTATTCCTGAGTGACCAGGAACCCAGACTAAAGAGACCTCATTTTTCTTGCCTACTACATTAAGTTTCCTCCGGCACTCCCATATCAGCTTTGAGTCGATGATGTAGCAGTTCAGTGCTTTGATAGCAGCTTGACTATCCGAGTGGATCACAATGTCACACCCTTGATAGTTTCTTTCCAGGTTTATATCTATGCATCTTTCGATTGCAAGTATTTCTGCCTGAAAGGCACTCGAGTAGGAGCCTAGCGATAGTGTACACTTGGTTCTTGCCCCGTATACTCCAGCGCCGGCCCCCATCGTGGTTTTAGAACCATCTGTATACCATTCAATGGTATTCACTTTGAAGTTTTGGGTAATGTATTCCTTTTCCCATTCTTCCTTTTTACATAGCATAGTGTTGAAGTTCTTCTCAATGCTTACTCTTTTAATCATAACATCACTAGGCAGGTTCGCTGATGAGATGTACTTGTTCAGAGAGGACCAGGCTCCTTGACTTTTAATTCTCTCATTCCCTGTACCTTCCCTAGATATTCTAAGGATAGCCACATGGGCTACCCTGTTGATCACTAGATGTAATGAAGTGAGATCTGTGATGATCTCAAGTGCTCTTATCGGGCACGTTCTCATAGCTCTAGTGATGCAAACGCAGGCAAGCCTTTGTACCTTGTCGAGTATTTTCCTCGTGCTTGTCTGCCCTGTCTTAGCAGACCAGACTACTGCCCCATAAGTTATTATTGGTCTCACAATCATGACATACATCCATCGCAGTATTTTAGGGTTACAGCCCCAGGTTTTACCGGATAGGCTTCTGCACGCCATTAGAGCTCTTGTCGCTTTACTAGCAGTGTTTTTAACATGCTCATTCCATAGAAGCTTATTGTCTAGGGTAATTCCCAGATATTTGGCTTCATAATTCCATTCTACGTTATCTCCATTCACCGAGATGGGCTTCATGGCTGGAAGGTTTCTTTTCCGGGTAAAGGGAACCACTATGGTCTTGGCTGGGTTGATGTTGAGCCCCACTGACAAGCACCACTGCTCTATAATTTTGAGGCCCCTCTGCAACAAATCACAGAGGGAACCCTCAAATTTGCCTCTTACTATTAGGACTATGTCATCGGCATAGCCTATACATTCGAAGCCAAGCTCCGTTAGCCTGTGCAGTAGTTCATCCACTACCAGACTCCAAAGGAGGGGAGATATTACTCATCCTAGAGGTGTTCCGCGAATAGTTTTGACAGAGATGGTCTGATTGACAGCCAGTGTCTCAGCTGTTCTCGTCGTCAACACCTCATACATCCATTTTATGATGGTACAGTTCACTCCTTGCTTTACAAGTGCCTCTCTGACAGACACGTGTGTCGTGTTGTCAAAGGCCCCAGATATGTCTAGGAAAGCGCACAGTGCGATTTCTTTGTTGTTCAGCGTCTTCTGGATGCCTTCGGTCAGCTGATACAGAGCAGTCTCCGTGGAGCGTCCTGCCCTGTACGCATGCTGACATTTGTGAAGTGGTGTTTTCACCAGGTTTTCCGTTCTTCTGTAGTTATCTACTACCTTCTCCATCGTTTTAAGCAAAAACGATGTAAGACAAATGGGTTTAAAAGTTCGGGGATCAGTCCCGTCTTTCTTCCCTGTTTTTGGAATGAAGATTACTTTTGCCCTTCTCCATATGTCAGGTATTCACCCAATGCTAAGCTGCTTCTTGTGATCTTCATCAGATGGGGAAGAATCTCTTCCGCTCCCCTCTGCAGGAGTACAGGAAACACCCTATCCACTCCTGGTGATTTATACGGCTGAAAGGTACTAATTGCCCATTCGAGTCGTTGTCTTGAAAATATTTTCCTAGCAATATCCCAATCTTCCTTACGGGATTTCTTGGTGTATTCTATTGCTGTTTTGGAACTACTCATGGGTTCACTACCTGGAAAGTGTGTTTTGAGAAGAAGAATTGATCATTCCTCATCTCCCTCAGTGTATGACCCGTCCGGCTTTTTGAGCGACATTGTGGGGTTGGTACCCCGTTTTGCCATGACTTTCTGAAGACTGGCTGCAGTGGGAGTGGAAGTAATTCTCAATATTACTAATTTCTTTCTCCCGAATTTTTACTTTTTTCAGATGTTCTGTAAGTGTTGAATGAAATCTTTCAATTAATTCATTTGATTGAGGATTATGAGGGATTATATAGTGAGGGATCTGATGGATTTTCAAAAATTCTGTAATAACACCATTTTTTAGTTCTCTTCCTTTGTCCATTATTATTGTTGAAGGCGCCATGGAGGATCTCGATCGTATTTATTTATCTGACAAATTTCACAATTATTGATATATTCAGTGACGTCTTTTTGGATACTAGGCCAATAAGATGTTCTTCTGATTCTAGCGATGGTTTCAATTCCTCTATGATTGGTTTTGGCTCCGTGCATGAATTGAATGGTTTGAATTCGTAAATCCCCATTTGTTCCATCTTCTAATATATCATTGCACTCAACTAAATTGAAAGCAGATTGTTTAAAAATTTTCCTCAAAATTTCGCAAATATCGAGGTAGTGTTTATCTTCTTCAAAATGTGAAGCTTATAAAAAATTTGGGGGAATATAGGTTTTGAAAAATTCTATTATCTCTTTCTCTAAATTATTGATTGATAATTGAGCGAAAATTCTTTGTTTGTTTGAAAAAATTTTGTATACTCTAGCTTCAGCTGGAGAATAAAACACGAAATCAAGAATTATTTGGTTGTCGAAAACGTTTAACGCTTTTTTTTTTGTTGCTCCATGAATTACAACAATTTCTTCGGCACGACCATGCAGTTTATTCAATATGACATTTAACAGAAGTATATTTTGGAAATTATCTGTATTATTCACATTTAAATATCGTGTTAAAAGTGCTTCCGAGGCCGTAATGAATCTATGGAGCTTATTTGGGCTCCCGTCAAAATCAGGAATGAAGCTTGATTCTCTAAAATCGAATTTCGGAACTAAAGCCATCTCTATTTTATTTATTGTTGTTTCTGAAATTGACTTGATACTGAGTCTTCTGAAAGAATTTGATAAATTTAGCTCCAAATCAAAGTCGTTTTCGATGATGGAATCGGACAAGGATTCAGGAGGGTCTGACATAAAATGTTAAAAAATTTTTAGTATTAGTATGACTCACCACTCAGCAGAAATTGCAATTTCCATTCGATTTCCTTGATGGATCAAATGAAGGTAGGTTCAGGTCCTTGTAGTTTTCTTTGCAGAACTTTCACAAGTACTCCTTTATCGACTGCACCAATTACGTTTCAGTGGTGAACAACTGGGTTTTTAAAAATGAGTTTATTTAAGATTTACAAGGATGGAAAATGTCGAACGATTCCCGTTTGGGTCAAGACTAACTAAAGTTCTCCAGTGGTCCCCTTTTATGTATCATGTTCGCCAGATTTTTCAAAAGTATATACGATCCTAGGGGTGGTGATGGTGATGGGGTTGACGACGTGGAAAACCTCTACAGTAGTGTTTATTTGTCTAGCATTGTTTTGAGTAACCAGGAAATAGGGGAAGCGATACGTTCTGTCAACACGTCAAAAGGTTCGGGACCAGATGGTATTCCACCCTTATTCTTGAGAAACTGCGTTGACAACTTGATTATTTATTTATTTATTTATTTAAGACATACGGCAGAGCCAATTTTACAAATACAATTCATTTTAAATTGAGAAATAAATCACTATTCAACTTCTCATATAATCAAAAAACAATATATTTAAAAATTCTGTTGAAAAATAAACAATTAATTTGCCTCGAAGTATCTCTTCAAGCTGAAAATTGAAATCTGAAACGAATCAACATCTACATAATTTGCTTCCTTTATCGCTCTTTCAATGGGATTGTTCATTCCATAGTTTGTAGGACTGAAATTAATACTGAACAAAGCCCTCCGCCTTAGAAACACATTCTTTGCATTCAATTCAATTTTGGATAACAAATGTCCACAATCAATGAAGTTATTCAACAATTTGTGAATGAACATGACGTCAAAATGTTTTCTCCTGACCGTTAAAGTTTTCAATGAAAGATCATTCAGAAGTATATCATAATTTATGGAGTCTTTATGGATGCCCATTTTGTATCCGACCCACTTCAGGAACTTTCGCTGTACAAGTTCAATACTGCTTTTATGAATTTCATAATACGGAGACCAAACTACCGAAGAATACTCCAAAATACTCCTCACATTAGCCAGATAAACCGATTTCAAAACAGAAATATTTTCGAAATCCTTCAGCTTTCTCTTAATGAATCCTAACATCCTCATAGCCTTTTGAATTATAACATTGAAATGATGGATAAAATCTAGTTTGTGGTCGAGGTATATTCCCAAATCTTTTATTATTAAACAAGAATTTAGTTTTTTATTGTCCATACTATATTCATAGTGGATCGGATATTTTATTCTATGGAATCGCATCACACAACATTTTTCAATATTGAAATGCATTTCATTTTCCTTGCACCATCTGCTGACATTTTTAAGATCTTCATGTAGCAATTTACAATCTTCCAAACTTTTTATGACCCTGAATAATTTAAGATCGTCTGCGAATAGGAGGAATTGACTATGCTCCATGTATTTTCCTATATCGTTTATAAAGCATAAAAACAAAAGGGTTGACAGTGGTAAACCCTGGCCCACTCCAGACAGAACAAAAATTAGCTGAGAAACGGTATCATCCGCAAGTTTAACTGACAATGTACAACCCGTCAAATGATCAGCCAACCAGTCAATCAGCGGAGGTCCCACACCTATGGCTTTTAGTTTTTCAACTAGCAGCCAATGTGGAACCAT
Organism: Aphidecta obliterata; assembly: GCA_963966015.1. Taxonomy (NCBI): domain Eukaryota; kingdom Metazoa; phylum Arthropoda; class Insecta; order Coleoptera; family Coccinellidae; genus Aphidecta; species Aphidecta obliterata. The sequence continues at coordinate 7,016,608 of OZ014430.1, read as the reverse complement.
ATCGAAAGCCTTTTTGAAGTCTGTGTATATACTATCAATCTGAAGTTTTTCTGTCATAGCGTTTGAAATGATATCTATGTACGTTACAAGATTCGTCGTGACAGACCTTTTACGAATAAATCCGTGTTGTTCCGATATGTAGACACTTGAAAAGCAAGGTGAAATCTTCTGTTTTACCAAATTATCAAGTAATTTGGGTATGTAGGAGCACTTCAGAATTGGCCTATAATTTTTTACATCACTCATATCACCGGATTTGTGCATAGGGATAACAAAATTGTGTTTCCACATTTTCGGATAATTTCCTGTACGTAACGAGCAGTTGAATAGATCACATAAAGGACCTGACAAAATCTCACTACAGCGCTTTAAAAAAACTGATGCAATATTATCTACCCCCGTATCATTGGTTTCTTGTAATGATTGTAATCCATGTAGTACTTCGTCAGGTGTAAATACTAAGAGGCCTATATCGATTATAGAATTATGAGTCACGTTAATCTCCCTCGGTTGGCTTGATTTATAAACATCAGAGAAGAATACTCTGAAAAATTCAGCTAATTCCTGAGGGTTCTCGGACTGTTTACCATCTAGGTACATAGAAGTTGGTAATCCCTTATTGATTTTTGAATCATTTACGTACTTCCAGAAATACTTTGGGTTACTTGTTATAGAATTTTCAACACTACTTATATATTCGCGATAACAAATTTCCGATTCAATTTTACACTCATTTCTCAATTTTGTGAACTGGAGATAATCATCTCTATTATTTGACATCTTGAATAATCTATGAGCACCTTTTTTAAGTGAATTAGGCTCTTTAGGCGGGATGAGAACCAATTTGGAAATTTAAATTTCTTTGATATTATCTTCGGTACAAATAAATCAATTGCTGAACATAGCGCGCTATAAAAATTTGCAACAGATGTTTCGACATCATCATCAACAATTATTTCCTTCCAATTCTTTCCAGACAAATAACCTGTCAATATTTCGTAATTTGCTCGTTTAAAATCTCGAAAAGTATACGATCGTTCATCAATTTTTAAACTCTCGGAATTCATATAGAAGCATAATGCCGGATGATGGTCGTCACACGGAACTAATACATCATATGCTACTAAAACCTCCATTGTGTCGAATGAAGAAAAAATTAGATCTAATAACACATTATTTATATTCGAAATTTTATTAAGTTGTATCATGGTCAACAAAGCAATCGATTCAGCGATAATTCTTTGTGTTTTTGTCATCTTTATGAAGTTTTTATCTATCTCTGATTTCCAACAGTCTCCTGGCAAGTTGAAGTCGCCACAGCACACCAGATCTGCGTTAGGATAACCGTCTGATAAAATTTCTAAGTCTTCGCAATATTTTTCGTAGCAGGATACATCGCTGTTTGGTGGAAAGTATGCATTTGATAAAATTATATCTTTAGAATTATAGTGAAATAGTACAAATAAACTTTCGATATCGTCATGTGATGGTGATAGAATTCTAGAAGGGAATTCATTCTTTATGGCTATTAAGACACCTCCTCCCTTTGATTTAAGACTGGTTAGGGTGTTTCTATCTTTGCGATATATATATTAAAGTTCGCTAAACCTAATTCTGTATAAGAGATATCTGAACATAACCAAGTTTCTGTTAGAAATATAATATCGTAATTTGAACTGATTACTGACAAGGAAAGATTTGTTAATTTTGTACGTAGGCCTCTTACATTTTGATAGTAGCAAAACAGATTGTTGATTTGTCCGAGATTTGAACAAGTAGTGGTTTTATCGCAACTATCAATAACATTGTTCACTTTGAATTCAGCATTGTCTGGGTACGTGAGGAAAGGTGCCCTAGTAAATGTTCTGAAATGTGCGGAGCAAAATACCTTCCGGCCATGCTTCAGGATTGAGAAGCTCTTCCATCTCTAGATCGCTGCTTCCCATCTTGAAGGACTTTCTACTACTCTTAGACTTTAAATCAAAACATAGAAGATCTTTTTTCGGCCATATCTCTTTACAATACGATAATATGTTAGTAGCAGATGTTTCTCTAGAAAGACCTCCAATCCAAATCCACTTTCTAGCCTTCGGAGCTGGTTTGATACTGAGATCCGGCTTACCCTTACCCTGAATTGCTGGGTCTCTTCCAGTCAGTTTCCCAGTATTGGCTGATTGGAGCCGGAATAAGGATTCCTCGGTTTGAGTTTCTTTTTTTTTAGATTCTCCAACCTGAGTATCAAACCTTACTTTACTGTTCACTTTAGATTTACTGCTAGTTGTAGTCGGTGCAAGCAGTTTTGCTGAGGAATCATTTTTCATAGTAGGATTGTTCTCTGGGTTGGAAGACTTCGAGTTTCTGAACTCATTCGATGACATTATGCGAACCAGATCTTTATTGCTATCTTTTAATGCTTTGACTTCATTGTTGAGAGCATTAAACTTTATCTGCATATCATCTATTATAGCTTCAGTATGTTTCGTAACCAGTATCTTCAGTGAACCTTTATCAGCTTCATCGTTTTGAGCATCATCAGGCTTATATTCTAATTTGTTCTTCAATCCTTGTAGACAATTGTTACAAAAGAAGCAGATGTTTTTGGACTCGGAATACACTTTTAGTGCGGAATCTTTGATTTGAACGCATTTAGTGTGGAAATCCAACGAACAGGCAAAGCAGCTTATGGACTTGGAATTGATTGCAAAATTCTCCTTACATAGCTTACAAACACTAGACATATTGGCTCGTGTATGATACTCTTTAGACACAAATCTTTTACGGTATCTAAGAATAATGTAATAGTGAGTTGAATTCACTTACTTGACAATACAAGCTACAATTTCAGCAATATAACTGTCTTTTCCGGGAAACTATGCTCAAAATTAGACAACTTCCCCGAGAACTCAAAATGCGTGTACGCCATTAACCATAATATTCAATCATTCATTAAAAACGGCAGTGTTTCCAGAGGAGACGAAATTATCATCTGTCACGCCTATATTTAAAAGCGGCCAAAACAATTTTATAAAGAACTACAGACCTATTAGTATACTGTCATCTATTCCGAAGTTGTTTGAATCTCTCGTATACAGGTATATTGCGGATCATATAAAAATTATTAAAGTCGAAGAGCAACATGGCTTTATTAAGGGAAGAAATTTGGAAACCAATTTATTGCAGTTTTCGTAGTATCTCTATGCAGGTTTAGATGATCGAACCCAGGTTGATGTGATATATACCGATTTTAAGATAGCTTTTGACAAGGTGAGCCACTCGTTATTGACAAAAAGACTTGCGGAGGTGGGAGTTAGTGGAAGTCTACTTAGTTGGTTTTCGTCTTGCATTGGAAGTGTGTCTCAATCTGTTATTGTCGGTGGAGAATATTCATATATCTTCTACTGTACATCTGGCGTGCCACAGGACTCACACCTTGGACCTATACTCTTCATAATTTATGTTAATGGCTTGAAAAGTTGTTTTAAGCATACTAAGTTTCTGTTGTACGCCGATGTTCTTAAGTTCTTCAGAAGAGTAGTTGGTTCCGAAGATTGTGAGATGATTCAGGGCGATTTGTATAGAGTTCAATGCTACTTTCAGGAGCAACACCTGCTTCTGAATTTTGAAAAGTGTCATAAGATTACATTTACCCGAAATCGTCAAACTGTACAATTCAATTATAGAATTAATAACGAAGATCTTCAAGAAGTTGATCATATTAAAGATTTAGGTGTTCTCTTTGACGGTAAGCTCCGGTTAAACTTGCACATCGAGAAGATGATAAATAACTCCAACCGTATGCTCGGTTTCATCCTTCGGAAGGGCAGACTTTTGGGCGATAATAGGACTTTTTGAGCGCTCGTACAACTTACACGAGGGCTATATCATTTCGTCACGATGTCTGTTTTTATCGAATTTTGAACTGGAAATGTGCCGTATACACGATAATTCTCGAACGGAACGTCCTAGAGACTTGAAATTTTCAGTGCTGGTTCAGTTCCCAAATGCCGAGGTTGAGTTCGTTAATGGGCAGAATTCCGTAAATATGGCTGTTCGAAGTTTTGTTTTTCTGATTACTCCGAAACTATACATTCGACCGAGATGAAATTCTGCAATCAGATGGAAAATGTCGTGTTAAAGATATTCATTTTTGTATAGATCGCATGACCAGAACCACAGAAACCATAGGGAATTATAACTTTGTAATGTAAAGGCCTAGGGACTAGAAATTTTCAAGGTGGATTTGGATCGCGAATTTCGCGGTCACGTTCATCAATGATCAAAATTAGACCAGGGGTTCCGTAAATATGGTAGTTTGAAATTTAGTTTTCTTGATAATTTCAAAACTACGGATTCGATCTTGACGAAATTTTTTATTTTGATAGAAAATGATATATTCAGGCTACATTTTGTCAAGATCGCATGACTAGAACCATAGAAACCATAGAAAATGATAACTTTCGGACGGAAAGGCCTAGGGTACCGAAATTTTCAGGGTAGGTTCGAATCGCGAATTTCGCGTTCACGTACATCAAAGAGCAAAATTAGAACAGGGGTTCCGTGAATATGGCCGTTCGAAATTTCGTTCTCCTGATTACTTCGAAACTGCTGATTCGATCGAGGTGAAATTTTGCACTCAGATGGAAAATGACGTGTTCAAATTACATGCAAAATTTTGCCCAGATCGCAATGTCAGAACCATAGAAACCATAGAAAATTATAACTTTCTAATGGAAAGGCCTACGAACTTGAAATTTTCAGAATAGGGATGGATCTCAAAAAATGTCGCGGTCACGTTCATCAATGAGCAAAATTAGACTAGGGGTTCCGTAAATATGGTCGTTTGAAATTTAGTTTTCTTGATCATTTCGAAACTACGGATTTGATCGTGACGAAATTTTGTATTTTAATGGAGAATGATATATTCAAACTACATTTTCTCCAGATCGCATGACCAGAACCACAGAAAATTATAACTTTCGGACGGAAACGCCTAGGGACTTGAAATTTCCAGGGTGGGTTTGTATCGCGAATTTCGCGGTCACGTTCATCAATGATAAAAATTAGAGCAGGGGTTCCGTAAATATGGCCGTTCAAATTATTTTTTTTCCTGGTAATTTCGAAATTACTCATTGGATTGAAATGAAATTCTGCACGTAGATGAAGAATAATTCATTCAAACTACGCTTTGCATTACCAAGACCATAGATACCGTAAAACATTCTAGCGAATTAGCAAAAAAAAATCACCTAAATCCTGACGTGAAGTCTGGAGTTTCGCCTTAGTTTCAGAAATTTTTTTTGAGCTGTCAAACATTTTCTGAAGTTTATTTTAAAACTGGAAAATGCGAATCTACCGAGAAGGTGGATGAAAGAGCGATCAAAAGCTCCTGACTTCACGGCAGTGCTCTTCAAATTTTTTTAACCCTATATTACGCTTATGTTTATTATAAATTAAATTTCGCATCTGCTATCTGGAATCCGCAATACCACTGTCACATTAATAGATTAGAAGCAATACAAAAAAGATTTCTCAGATTTTTGGCCTATAAAAGTAATACCACGATACTAAATCACGATTACTCGCCAATAAGAGAGGATTTCGGACTTTTGTTGCTTTCAAACCGGCGAAAAATTTCTCTTCAAAATAGTCAATAATTTGCTCTCTATACCAAGCACCTTGGAAGTGGTTCCTTTTAGAGTTCCTGATATAAGACTTCGTGGCAGTAGTTTATTTTACACTCCATACAGACGTACGAACAGCTCACGGAATTCTCCTCTAAATCGTATGATGGATACTTATATGGTATTTTTTGATGGCTTGGATCTTTTTCAATATAAATTCTCGGCGGTCAGGAAGTTGCTAATGAGGGACCTCTCATGAATTTGGTGAATTGATTGTGGCTTCTTTTTTTTGTTTTTTGTTTCCTTTTGTTTTTTGTTTCCTTTTGTTTTTGTTGTTTATTTTGGAATCATTTATATTTATTTAGATTATATTATATTGTTGTTTGGATCACATGTAGTTTGAAGTTGTGAAGCTGTTTCTTGCACGATATAGCAGATTATTTAAGCGGATACTGTTTATGGGATTATCCTGTTTGTATTCCTATTTATCATAAATAAAAATAAAGAAAAAATCATGTAACATAACACTCAACATGGTTGGAATGTCCCTGTCAGCATGATTGGTGTTGGGAACTCCTGGATGTGAACGTATAACACTTGCTATTAGTTTATCTATATAATTTTTCAATTTTCATTCCTGGATTCGATAATTCCAGATAAACAGCCGTATATTATTCTTCTAGTCAATTATTCAGGCGAATAAAGTTGAAGCTTGAACCCGTTAATTCCATGTGTGACCATATATGCTCGTAATGTTCACGGCGCGTCATACATGTGTATTTTGTTTGGAGAGTCGATAAAGCAGTTCATGATCTACAGATATTTAAGCAGTTGCTTTTGGAACGGACAGGTGGCGTGATTTGGGAAATTTTCTCAGGTCCACGTTGCCTTATGTTTGGAGGTTTTCTGTTTCTCCAACGAATTTGTCAGTTTGCTGATCGTACTGACGAGATCTGATATGGATCGAAACCAGTCTAACGGCTCGCTCACACCAAAACCGATTTTGTCGGCCGATGTCGGACAGAGCTGCCCGGACGAGTAACTCGGATATGTATGTGCTCACACTGCAACCGTGTACTTGTGCCGACATCGTGCGTTGCCAATGCAACTTCAGCCCATAACCGTTTCGAAACATGTAGATTATTATAATTTCTTGGATGTTTATTCCACAGGGTTGGTCTATTATGAACACAACTAATTATTTTTTCAATATCCATACTCGTTTGAAAAGATAACAACACGATTGAATTGAAATATGAATTATTTACTCAATTTGCACTGTAGACGTCGGCCGATATCGGGCGAGAAATCCCAACAAATTCGGATTCGACAGTCAATCGGCCGTTGTCGGGCGTCATCGGACGATGACGGTCGGGTTGGTGTGCGCGCTCTCTTTCATTCACAAGTGTTTGATTCGATCGTCCGAGTTCGGCCGTCGTCGCCCGAGCAAAATTCGGCCGATGACGGTTTTGGTGTGAGCGAGCCGTAAGAGTGCAAATGATAGATTCGTTGGTTTCTGGGATACATGAATTGTTTTATTGGATTACTATTAGTTTATCTATATAATTTTTCAATTTTCATTCCTGAATTCGGTAAAGGCAAAATTCTTGAGAATTTCTGCTATTTGAGATATACAGGATGTTTCATGAGTTGTTGGCCATAGCCTAGTACTGAATGCAGGTCATTCGGGCCCTTTCAGAAAAGTTGCTTGTTTCGCATCCTAAAGCTATTAGTTTAGGAGATACAGGGTGATTTATGGATTTTGACCGGAATTTACGATAGCCATATTTTTGGAATCTGAGGTCCGATTTTGATCAAATTTCATGGGTTTGTTCACTTCAGAACGCCCTTGCGAATAGTCCACAAAATATCAATATTTCCAGGGAAGTACTTAGAATATCGTGGTTTATCTTTCAAGCTTCAAAATCTATATTTTTACTACTACTTACTACAATTTCGTTATTGTCATAAAAAAATACATAATTCAATCTGAGGAATTTAATTTTCACTTTGAATGGCACACTTGTCACAAGCGAAAAGCGATCGAACGAATTCATATTCCATGTAATTTTTCTGGAATGCGGTCTTAATTTGATCCTCTCGTGATAATATTTCTTGTATCGGGACCGCATTTCGAAAAAATTACATATATGAATTCTTTCAATCGCTACTCGCTTGTGAGAAGTGTGCCATTCAAAGTGAAAAATGGATTCCTTCACTAGAATTTTCTACGGTATCTATGGTTTTGGTGATGCGATCTGGACAAAATTTCGCACGTAGTTTGAATACATTATTTTTCATCCATGTGCAGAATTTCATTTCAATGCTATCAGTGGTTTCGAAATTATCAGAAAAGAAAATATTTCGAACGGCCATATTTACGGAATCCCTAGTCTAATTCTGCTCATTTATGAACGTGACCGCAACATTCGCGATCCGAACCTACTTTTTTTTATGGTTTCTATGGTTCTGGTCATGCGATTTGGGAAAAATGTAACTTGAATAAATGTTTCTCTATTGATATACAAAATTCCGTCACGCTCGAATCCGTAGTTCTGAAATTATCGAGAAAACTAAATTTCAAACGACCATATTAACGGAACCCCTAGTATAATTTTGCTCATTGATTAACCTGATCGCGAAATTTGAGGTCCACACCTATCCTGAAAATTTCAAGTCTCTTGGCCTTTCCGTTCAAAAGTTATAATTTTCTATGGTTTCTATGGTTACGGTCATGCGATCTGGACAAAATTATACGTGTAGCTCGAACACGTCATTCTTTATCTGGTTACAAAATTTCATCTCAAGCGAACCCGTAGTTTCGAAGTAATCAGAAAAACATATTTACGGAACCCCTGTTGCAATTCTGCCCATTAACGAATTTAACTGCGGCATTCGAAAACTGAACCCACACTGAAAATTTCATGTCTTTAGGTTGTTCCGTTCGAGAGTTATCGTGCTTTCTGCCGGATGGACGGACTGACTTGAATTTTTCGACGGATTCGTCATCAGTGAGTCGAACCTTGTCGATTGAGACCATTTTCGGCTAAAAATTCGAAAAAACAGACATCGTGATGACATGATATACCCCTCGTGTAAGTAAGACGAGCGCTCAAAAATTTGCTTCACAGTGTACCTATTGGAAACCCTCGAGCGTGAAGCTTAAACTCTGCATGGTGAAGTAAGATAGGCAAGAAAACCAAATCAAGACTAGCTTGAGATAAGGTCACTTGGGATTATTTGTTAGTTCCTAGTTATTCACAAATGTCATAATTTGCGAAATTCTTACATCTCATCCTGATTTCAGTTCTTTTATTTAAACAAGGTAAAATTTCCGGATTATTCTAGTTGATCCAACTATAGATGAAAAATATATTTTGTAGGTTTATCACATCTTGGCGGCTAGTATTGCAGTGATGAGCAGCCCAGTCCGAAAAGAAGCTAATGCAACTATAACCAGATATGAATATAAACTGACCAAAGATGGTTATTCTTTCGAGTAAGTTCATTTTTCATTTGCATTCATCATTAAACTTTATTAGATTATCATTTTTCCTATGACTTTTAGTGTAGTATTTTCTGTGAATATCGAACGTTGAATGAAAGACGAAGTCAAGAAGGCAATGGACTTGTCTAAAAAGGGCTTGTAATTCACCATATGAATATTCTTATGCCTTTTCCAAAACATAAATGAATAAACACATTGGTGTAGCAACTCATACCAGAAAAATTTTTTTTAACAACAGAAATTAAATATTCTTAAAAAAAATTGAGGAAGGCCTTTTCGTGTCTACTCCAAATTGAATTGTTGAAAGTTGCTACATATTTTTCGAACCCTTCAAAAATTGGGGTCATCTTCAGGCATATTGTGAAACAATTTAAATTGAACGTCAACCAAAAAATAATGCTTTTTTAGCTTATTGATGGATAGAGTTTCACCAACAGCATATTTGATATGGCTTCTCCATGTGAGACTTTTATCTAGTACAAAACACAGACATTTGGCATATCTCGGCCAATCTATCTCTGGGTCATCTATTGAGAGTTTTTCATCAATTTTCAATAATCTCTTCCACAAGAGCATGGCTTGACTCCTCTGCCTTTTCATCTTGATTCGTTTATTTCTTCAGCTGCTCCTTCTAGTCTCCGGTGAATGGCATCTACGTTTCGATGCCTAAAAGTGTTGAAATCGATTTGAAATAACAACGTATATTGCTCTATGATATAAACTTATAAATAGGTGATCTCAACATTACAACAGGTTATGGGTCCAGACACCTCGGTGAATATTCAATGAGTTCCGATATTGCAAACAGTAGTTCCTTAGTCAGCTTTTGTCAAAATGTCGACTAGCTTACCATCTATCGAGAAAATGCGTGAGCGCGAAAACTTTTGAAGTTCAAACTTATCTGTAACATGATGAAGTATGGGAATGCGTGCTAGGAACCGAAACTGGCCCGGAAAAGTTTACTAAAGCAAGAAGTAAGTTCATTTTACTATTAGAACTGATAATCAAAGACGCTAAAGGAGTATGGTTAGCGCTATAGTAGGCGTTCGAGGACAAAGCTGCTACGAAAACTCATAACAACTAGATTGGAAGATAGTGTATCTATTGAGGATTATCTTAACAAGATCGTTAGCACTGCCCCAAGGCTATCTAGTGTTGGTCTCACAGTAAGTGAAGAATGGGTTGGAACCATATTGTTAGCTGGTTTACCAAAAGAATAGGAACCAGGAACCTGAAAATTAGAATTGCGAGTTCAGGAGTAGCGAGAACTGGTGATTCCATAAAAATGAAACTTTTACGAGATGTATAATCTGGCCTAATCAGCCAAGGATGGAATTGCAATGTATGGCAAGGGAAACTCAGGTAGTCAGATGAGTGATGAACCAAATTTTGGGGAAGATAGGAAGGTACGCGGTTTTCAATACAATAAATTTTGACATATTGCAAAAAGCAGTAACAAACCGAAGAAAGACAAGCATTGTTCTTAGCACTGTCAGTAGGATCGAATGTGGTTGATGAAACTCCATGTTATTTCGATTCAGCGGCCACAATTCATATGACGAACAACTTTAATATGCTGTCAAAAGGATGATGTTACGTTACCACACCAGTATGTACTGCGAATGGAAATGTCAGCCATGTACGTAGGCAATGTTTACCTATCTGTGTCAGATAATGTTAATGTAGAAGTGAAGAACATTGTATATATCCCAAATCTTTCGGCCAACCTTCTGTCGGTGAGTCAAATAGTTGAGGAAAATTATTCAGTACTAGCAGACTCGACCACGCGTTGCTGTGGTTGAGGTAATTAATTATCTATCACTTGAGTTATTGAATATTAACAACTTCGGGCAACTAAACAATTGAAATCTGTTGCCCTCTGTAATTAACATCCTCATAACTCCCTCGATACATAAATAACTATTCTTTGATATTTGGGTATATCATAAATATATATCCCATACAATAGGGGACCTAGGACTGATCCCTGAGGCACTCTCGCTTTCAAGTATCTAATATTAGAGGGTTCGTCATCTATTCTGACGTTGAGGTTTTTTTCTCTCAGATAATATCTTATAATTAAAGTTCAATCTTTCGAATTCAACTTTTTAGGCCGGTATAGGATTCGGAAATTCTGTTTCTTTGTTTACCCTCTTTGCAATTACTTTTTTCACTACATTTCCTAGGGCCGGCATCAAATCAATAGTTCTGTGGAAACTTTCTATGTTCACCGGGTTCATCGAAAACAATAACTTTTGATGTTTTTAATATTTTCGGAAAGTGCTCAGTTTGCATTACACCATTTGCTATATTCGTGAGCGCTGCTATTCTTTATCCGTTTGTTTTTATTTCAATGCCTGGAGCTTTTCTTCTCTTTAAATTCTTGATTCACTCTTCAATTTCCATTGGTGATGTTGATGATGCTACTTTCAAAGTAGATACTTGTAATTTTTCGGGAAGCTACTATACAAAGTAATACTCTCGCGGAAATAAATATATATTTATTACACTTTGAAGTACGGACATCTTATAGCAAATAAGAAGAAATTTGTAGTATGTATTGGACGTTAGCAGAGTCGGTGAAATAGCAGCTCCGCTGGGCATTCTACAGTTCTTCTGTTGGAAAATGGATGGAATACGCAGAAAAAAATTATACAGTGCTCGTCTCCTGTTGATAAATTCTACAATTTATGTGCGTTTTTGTTTGTTGAGGCAGAAAAGATGAAAATTTTCCTACATCCTGTTCTTTTCACATCCGTAATTTCCTTTATTTTGCTTTTCATGTTATTATTTTTTCAATACTTGTTCAGTATCGAAGTTTTGTTTCGAATTCGTGTTTTAACTATCAGTTAGTTCTTTGAGGGCGTTTTTTTTGCAGACTCGATGACAGGTATCATTTTTTTATCCAGAAGTATCTTGTAATCTTATAGCATTATCACAAATGCTAATTGTATGTCTTCCGTTTGGTACTCTGCTTCCTAATGTAATTATTCGTCTCATGAAATTTTTAAAGAACCACGGATACCCTAGGTACCAATTAATACCAACTTGTAACTATTCAACTGACAAGCACGATTAATTTTAAATGAAGTCCAGGCTGACTTGTGTAACAAAAACGATGGAACAGAAAATCTAATAAACTTGTTATAACCTGCTCCTGCGCTGACGGAGTGAAATAGATGCCTTACATGTTGAAGCATATACTACGGACGCAAAGTATATACTAGAATCAGTGTAGTAAATACTTAGACGTTGAGCACGGAATCGACTAGATGCTTTGTGATAGAGTAAATACTTCGAAGTAGATCCTCAAATGGGTGGCATTAGAATTTACTTCGTTTTTATTTATACCCCCCTTTGAGTCCTTTCCAGTCGGAGGTATTTCTATTTGTTCTCATCGTAGTTTCTTCGCAGGCTTCTATTATTTTGTATTCTAGGTTTTCGAAAGCTTCTCCAAAATTTCCAGTTGTATTGATCAAAGGAATTTCCACTTGAGGTGAAGTATTTCATTATTTTTCTCCCAATGTGTATTTATTCCCTCGTTCCAATCTCTTCTTGATCCATGCCCATTATGAATTCAGATTAAGATCTGATGTTCCATCCTTTATTGTGTTCACAACGAACTCTTGAATCATATTCTCCGATATAATTATATCCAAAACATCAGACAGTCCTCTATTCGGGATTTATGTCGGAACTAAGGGCCGTGGCGCAGTGGATAGCGCAGTCGACTTTGGTGCCGGTCTCCTTGGTGGGTCCCGGGTTCGAATCCTCTGGTCGGGAAAGAAACTTTCTGACATGGAGCACGGTTCCACCATTCACTGTTGGGTAAACAATTAACATTAACTGTGCCTCAGGTGGCGTAAGGACACAGTAACATAGCCTACACAAACCGGGTCTCCTAACTCGCACAAGCTCTGAGCTTCTGAGGGGTCTCACAGAGACCTAGGAGAGTCGAGATATAAACAATAAACAATTACATCTGCTCCTAGTAAGATATCAGCTTGCTTTCCAACCTACTTTACATTACCGAACTTCTATTACTACTACTATTTACGCCTTCACTTCTGCGGTTTCATTCAAGTGATTCAAAATCCTAGTCCCCAATTATAATTTCATCAGCCTTCTCATACTTTATTCGTATCTTCTTCCAATCAAATATTTGGGGCTGCTTTGTATACCGATGTTACTTTCAATTAATAGTCTTTGATTTTTAGAATTATTTATATTTATAATTATTGAACAGCTTCTATGTTTGTCTCTTTCACTATTCCTCCTAATATTTCACCCCGCCGGTGGTTATTCTCGTATCTAAAGTCATTTTTGAGCGCTCGTACTACATACACGAGGGCTAAGTATATTATTTCGTCACGTTGTCTGTATTTTTCAAATATTTAGCCGAAAATGGTCTCGATCGACTATGTTCGACTCACTGATGACGAATCCGTCGGAAAATTCGAGTCTGTCCCTCCGGCCGTCCGTATACACGATAACTCTCGAACGGAATGTCCTAGGAACTTGAAATTTTCAGGGTAGGTTCGAATGGAGAATTACGAAATCAAGCTACATGCAAAATTTTGTCCAGCTCGCATGACAAGAACCATAGAAAACATAGTAAATTATAACTTTGTAATGGAGAGGCCTTGGGACTTGAAATTTACAGGATAGGTGTGGATCTCGAATGTTGCTGTCACGTTCATCAATGAGCAAAATTAGACTAGGGGTTCCGTAAATATGGACGTTTGAAATTCAGTTCAGTTTTTGTTTCGAAACTATGGATTTGATCATGATGAAATTTTGTATTTGAATTGAGAATGATATATTCGAGCTACATTTTGTCCAGATCGCATGATCAGAACGATAGAAACCATAGAAAATAATAACTTTCGAACGGAAAGGCCTAGGGACTTGAAATTTTCAGGATAGGTTCGAATCGCGAATTTCGTGATAACTTTCATAAATGAGCAAAATTAGACTAGGGGTCCGTAAATATAGCCGTTCAAACTATTCTTTTCCTGATAATTTCGAAACAACATATTGGATTGGGATGAAATTTCGCACATAGATAAAAAATAATGTATTCAAACTACGAGGGAAATTTTGTCTAGATCGCATTAACAAAACCATAGATACCGTAGAAAATTCTAGCGAATTATCGAAAAAAAAATTGGTCACCTAAAGCACTGACGTGAAGTCTTGATTTCCGCTTTAGTTTAAAATTTTCTTTGACAGCTGTCAAAATCTTTCCAATTGGTTTCTGAAACTGGAGGATCAACAGTTCGACGATACGAATATTTCAAAATGGACGAAATAGTTTTGAAAAATCGTCGTGCGAAAAAATGACTCAAATATCTCATAGTTATCGTACGAGACTCGATTGTTTGCATTCAGTTTCGTTTCTCGCAAGGCTCTTTACCAGTTGCTTGCGGTTTATGAAAATATCAGCGGGAGTCGCAGTCAAAGAGGACATATCCAATACCGTTGATACTTATCGCACCGACTGGCGTCATCTTACGGTCTTGTGACTTCAAAATAAATCGACATAGGTGTTCGCAGAGCAAAAAAAAAATATAAATATTTGCACCTTCAACATAAGTCATATACTACAGCGTCGTACTATAGTACAGTGAGTACTATATCCCTGAACGCCAGACGACCATGAAGAAGTCTTTATAAATGACTGTGCCTGAACTGAGTTATAATTCTAATGGTGTTGCTTTTAGAGGCCGCTAGTTTTGTATTTTAATTAGTCATTTTCGAAAATTATTTTGTATTTGGGTATAATTATATCAGGATACTCCTCTTCCAGGAGCACTTCAACACTAAGCGGATCTATTTTTTTACAATTGAATTTACATCTTTGTTCATAACCGTTTATTTTTCAGGTATTCGACGAGCAATGGAATTACAAGGAGGGAAAATGGAGTATATGTCAGGAGTCCAAAATCGAGTACCGATGACATCACAGTCCTACGTGTTAAAGGCTCCTATTCTTACATAGATGAGAAAGGAGAAATGCAAGAAGTCAATTATGAAGCTAATGAAAATGGATTTTCACTACAAAAGCCACTCGAATCAATAGTTCCCTTCCTCATTTCATCCTCCGAGACATTATTCGAGGGAGAATATGAGTCACGACCTGAAAAAAAGCATGGAATTTCCTCAGCTGCGTTGGCCTCTCTGAGTGGTGGTTGATAATTTTTCAGGAATTGATGAGTGTTTGGTTTTGGAAATTTAGTATAGAAATCGAATTTGGTACAATTAGTGGATTTGGTTGAATTAAAATAATGATAATAAAATGTTTATTGGTTCAACCAAAGGGCTATCGACCGAGGTATTTCAATATATAAAAAAAATTCAGTAGATTTTTTCATTTCCGAAGTTACTTCGGTTTCCTCAATAAGCCATTATCCAATCTTCAAGTCTGAGCCTTTCCTGAAAGATAAATATGTTAGAATCATCGAAAATTCTTCAATGAGCTTACGCATTTGGCTTCTGAAAATGAAAACTAACTCGCTGAGCGCTTTGATCAAAAATCAAATTGTGAAATACTTCCACCTCACTTTCTCAATTGCAGTTAGTGAAAATATCATCAATTAAAGATCGAGATGAAATTGTCCATGTTTCTATCTGATTCATGCATATGTATATTGAAGTCACCCAGTTAAAACATATGGCCTTTGATACTCAACAAAGTTGGAAATTATCCTCTCCAAACATCTCAGAAAGCCATCCACCTCACCCTTAGGAGTATACAGACACATAATTAATGTGTTCAGGACTGTGACACAGATCTCGCATGCACTTATCTCTCAAATGCCCAAATCTAACATACCTTCAATCGTAGGTAGCTTTTTGGATTGAATACCTCTCTTTGAATAGGTTGTACTTCCTCCATGTTGGCAATTGGGCCTTCATTTTCCAGTGTTGCATTATACAGAAAAAAAAAATCCTGAAAGTCCAGCAAGAAATGTTGCAACCTGTTGACACAATTACCGATTGATTGTACATTTTGATGAATAATTGTTAATTTGTTCAGGGTATCATCTTTTTTCTAGGTATTCAATTTGTGGTCGATAATAAAAGGATTAGTAGTGTTGAAAAATGAGTCTGGAATTGTGATTTTCAAATTATTACTGTGTCTCACTGATGCTTCGTTGACGAAATAAGTTCCGAAAGGCCTCAGTTCTGGATTACAAATGGTTTCGAATAACCTCTAGAAAGGAATTAATATACTAAACGCTTGCTCAACATAGAGGCTGAGGTCGCTGAGGATATAGTTGTGACAAAGAGAAAGATATCTGTGGCACAGAAGATATTCGACCCCATTGGATTTACTTTTCCTGCGACACCTCGTCCAAAATTATGGCTGCAAGAATTGTGGTCAAGGAACATCGATTGAGATGCTACAATAGATGGTGACATGGCCAACCTATTCAAAGAGTGGATTCAAGATATTCCAAATTTGGTGCACATCGAAATATCTCGTTGGACCAAGATTGTTGGGACCAATCCTGAGCATGTGAATCTTCACATTTTTGTTTATGTCTCGAAAATTGCCTACGCAGCGGTGATTTTCTGAAGAGTTCAGGAAGTTGACAAAGTTTCGGTCCATCTGTTGAGGGCCAAATCCAGGGATGCTCTTGTCATGTAGATGCTCAGGGACTTTTATCTCTACCTCTATTGGATCGTTGGCGGCACACGTGCTGTAAGATCGAATGTGAGAAGTTGCACAATTTCTAAAAGGTTCAACGCTAAACCATTCTCTGTAGATACACCGTCCTCACCTGTTGATAGAGTTCGAGATGCGCAGTCTTTTGAGGTGATTGGAATTGATTACGCAGGACCCCTATATTTGTTAATCTTCGGAGAATTTTCACTGTCCGTGAGTTTATTGGTGTTTGCTTAATCATGCTTACAATGCGTAGATTCAAAAATTGATTGAATGAGTAATGTGGAAATTCAGCTTTCTAGCCGTTTTATGTTGAATGAGAATGCTCATGTTGAAAATTCACCATGTTTTTACAAACATGAAAAAGTCCGAAGTTCACAGATTTTCTCTGAATTTTCTCTAGAGAAATTATTCATTGGTCTGAATAATTTTCAATTCTCAATTATTCAGACATGGAAATTACGGGTTCAGCAACAACCGTGTAGAATAACAAATCAATGGGACATATTATTATTTCTTTATTATATTTCTTTGTAGAACAAAATTTCGAACTGTCAAAAATCCAAATGTCAACTATAGTCCATTTAAGAATTATTGACATCGAAGCAGGCCATGAACGTCCAGTCGAGGCTTTATTTCTAGTTACTAAAAAGTAACTAAATTTCATCATAGAACATAAATATAACCTAGAAAAGTGTTGAGTATACGAATATTACGAATTATCGAATAATTAAGCCGGAATATTTCGATTGCAGTTCAAACATGGGAATTCAGGTTTGAAAGCGCAAAAATATCGTGGAATGCTTTCATATGAAATTATCTGAACTTATCGTTCATATAAAAGTCAACCATGGAAATTTGAAGATCATTCAAATAAATATTTATTTTCACTCAGGACCATGCAATATTTATTGGTATTGGAATTCTTGCAAAATTCTAACCATATAACTATAAGAGTACCATTTTATGTCAGGATTCAAGAAGGATAATTAATGGAATTCTAGCAGATAGCTAGTGCTGCAACAGAAAAAATTTTTTGGATACTTCGCAAGCACAGGCCCAAAAGAATGGATTGGAAAAAACGTTATAATGTATTAAGAAATAAGAGAGAAACAAAAATTAAGAATCTATGTAGTACATGAAGAATTTTGACATTAATTTTGTACCGAACTATCAATATATGAACCAATTTGTGAATTATTTATTGCTCGGTGTTGAATACTTTGAGAAAGTCAATTTTTATTTTCATTCATTAAAACTGTCCATGAATTATTGAAAATATTATAATTGATGAGCAATTTTACAATTATTCAGTATACTTTTGAATTGGGAACAATATAGCTTGTGAACAGGGTACCATACAGTATAAGTATAATAAATAAACTTAAAATATCTATGAATGATACAAGAGCAAAGATAAAAATATCATTGAAAACTTTGTTTCCTCGTAGTGTAGTGATTTGGATGTGTTTATTGAATAAGCTGACATAATCCTATTGATGGGCATCCTTTTGCAGGGAAGGTTTCAATAACCCATTTATGAAATAATTCACCATTCATAGTAATCCTTATCATTAATACCACTGTCAAGAATCGGATCAAATCCAGGTAAAAATCCATCAATTGTTCCAGCATTCAAAATAGTGCACCTTCTGCCTTGAATATACTCGGCATACCTTTTGGATTATTTTCTAGTGTCCACTGCCGAATTTGAATAGCCAAATTTCATCTAGATAAATGAATTTTATGTTTTGTTCTATGTATTCTCGGTATTTATCACAATATCGTACTATTTTTATTATATTTTTCTGTTTATCAGTAAGAATTTTCCTTCGATCAACTTTTTTGTATTTGTATCCAATTTTTTTTATGATATAATATAATGTTGACTTCGATCAATTGAAATCTAGGTGCTCTCTGGCCAGTTCGAAAAGGATATCTAAACTGATATATTCATTGTTTTCAATTCTAGCAAAAACAAAGTCATTCAATGTCTCTTTGAAGGAATAATCATATCGCACAGGTTTTCTTCCACTGCTAATTCCAGGCTAATATTCTACGGACAGGGCTTGGTGAAATCTGAAAATTTAAGAGACATTGATCAATCAGAATACACTTTGAGTCGGTGAATAACAGTTTACCTGAAACACTAGCGGAAATATATGCTAAATCTTTGAAGAACTCGAAGTAACACCGACGAACTGCCTGGCGTTCTCTTGTTAGGCGCGATGTATCCAGGTCAATTCCAGCCATTTTAATAGCATAAGACAAAAAATACTCAAACTCAGAGCGAATTTTTATAATTACATATTCACCAATATCTTCGATAAAATCATCAAAGCAAGATTTCTATGGGTAATGTTAGTGTTATTCCTATACCAACCTGAATTCAGCAACCCAAAATATTACTGATAGTCTATTACCAACTTAAATTCGATTTTTCACAGCCAACCGAGATGTCAATAATTCTTAAACGGACTATATGTAATTTCATATCAAATACACTTGGGAGCAAGGAAATCGGCTCACCTTAAATTTGACACATTTCAAACATGGATATTTCGCGAGCCGCTAATCTGATATTGATGTCCTTTTTTAAATTTTAGGTTAAACCTTCGATAATAATGTTACCTGAGAAATTTTCGTTTACATTTTAATTTCAGGTTATACGAGGTGCACGATTGATAAGAAGATTTTTCTTTCAACTTTGACCCACCCTGTATATACAAGGAGCCGCAGCATCGAATGGCAAAAGGAGTCAAACTGAAGTCTCATCTTTTCTGGTTATTTCTTTTTTAATGGTGTGTTTATCTCTATTATTTCTGCCGGGGGAAAACTTTCAAACAAACTCACAAAAAGTAGATATTCTTCGAGAATTGTCAGAGACTACATTGCAGCAGTCGATTTTCGAGTTATAGTGTGGCCACCTTGCAGTCCTGACCTAAACCCCATTGAGAATTTGTGGAATGAACTGAAACGAAGAATACTACGAGCCTTTTTCAGGATAGGTGTGGATCTCGAATGTCGTGATCACGTTTATCGATGAGATAAATTATCCTAGGGGTTCCGTAAATATGGTCGTTTGAAATTTAGTTTTCTTGATAATTTCAAAACTACAGATTCGATCGTGACGAAATTTTGTATACTAATTGAGAATGATATATTCAAGCTCTCCAGATCACATGACCAGAACCATGGAAACCATAGAAAATCATAACTTTCGAACGGAAAGGCCTAGGGACTTGAAATTTTCAGGATAGGTGTGGATCTGAAAGGTCGCGTCCACATTTATCAATGAGCAGAATTATAAAGGAGTTCCGTAAATACGGTCGTTTGAAATTTTGTTTTCTCTATAATTTAGAAACTACGGATTCGATCGAGATAAAATCTTGTATTTTAATCGAGAATGATATATTGAAGCAACATTTTGTCCAGATCGCATGACCAGAACCATAGAAACCATAGAAAATTATAACTTCCGAAGGGAAAGGCCTAGGAACTTGAAATTTTCAGGGTGGGTTTGGATCGCGAATTTCGCGGTCACGTTCATCAATGAGAAGAATTAGATAAGGGGTTCCATAAATGTGGACCTTCAAATTTTTTTACTGATAGTTTCGGAACTACTGAGTGGATTGAGATGAAATTTTGCACCTAGCTGAGGAATAATATATTCAAACTACTCGCGAAATTTTGTCCAGATCGCGTTACCAGGACCATAGATACCGTAGAAAATTCTACCGATTTAGCGAAAAAAAAAAATAGGAAAGCTTAAGCACTGACAGAAAGTCTGGAGTTTCAGAATTTTTTTGACAGCTGTCGAAAATTCCTTCAATTGATTTCTAAAACTGGAAAATGCGAATCTACCTATAAGGTGGATGTACGAGCGCTCACAAGCTCCTGACTTCACGGCAGTGCTTTTCGTAATTTTTTTTTTCGATAGTTAGCTAGAATTCTCTACGGTCTTGGAAATGCGATCTGAACGGAATTTCCCACGTAGTTCGAATACATTATTCTTTCTCTATGTGCGAAATTTTATTCCAATCCGATGAGTAGTTTCGAAATTATCAGGATAAAAATATTTTGAACGACCATTTTTTCGGAACCCCAGTTCTAATTTTGCTCATCGATGAACGTGACCGTTACATTCAAAATCCACACCTATCCCGGAAATTTCAAGTCCCTAGGCCTTTCCATTACAAAGTTATAATTTTCTATGGTTACTATGGTTCTGGTCATGCGATCTGGACAAAAGTTTTCAGTTAGTTTGAACACGTCATTCTCCATCTGAGTGCATTTTTTCATCCCGATCGAATATGTAATCAGAAAAACAAAATTTCGAAGAGCCATATTTATGGAACCCCTGATGGAATTCTGCCCATTAACGAACTCAACCTCGGCATTTTGGAACTGAACCCACACTGAAAATTTCAAGTTTCTGAGACGTTCCGTTCGAGAGTTATCGTGTATACGGACGGCCGGATGGCCGGACGGACGGACAGACTCGAATTTCTCGACTGATTCATCATCAGTGAGTCGAACCTTGTCGATTGAGACCATTTTCGGCTCAAAATTCGAAAAATGCAGACATCGTGACGAAATTATATAGCCCTCGTGTGAGTAGTACGCACGCTCAAAAAAAGGTTATACTTATACTTGCAAAAAATGAAGGTTTGAGCGCTCGTACTACTTATACGAGGGCTTTATCATTTCGTCACGATGTCTGTATGTAAAATGGTCTCAATCAACTATGTTTGACTCACTGATGACGAATCCGTCGGAAAATTCGAGTCTGTCCGTCCGTCCGTCCGGCCATCCGGCCATTCGGACGTAAGCACGATAACTCTCGAACGGAACAACCTAGAGACTTTAAATTTTCAGTGTAGGTTCAGATCCCAAATGCAACGGTTGAGTTCGTTAATGGGTAGAATTCCACCAAGGGTTCCGTAAATATGGCCGTTCAAACTTTTGTTCTCCTGATTACTTCGGAACTACAGATTCGATCGAGATGAAATTTCGCACTCAAATGGAGAATGAGGTGGTCAAGCTACATGTGAAATTTTGTCCAGATCGAATGACCAGAACCATAGGAACCATAAAAAATTGCAACTTTCGAACAGAAACGCCTAGGCACTTGAAACTTCCAGGATAGGTGTGGATCTCGAATGTCGTGATGACGTTCATCTATGAGCAAAATTATACTAGGGGTTCCGTTAATATGGTCGTTTGAAAGGGTTGGTTCAGGCTAATGGACGAAACTAACGAGACATTGAGAACGGACGAGGCAATGAGACGACAAATAGACATAGAATTCACGGACATCCTCGCGACCTACCTAGCGTTTGCAGACGACGAGTTCATACTTGTGAGAGGCAACTCCGCAAAGGAAAAGAAAAAAAGTGGACACACATTTGGAACGGCTGCAAACGCTGGGAAAGTGAGAGCGGGGTAAAATACAACGAGGACAAGACAGAAACAATGTTCATTTTCAACCGACGGAACATAAGACCACCGACAGTGAAGACAGGAGACGAAACACTACGACACATTAGGTTTGTTCGCGTCGCTGATCCCTTGTTATTCTGGGTTCAGGGAGAACTTGGTTCCAGAACTCGTGGAACTGTCACAAAGTGTTCTGTGACACGAACGGTTGGGAACAGATAATTTCAAAATTTTTCCGTTTAACACTCCGGCGGTCGCGTCCCCAATTAGACAAAAGTAGTCGCTCTGTATCTCTCAGATACTTGATCATATTTTCATTTTGTGAATGTATAAAAAATTGAAATCTTTGAGTTCTTCGTAGTTTGTTATATATATATGGTATAATATATCCAACACCATTAACATTCAGTGTTGAAGTTTCATTGGCAAAATCATCAATTGTTGATATATCGATTACACAAAAGGCTACAACAATTTGAAAAGTTGGTTGAATGCTGAATAATTTATATGTTGAGGATTTAATAACAACTGAAACTTTATTCATGAAATGCTCTGCTCACTGCTGTCCCTATTGTACCATCTACGGATCAGGAACAGCCAGAACTGCTAGGAACAATTCCGAACTCGAAAATTCCGACGACGCGAACGTCAAGGAATTCCTGTTCCATCCGAAGCGAACGAGTGGGATCAAAAAATTACCAAAAAGTACAGTTCCGAACTGCGACGCGAACAAACCTAAGGACACGATAAACTACTTAGGACTAACGATTGACAGAATACTGACATACTTACTTACTGACAACAAAACTGGGAAGGGGACGAGAACGAGGACGAGAACTGTACGAACATTGCAAACAGACCGGGACAAACCGACTTGTACTAAACTTTAAAGCACAACAACTAGTAACGGGACACGGAAACATGAAAGGATACATACAAAGGTTTAAACCACATGAAACAGACGGAAAATGCACATGCAACGGACAGGACGAAGACGCACGAACCATAAGACTGCACTGCACATTTACAAACAGAAACGAGATAAGACGAACAATAAGGGACAAATACGCAGACCTAACGTTAACACTAAGAAAATACGGGAAACCAAACGAAACAGACATACAAAAAATAAATGAATGAGCAGAAAAAGCCATAATGGACACTTAAACTAACGGACAGACGGACAAGGACGAACATGCTGCAGAACACCATCTGAATGATAACTTAAGCTGCAAGGCGGAAAGCTGGCACAATAATCAAAGACCAACTGTACTGATGAGATTTGATATAAATCGAAACCGGTCTACAGGTGCAAATGAAGGATTTGGTGGTCTCTGGGGTGAAATGAATTTTTTGCTGGCTTGATATTAGTTTATCTATAATGATTTTTTTCATTTCATAACTGAATTCAATAATCTCAGATGAACAGCCATTATATTATTCTAGTCAATTATTCAGATGAATAAGGTTGTAGCTTGAACGTAATTTCCAAGTGTGACAATATGCTCGTAATGTTTACGTTGTGTCTATATTTTATATTTGTTAAGGGGAGATAGGAAAACTTTTCATGGCCTGCAGGGATTTAAAACGGACAGGTAGCGTGATAAGAGAAATTTTCTCCGATCACCACTGCGTTATGTTTTAAAAGTTTTCTGTTTCTTACATCGAATTTCTCATTTTGCTAACTGTAATGATGAGATTCGGTGGTCTCTGGGGTAACACGAATCGTTTTGTTGGCTTGCTATTAGTATATCTAGAATAATTTTTCTTATTTCATTACTGAATTTGATGAACATTAGACATTAACAAACATTAATCAGTGCTGTTTCCGGCAATTTAGGTGAGTAGTGAACGTAATTCGGATGGCATCTGGGTTTGTTTACTTTCTCATTCCATCCGCTTGAAGGAACGAAATTCATAGAAAATTGATGGGCTCTAAAATTCATTGATCATAAGGATAGTACCAATAAAGTTTCCTGATATTTCAAATGGTATTAAAATCTCTCGATATGGGTCCACCTAGACGGTTCCAGTTTATAGTTTTGGGTTTTCTCATTGCTTCCGGGACAACATGTATATGAGCTACGAGGAATAGTCCATTCCATTCGACTGATTTCTTTTAAACGTTATTTATGTCATGAGGATCATGAAGACCATCATTATAATACAAGTCGTGAATGTTATCACGATAACATGACGTGTGCCATAATGATTGTTTATGATTCGTATTACATACAAAATTCGATCTGACGGCATTGGTGAGGATGGCATCATCCCGGCACTTCTTTCCAAGGGGCTGGACGTGCTGTCGTCCCCACTGCTCCACATACTCCGTGCGAGTCTGGCCTTAGGACACATTTCACTGTCCTGGAGGAAGGTGAGGGTTATTTTTATACCCAAACCTGGAAAACCATCGCACTCAAAACCGAATGACTTTCGTCCAATAAGCCTCTCCTCCTTCTTAGTGAAGGCGCTGGAAAGGTTGGTAGAAAGACACATCAGAAAGGTTGCTTTAGTGGCTAGACCACTGCATCCCTGCCAGCATGCGTACCAGTTAGGTAAGTCAGTTGATTCTGCTCTTCATTCGGTTGTCAACCGCATTGAGGACGGAATACATAATAAAGAGTTCACACTAGCTGTATTTCTAGATATAGAGGGTGCATTCAACAACACTGCGTTTGAAGTGATGCAGTCAGCATTGAGCAAGCACGGTGTGGCACCTACTCTCTGTCGGTGGACGGAGTCGCTGCTTAGGGCCCGTAGCATTACTGCTCGGCTGGGTGGATCGACCATTAGGGGCGCACCAGGAAGGGGATATCCGCAGGGCGGGGTTCTATTGCCGCTATTGTGGAATCTTGTCCTGAATGTGCTCCTGGTCGATTTGGCGAAGGCTGGGTTCGCTGTGGTGGCCTATGCGGATGACCTTGTCCTGCTGATTAGAGCTAAGGTAATCAGTGTCATTGTGGATCTGATGCAGCAAGCTCTGCGATTGATTGAACGATGGTGCCTGGAAAACGAGCTCTCGGTAAATCCTGTTAAAACAGAGATGATTCTGTTTACCAGGAGGAGAGTGCCGAGAAACATGAGACTTCCTAGTCTGTGTGGAGTTGGGCTCACTCTATCCGAGCAAGTTCGATATCTCGGGGTGATATTGGACCGCAAACTCTTGTGGAACAAACACGTCGATTCCCAAACGAATAAGGCTAATGTGATATTTTGGTCTACTCGAAGGGTAATTGGTAAAGGATGGGGCTTCAAACCGCACATTATGCACTGGCTGTACACTGCTGTGGTGAGGCCTATCCTAACCTATGCCTCAATGGCGTGGTGGCCGTCTATGGAGAAGGCCTGTAATCGTATCATGATGAGGAAATGCCAGAGGAAAGCTTGTCTAAGTATTACAGGCGCTCTGAGATCTACCCCCACGGCAGCGATGGAGTGTTTGCTGGGTCTTCCACCATTACATCTGGTTGTGAAGGAGGTAGCTATGAAGACAGCTCTCAGAGTCTGGGAACGGGGACAATGGCGTGATGCTGGACTCTTTAGGGGGCACGCGAGGGCTCTCAAAATGGTGAAGGATGTTAACGCATCCATTCTCCATAGAGGGGACCACGCGGGCACTAGTTTCTGCTTTGACGAGCCCTACAGGGTAGTTGTTCCTGATAGAGATCTATGGTCTTCACCAAACAGGCTTCTTTTGCCTGAAGGTCCCACTTGGTTCACTGATGGCTCTGTGTCTTTAACAGGGTCTGGTGCTGGAATTGTGGGACCTCGCTTCAATCGAGCTATCCCTCTGGGGATGAATTGCTCCATAGTGCAGGCTGAGCTGTATGCGGTTCTTGGCTGCGCGCTGGAGTGTATTCGCAGGGGATACTCTGGGGAACACATTAATATGTGCTGTGACAGTCAGGGAACACTGAAATCCCTTTATGACGTAAGAATTGACTCCTTGCTAGTAGGAGAATGCAGGGAAGCTCTGCGTGAGCTTGGCTCAGACAATTTCGTGAAAGTTGTTTGGTGTCCGGCTCATGCGGGGATACCTGGAAATGAGAAGGCAGATACACTGGCGAAGCAGGGGGCCCGATCAGAGTTTGTTGGTCCGGAACCCGCACTGCCAATTTGTCGGAAATCTGTCAGGAACTTCTTCAGAAGTTGGCTGGACAGGAAAGTTTTCCTCGGAATGGAGCACAGGAGTTGGCCTCAGGCGGTCGAGGCTTCTCATTGAGAGACCTTCATCTGGACCTGAGGTCAGGAGACTCCTGGCACTAGAGAGAAGACAGCTCAGTCTGGTGATCGGTACTTTGACTGGCCACCTACTGAACAAACATTTGAAGAGAATGGGACTGATAAGCAGCTCTTTGTGCCGGAGGTGCAGGAGCACAGATGAAACTGCCGAACACTTTTTGTTCAGTTGTAGAGACCTCACTAATCTGAGGACAACACACCTAGGAAACCCAACACCCACTATTCCTATGGTGAAAGGGACTCCTCCTGGTCGACTTGCGGCATTTATGTCTGCTTGTCTGCGGGACTGAGTCTCTCAAGCAATATGCGGAGGAACAATGGGCCACAAGGTCTCAGTTCAGCCCGGAGTGGGCACCGCACAGAGAAGAAGAAGAAGAAGACGGCATTTCTATTAAAACATTTTCGAAAAATTGAAAACAGCCTTTTTGACATGTCATAATGACAATTTTCTAAAGGAGTGAGTATATGTGTAGTTTCAAATATTAGTAGGTTAGTGAGACGTGCTTTGTCATTTCCTTGACAACGTCAGGTTGTAACGGCAATATTTATTTATCTGCTGTCATACAATTGTCACGTGGAATTGAATATAATTTGAATAATAATGAGTGATTCTGAAACTGCCTTCTGATTTGGAAGGAATGACGCGAAATATCGTGGTCTCCCTTTCGCCGGAAAAATCACGGAGTGTATATGAAATAGCGTTCAATCGGTACGAAGAATGGTGTTCTACTAAGAAAATCAAGAGTATCACTCATGAAAAAGTATTTTTGGCTTACTTTGAATGCTTATCTAAGGAAAGAAAACCATCTTCTCTCTGGTCGTATTATTCGATGTTAACAGATGTCACAAAGTTTCCAATGGAAGCATCAGATGATACATATTTATTTCAAAAAGTTGCTATGATAATTGGACTAAGTGGGGCACGCAGAGGAGAGGAACTGACAAGTATGCTTGTTGAAGAAATGCTGAATGAAGGATGCGTTTTTAGAATAATTTTACCGAATACAAAAACAAAGGTCATGCGAGAATTTTTGTAACATCGGGGAATATCCTAGGATTGAATATGGTAGAACTTGTCAAACAATATGTGAAAATACGACCTTGCAACACAAACCTTCGACGAAATGCACGAAACAACCCGTTGCATGAAATTCACACCTTTGGTAAAATGCCAGATATTATTGTCACTTTTTGAGCGCTCGTACTACTTACACGAGGTCTATATCATTTCGTCACGATGTCTGTATTTTTCGAATTTTGAGCCGAAAATGGTCTCAATCGATAAAGTTCGACTCACTGATGACGAATCCGTCGGAAAATTCGAGTCTGTCCGTCCGTCCGGCCGTAAGCACGATAACTCTCGAACAGAACAACCTAGAGTCTTGAAATTTTCAGTGTGGGTTCAGTTCCCGAATGCCTCGGTTAAGTTCGTTAATGGGCCAAATTCCACCAGGGGTTCCGTAAATATGGCCGTTCAAAGTTTTGTTTCCCTGATTACTCGAAAACTACAGATTTTATCGAGATTTTGCACTCAAATGTAAAATGAGATGTTCAAGCTACATGTAAAATTTTGTCCAGATCGCATGATCAGAACCATAGAAACCATAGAAAATTGTAACTACTGAACGGAAACGCCTAGGGACTTGAAATTTTCAGGATAGGTGTGGATCTCGAATGTCGTGATCACGTTCATCTATGAGCAACATTATACAAGGGGTTCCGTAAATACGGTCGTTTGAAATTTTGTTTTCTCGATAAATTCGAAACTACGGATTCGATCGAGATGAAATTTTGTATTTTAATCGAGAATGATATATCGAAGCAATATTTTGTCCAGATCGCATGACCAGAACCATAGAAACCATAGAAAATTGTAACTTTTGAACGGAAAGGCCTAGGAACCTGCAATTTTCAGGGTAGGTTTGGATCGCGAATATCGCGGTCACGTTTATCAGTGAGCAAAATAAGACAAGGGGTTCCGTAAATATGGCCGTTCAGAATATTTTTTCTGATAGTTTCGAAACTACTGATCGGATCGGAATGAAATCATGCAACTAGCTGAGGAATAATGTATTCAACCTACGTGCAAAACTTTGTCCAGATCGCATCACCAAGACCATAGATACCGTAGAAAATTCTAGCGAATTATCGAAAAAAAATTGATCAGCTGAAGCACTGACATAAAATCGGGAGTTTCGCCCAAGTTTAAAAATTTTTTTGACAGCTGTCAAAAATTCCCGCAATTGATTTCTAAAACTGGAAAATGCGAATCTACCTACAAGGTGCATATACGAGCGCTCAACAGCTCCTGCCTTCACGGCAGTGCTTTTCGTAATTTTTTTTAATTGAACCTGAACCTGAACCCTGAAGAATATACTGGACATTCTTTTCGGTGATCGTCTGCTTCATTTTTGGCCGATTCTGGAGGTGATCTGTGTACCGTGAAACGCCATGGCGGATTGCAAAGAAATACTGTTGCTGAAGGTTACATCGAAAATTCGAAAGAGCAAAATAAAAAAATATCAGAAGCAATTTTTGGTGCCAACAACCGAACAGAATTACAAGTTTACCAAAAAGCATCAACTACTGATGTAAAAACTCTAGAATCCATTGGAATTTATATTGCAAATTGTAGTAATTGCTCTTTTACTATTCATAATGAATTGTTTTGTATATAGTTATGCATTTTGAATAAACTTTTTGATCACACCTTCGCATGTTTTTTATATAGAATTTCATTATGGAACTTAGTACCATAATGAATTCATTATGGGATGGTACCATAATGAGCTTCTATATGTCATCAAAATTGAGTGACATAACGTTGTCATAATGACATGTCATCAGATAAAATATTTTTCAGTTATATCTTTCGGCCCTTACGGTGTCTTTTGCCACCCCTGACATCACAGAGTTCTACATACGGCTAGCAAGTGTATTTGAACATCTGGTGGCATTCGCCACTACTTCCTAGTTCCTAAACGAATACTGAGAACTACCTCATCGTTGTTGAGAAAGTTGATAGAAGGTCGCTTGTGGGCAAATTCATAGGAATAAATTTGTATGTTGAATATCAAAAAGTCATGGCTGAAAGGGTTAACACACATGTGTAATTTTCAACATTAAGTCACCAGTGAATTCCAGAAAATGTTTTCGTCAAGGTTAAGAAAAATTAAGAATTTTTATTCATTTATTAACTAACTGTTTCAAACCGAATTCAGTAGAATCACAATTTGAATTATATCCATTCAAAAGAGATCCATCTGTAGCATTCATTTCCCGCCAAGAGAAGCCAGTGCTGCTGAGCTAATTGCTACTGCTATATCTGCTTCTAGCAGTTGAGCTTCAGTTGTGGTTTCTATAGAATCAGGTGGTGTT
The DNA here is from genome assembly GCA_963966015.1 of Aphidecta obliterata. Lineage (NCBI taxonomy): Eukaryota > Metazoa > Arthropoda > Insecta > Coleoptera > Coccinellidae > Aphidecta > Aphidecta obliterata. The sequence continues at coordinate 6,986,745 of OZ014430.1, read as the reverse complement.
GGATTCGCATCTGGTGTAACTGAAGCATCCCTTGAAACATAAGAAGATTTCAAGATGAACTTTCATAGCAGTTTGAAAGAAGAAGAAAAGAATCAGATTGTTGTTTTATTACAAATTATTCATCACAAATATTGGGTATTAGAAGGGAAAAGGTGATGGAGAATAAAAGTTAACCCACCCCTCAAATTAATCCTGAAATATTCATTTTATATTTGCCCAAGTTTGTAGTATTGCGAAAAAAAAACCTTTGCGTGGAATTTGTCATGTTTTCTCAATTTGTTTGGGAATGTAAATGAATAATACAAAAATTTGAGAGAAATTGGGTGGAGTCATGGGTTTTTGCATGCTTGTTTGCATTCACTGCCAGAGCGTTGATCCATCCAGTTACTGAACCCGCAAAAGGCTGCTGGCTCAACAAGCTTTCCCCTGGCTTCTGAAAGACTGATCAAATGACACAACATTCAACATTGACAGCGATGTCATATCCACTTGGATTCCTGGAATGTTGTTTAGTGAGGATCATTTCGATAATACAGATGAGGTGTCAATGTGAAGCGAAACTATCGAACCAAGGATTATGAAACAAACCCAATCGGTCGGTCAGTGTGACAAATAATGACATTTTATATAATCAACACTCCATAGATGAAATCACAGAATTATATGGAGTATAAATTCTCAGATCAAAAAAAATCAATGTTCTCTTCACGTGGAACATCTGAATATGTTTTTACATTACTCGCTTAATCGATGATTACTCATACATTTATTCTCCTACAACGTATCGAAGTTTCCTGCAATAGGAGCCGTTATGATCTAGAAAAGATCAAAAAGGCTATTAGACATGAGTTGGAAAGAGCAAGAATGTGCATCGTGCAAAACGGTAGCACGTTTAAGCCACTTCTAAGATTTCTCTCGATTATTTATTTCCTCACTGTGTATCATCAACAATTAATTATCCAAAATCCATATTTTTCTGAAAAATTTTCGAAATTATTTATTAAAATTATCATACAATTTCTCGAATTCAATCTCAATGTACGACATGTTTTTAAAGTAAGTTTAATTGTACTATCGAATTAAATCTTTCGAAGAAAATATTGATGGGTCAAAAGTCGTGCGGGAAACTGAAATCTACTAATCCCCATCTAAAATTTCCTGTTTTCTCCGAAATTCTGATCAAATTCCAATTTTACTTCATACAGGGTGTTGAGTCTCAGCTTGCAAAAAATTCCATATTTTTCTAATACGGACCTAAATTTTTATCAGTTCTAAGATGAATCGATTCTCCCATGGAAGTGTGTTTATTCATTTTACTGGATCGTTTGAAAGTTATAAGCAATTGAAAATATTGGCTTTTTTGAACTCGTCTAGAGAAACTCTACCTAGGTTAACGTATGTACATTTACCAATGAAACACCCTATATATGACTTTGCTCGCCAACTAAATCAGCGAATTTCATGAAATATGCCCCACAAATCAGCTACTATTCGCCATCAAATTTCGTAGCCCGAGAATACAATCCATTATTTTCGAAGGTTAAAGAAAAGGGTATAAAATTCAATACAATTCGATGGTGTCTAACTATACTACATAAAATAACAATATTTTTCCAGAAAAGAAGCACCAAAATTTTTTTTTTGGAAATAAGGTGAAAATCTTTGTGTACTCCTAATGAAAGAAACGGGGTAATGTGGAAACCTTAAATCTTTTTGAAAAATTTTGAGCGTTTGTGAAATGAAATGTCGGTTTTATTGTGTTCTAAATATACTCAGTTCATAATTTGAGTATTCAGAATATTATCTGTGATGAAGTTACACGAATACAAATGATGTAGACGTATTCAAGAAATTCTGCGGGAAATCAATATCGATTTCTTCAGCCGAATTCATTCCTCACTTTTAAGAAGCATTGTACACGAACGATCGATTAATTAGACAAGTTGAAGATTAATGTACTCACTGTGTAACTCCTTCGTTCAGTTCTGGTGCATCTATAGCAGCTGATCGTACATGAATAATGGTTGAGATCACCAGGAGAGTTACTGATATTATTTTGATCATGTTGACTTTGTTACTTGATTGTATGATATGAATACTCAAGGCTTTGGTGGAGACGGCAGAACTGAAGTAGTTTCGCTGAGGATGCTCTCTAAGTAAACTCAATTATTATGAAAGGATTTTTCATCCAAAATGGTACAGGGCCGAATCTGTATTTAATGAACACACCTCTTCTGTTCTCTGTATTGTTGAAGGCATTTTAATGAGAATCTTTTTGAAATGCCTATCAGAATATTGAAGAACAAACAGAGAAATCAACCATTTTCAAAACATCTTATGGATTACAGAATATAAACAATGTGAATATCTGATTTATCTGTTACGCCTGAGATAAGACTCGTTGCAACCGGTAACAGTTGGAAATTATTAACTATTTTTTTTAACTAACCCGTATGAAGACTAAAAACCGTCTATACATAGTTTTAGCTGAAAATAAATTGAGTCGGCTAAATCTAGATGTAACCTCACCCAGGCTTCAAGCCGTAACAAATCTTCTAATGAATTCATGTTGTATTTGTGAGGAGCTACTTCTAATGATCTATCAAGATCTAATTCTAATAATGCTTGTGAATATAATGAGGATCTCCGTTGATGGAATCAATATCTATTTTTCAGAATTTTCCTGCAGGTTCGGATAAGACTAATATAGATATTATAGGAGTAAGTTGTATTTTGAATCGAAGAATACCTTAAATAATAGAATAAAGACATACCCTGTATGGCAGAGGTATGAAGATGCAACCAATAGGCATTCTTTTCAAGCTTCTCATATTATGCTGCAAATATGTGTTTCTTTCGGTACACACTTCAGCATATCCAATTCTGTAAAAATTTCTCCAAGTATTTTTCCTTCCTGTTGATGATAGAACTCAACATTAAACATTCCCTGCAATTCTGAACCAAAAAAAAATAATTGATAAATTATTATTGATTTGCCCCATGTAAAATGAGGAAATGTTAAATTAGAATCATAAAGAACATCCGTACCTAATTCAGTCTGGAAGAAAAATATTTTGCCTCTGCCTTTATGTTTCGAAAAAAAAGTTTTGTGAAAATACTTCTGTTCAAAGTCAATGCTCAATTTTTTGAATGACAATCTATAGTTTTATTACGTTTCCAAATTTATTTTATAAATGTATATATATATAATTTTTTGAGAACTACTTTCATTAACAAGAGCATTATCATTTTGCCCATATGTCTGTAATTTTCGAATTTTAGGATGAGAATCGTCTTGGACTCTTTCGTTGAATAAGGCACGGAGTTTCATGGATAAGTATCACTAGAAGATCAACAAAAAAATTATTTCAAAACTTTGGTATCTCAGAAACGGCTGAAATTTTGTGACTACATATGGGGATTCAATAAAATGATTTATGTGGAAGTTCAGCCTTCTAGCTCTCCCAAACGAGATTCAAATTCTGTTATTCGGATATATTAATTATGATCCGGTGATTCCATCTTTTGAAGTTGAAACACAAAAAACAGCTCCGAAAAACTCCTGACTTCATTTCAGTCCTTTTTTTATTTTTCTATAAAAAATCGAGAAAAAACTTTTTCAACTTGTTCGTCCTTTTTCACGATTTTATGGTTCCGGCGTTCATTCAAGCGATAAAGCAGTACTGATCGAAATACAAAATAGCACAACATCGGACAAAATATTTTTGTAGAAATAATTGCTGAAAATACTTCGAGAAATAAGTAGGGGGTTACCGTTTCAAAGACTTGAAATAATACCTCGAATGAATGCAGCTTATTTCATTTTTCCTATAGGTACAGCATGCTGTGAAATACATCCATGATCTCCTCAGAATCTAGTTTTTTCAATACACAATCTTAGATGAAACGGATTATCGAAATGAATTCAATGATGAAGAATTCTTGCTAATTTATTGAACATGCTTCTTGTTGATTGGTGCAAGGTTTTCTGGAGCATTGACGTTTTGTCTCAATAAATGAGTAGCCAATCCTGATTTTTCTTGCTTGTATAAAAATATTCTTTTGTCATCTTGTTTTTCATAAATAAATTCAAGAATTTTATCAACAATTGAGAGTGGTTGAAGCTTCCATTCATATCAAACTGGTCAAATATTCTATCAAATCATATACGAAAATGAAGTCAACTCCATTGTGAACACATTGTAAGATTGCTGAAGACGATCCTGCAAGAAAGATGTAATTGAACTCTAGTTATTCACGTTTCATGGATAGTTGTCAAAAAAAAAGGGGAATAACGATTGTGAAACCAGTTCTGTAACTCGAAATATTCTTCAGTTTATTGCTGGAGAAGATCGGGTCAATATTTTCAGTTTATTTCGATGAGAGGGTCCTTTTTCATACAGCTTCTGTGTTGATTATATATAATTCACCATTGGATTCGATCGAATTGAAACTTAGAAGTTGGTTGTAGAAACAGGAGACGAAGATTCGGTGGAATTGGTTGAAAATGATATATTACTAGAAAAATGAAAAAAAATTTTTTTCAACATTGGTATCTCAGAAACTATTCGATGTATTCAGCTGGAATGTGTCTACATATGAGCCATCGATTGAATGGATTATGAGGAAATTCAGCTTTCAAGCAGTTCCACGTGAAACCATAAATAGGTTTTTCAGATATGGGGTTGAAATTTTATGATAATTCAGCGATTTTATCTTTTTGAAGTGAAATTACATCATTATCGGTCACACTGAGAGCAAGTTTAGTAAACAGAATTTTTGTCCAAATTTGTGAGGTTTTTAAAATCAGATTTCTCGAATTTCAAATGGAAATATTGTGAAATATACCAATTTACGGTGGATGTTGGATGAGTAGAAGCAAATACGTTTTTAAGCTCTCGACTTCGCGTCAATAAATTTCGAAATGAAAAGTTTTACGCCTAATAGTTCGTGAGCTTAAATTTTCAAAAATCATTTGTGCATTGACTGTTTATACAGGGTGTTTCATCAGTGAATGTATATACGTTTACCTGAGGTAGAACAACCCTAGACGATCCCAGAAAATCTATATATGATAGGTCTTATCAACTTTATAGCCAAGATTTATGTATTTGCCAATATTTTCAATTGGTTATAACTTTTGAACCATCCGGTATTATCAATTGATATTTATAAAGTAGAATACACTTCTGTAGGTGAATGGATTCATGAACTGATCAAAAAATCCAGGTAGAAAAATATAGGACTTTTCCCAAGCTGAGATCTAACACCCTGTGTGAAGGAATATAGCAATTTGATTCGAATATTCGGAGAGAGCAGAACATTTTCGATGGGGTTCAGTAGATTTCAGTGTCCTGTACGACATTTGACTAATCAAGATTTTCGTCGAAAGATTCAATTCGAGAGTGAAAGTACATTGAGATTGAATTCGAAAAATTGTCTGTTGAACTGATGGAAAATTTATATTTTTTTTCTATTTCAATAAATAATTTTATGAATTCTTCAGAAAAATATGGATTTTGAATAATTCATTCATCCTTCGAAAATATGGCTCATCGTCACAAGAACCACTGAAATTTCTTGAAAAGATAGAAGCACTAGAAGAATTTCCCATGCTCTGAATGTGCCAAAGGTAACTGTAAGGTGCAGATTGAAGAAAAACAATATTCTTTTCATCTTCAAACAATACAAAGATCAGAGATAGGTGATGGAATTCGTAGAATTCGTTTCAGACGGTGGATTTTACGAAATAAAAGAATGGTGAATAAAATCTTATTTACTGATGAAGCCATATTCACGAGAGATGGATTCTACTATTTGAGGAATTCACATGAGAGGGCTAAAGAAAATCCACACACAGTCAGATACAGTCCCAGTACAAATTATCAAAGTATGGTGTGAAGTCTATGATAATCGATTGATTGGTCCTCACATTCTGCCAAGACGGCTTGCGGGTGATACTTATTTGGATTTCCTTCAAAATCATCTGCCTGTACTACTCGACAGTACAAAGATTTGCAGGAATGTATTTCCAGCATGACGGGCTGCACCTAATTTCAGAGTTTTTGTCAGGAACTTTTTAGATCAGAACTATCCAAATATCTGGATAGAAAGAGGTGCACCACATGCATGGCCCCTAGATCAACAGATTTCAATCCTATCGATTATTTCGTTCGGGGATACTCGAAATCTTCAATATCTGCATCTGCGATTGGAAGTGAAAATATTCTCCTACAACGTATCGATGTTGCCTGCAATAATATCCGTAACGATCCATAAATTATCAAAAAGCTATAAGACATAATTTGAAAGGAGCAAAAGTGTGCATTGAGCTAAACGGTGGCACTTTTGAAGAACTTTATGATTTCTTTTGGATGTTTCACATGTTTACTTATTTGTTTTTTTATTTGGTCACTGTTGATCAGTTTCAATGAATTATTCAAAACCCAAATTTTTCTGAAACATTCTTGAAATTATTTATTAGAATATGAAATAAAAAATTGCGAAAAGCACTGCTGTGAAGGCAGGAGCTTTTGAGCGCTCGTACATCCACCTTGTAGGTAGATTCGCATTTTCCAGTTTAAGAAATCAATTTAAGGAATTTTTGACAGCTGTCAAAAAAATTCTGAAACTTAGGCGAAACTCCAGACTTCATGTCAGTGCTTCAGCTGATCAATTTTTTTTCGATAATTAGCTAGAATTTTCTATGGTATCTATGGTCTTGGTGATGCGATCTGGACAAAATTTCGCACGTAGTTTGAAAACATTATTTCTCAGCTAGGTGCAGAATTTCATTCCAATCCGATCAGTAGTTTCGAAACTATCAGGAAAAAAAAAGTTTGAACGGCCATATTTACGGAACCCCTAGTCTAATTTTGATCATTGATGAACGTGACCGCGATATTCGCGATCCAAACCCACCCTGAAAATTTCAAGTTCCTAGGCCTTTCCGTTCAAAAGTTACAATTTTCTATGGTCCCTATGGTTCTGGTCATGCGATCTGAACAAAATATTGCTCTAATATATCATTCTCTATCAAAATACAAAATTTCACCTCGATCGAATCCGTAGTTTCGAAATTGTCGAGAAAACAAACTTTCAAACGACCGTATTTACGGAACCCCTAGTAAAATTCTGCTCATTGATGAACGTGAACGCGACATTCGAGATCCACACCTACCCTGAAAATTTCAAGTTTCTAGGCCTTTCCCTTCGAAAGTTATAATCTTCTATGGTTTCTATGGTTCTGGTGATGCGATCTGGAGATGTAGCTTGAATATATCATTCTCCATTAGTATACAAAATTTCGTCACGATCGAATCTGTAGTTTTGAAATTATCGAGAAAACTAAATTTTAAACGATCATATTTACGGAACCCCTAGTATAATTTTGCTCATAGATGAACGTCATCACGACATTCCAGAACCTCACCTATCCTGAAAATTTCAAGTCCCTAGGCGTTTCCGTTCAAAAGTTACAATTTTCTATGGTTCCCATGGTTCTGGTCATGCGATCTGGACAAAATTTCCCATGTAGCTTAAACACTTCATTCTCCATTTGAGTGCAAAGTTTCATCTCGATCGAATCTGTAGTTTCGAAGTTATCAGGGAAACAAAACTTTGAACGGCCATATTTACGGAACCCCTGGAGGAATTTGGCCCATTTACGAACTCAACCGAGGCATTCGGGAACTGAACCCACACTGCAAATTTCAAGTCTCTAGGTTGTTCCGTTCGAGAGTTATCGTGCTTACGGACGGCCGGACGGACAGACTCGAATTTTCCGACGGATCAGTGAGTCGAACATAGTCGATTGAGATCATTTTCGGCTCAAAATTCGAAAAATACAGACATCGTGACGAAATGATATAGCCCTCGTGTAAGTATTACGTGCGCTCAAAAATACAAATTTTGCTTCAGTCCAACAGACAATTTTTCGAATTCAATCTCAATGTACGACATTTTTGTGAAGTGTAATTTCACTATCGAATTGAATTTTTCAATGAAAACATGCTGATTCAAATGTTTTTCGGAATAGGGTGTTGAATCCCAGCTTAGGAAAAGTCCCTCATTTTTCTAATGAAGGGTGTTTTTGAGCGATCGTACTACTTACACGAGGGCTATATCATTTTGTCACGATGTCTGTATTTTTCGAATTTTGAGCCGAAAATGGTCTCAAACGACTATGTTCGACTCACTGATGACGAATCCGTCGAAAAATTCGAGTCTGTCCGTCCGTATTCACGATAACTCTCGAACGGAATGTCCTAGATACATGAAATTTTCAGGGTAGGTTCGAATCTCGAATGCCGCGGTTGAGTTCGTTATTGGACAAAATTCGCCCAGGGGTTCCTCAAATATGGCCGCTCGAAATTTTGTTTTCCTGATAACTTCGAAACTACAAATTCGATCGAGGTGAAATTTTGCACTCAGATGGAGAGTGTTCAAGGTCCATGCAAAATTTTGTCCAGCTCACATGACCAGAACCATATAAACCATAGAAAATTATAATTTTGTAATGATAAGGCCTAGGGACTTGAAATTTTTAGGATAGGTGTGGATCTCGAATGTGGTGGTCGCGTTCATAAATGAGCAAAATTAGACTAGGGGTTCCGTAAATATGGTCGTTTGAAATTCAGTTTTCTTGATAATTTCAAAACTACGGATTCGATCGTGACGAAATTTGTATTTTGATGGAGAATGATATATTCAAACTACATTTTTCCCATATCGCATGACTAGAACCATAGAAACCATAGAAAATCATAACTTTTGAAAGCAAAGGCCTAGGGACTTGAAACTTTCAGGATAGGTTCGGATCGCGAATTTCGCGGTCATGTTCATCAATGCGCAAAATTCGACTACGGGTTCTGTAAATATAGCCGTTAAAACTAATTTTTTTTTTCAATAATTTCGAAACAACTCATTAGATTGGAATGAAATTTCGCACATAGATGAAGAATAATGGATTCAAACTACGCGGGAAATTTTGTCCAGATCGCATTACCAAGACCATAGATACCGTAGAAAATTCTAGCGAATTATCGAAAAAAAATTGGTCTTTTAAAGCACTGACGTGAAGTCTGGATTTTCGCCTTAGTTTGAAATTTTCTTTGACAGCTGTCAAAATCTTTACAATTGGTTTCTAAAACTGGAAAATGCGAATCAACCTACAAGGTGCATGTACGAGCGCTCAAAAGCTCCTGCCTTCACTGCAGTGCTTTTCTCATATTTTTTTTAGCGGTTTAGTTTTTAAATTGACAACACTGTTTCTAGTGCTTGACAATTTGAGAGTATGGTATATTTTTGGTCAGTACGTTTCGCCATTTCACTATGGACAGACTTACTTCACAACAACGCTTGCAAATTGTGCAAATTTATGTTGAAAACCATGGTTCAGTTCGTCAAACTTATCGTGCCCTAAGTCCATTTTACGGTCGACATAATCGTCCATTCGAGTAAGTAATACGCCCTAACAACCATTAAAGGTCACTGTTTGGTGCCCTTTATGGGCAAGTGGAATCATTGGTCCATATTTTTTCCAAGATGATACCGGCCATAATGTTACCGTCAATAAAGAGCGCTATAGAGCCATGATTTCCGACCTTTTTTCTCCCATTTGAATGCTTTTGTTTGGTAGAGCTGTGGTTTCAACAAGATAGTGCAACATGCCACACAGCGCGACATCATCAATTCATTGCGGAAAACATTCGAAGAGCGCATTATTCCGCGTAATGGACCTGTGAGCTGGCCTCCACCATCATGTGATTTCACACATACGGATTACTTTCTTCGGGGTTATGTGAAGTCACACGTCTACGCAGATAAATCACATACATTGGACCACTTGGAAGACAACATTTGCCACGTTATTGCCGATATACGGCTCCAGTTGCTCGAAAAAGTGGTCGAAAATTGGACTTCCCAACTACGATTCATTCCATCCACCCGTGGCGCCTATATGCCCAAAATCATTTTTGAGCACTAATGGTATAAGAATATATTATAAAACAAATACCATGATATTGAAATTTATTTTACGTGTTTCATTTCATTTTGAATTTGTATACCTTCAAGAAAAACACCCTTTACTTACCTGGATTATTTGATCAGTTCAAAAATGAATCGATTAATCGAAAATGTGTTCCACGTTACAAATATTAATTTATTATACGAGATGGTTCCGAAGTTATAAGCAATTGATAATATTGGTGAATACATAAATCACTCTGTATCTCGGCTATAAAGTTGATTAGACCTATCATATCTGTTTCATGTGATCTAGTGAATTTCATCTACAGAAGTTGGACAATGGCATTTATGTGACGGGGTTGTTTTTTGACCAATATATTTGATTGTTTGAATTCTAACTTCATATTGGTTAGATTATTCAATTTCAATTCAGAGGCATTTCAGTAGCGATTGACCTCTCGAGGAGTGCAGACGTATTGAGAAGTGCGTATGTATGCCAAGTGAACGGATGTCATTACTCAGGTACACTAGTCTAGACACCGACAGGGTATATTGTACCTGTATGACGCTCCGTTATAGTAGACATATCGTCTCTTAATTTTGCCCCGTAGTGGAAACAAATCGTTCTCAATGAATTCTAGATCGATGGTTCCACATATTATTTCACATTAAAGAGACAAAAGTCTATTTAGTGAAAAGTGAAATAGGTGTTCAAGGGTTGTTTTGTTGAGTCATTCTGATAAAATGTCGGAATACGACTCTGCAAATGAGGAGAGAGAATCCGACGCAGAAAGCTTGTCTGATGAAGAAATATGCGATATGGATATTGAAGTAGAAAAAGTTAATGACGACTCCGAAAAAGATCGGATTATAAAAGAACAGAAGGACTATATCAACACCCTCATGGGTCAGCAGACGACGAGGTGAGATCCTTGAGAACAGAAAAGTTCCAGTCCTCGAAGCCGCGGAAACGTGCTAAGAGAAAGCCTTCTCCCCTGGGACAGAAGAGACACTGTAAACCCCCTCAATTCCAAAAGAAAACCCCGAAAAACACACCGAAAGAAATAATACAGCTGCAGGTGGGCCAGCTACGGAGATGTCGTATATTGCAGCATTTCAAAAAGAAAAACGCCCAGTAGAAGCTACTTAAGCACCTGCGGAAGAAATTGAAGTCCCTGCTCCAATCGAGCAAAAAAAATTACGAAAAGCACTGCCGTGAAGTTAGGAGCATTTGAGCGCTCGTACATCCACCTTGTAGGTAAATTCGCATTTTCCAGTTTTAGAAATCAATTGAAGAAATTTTCGACAGCTGTCAAAAAAATTCTCAAACTTAGGCGAAACTCCAGACTTCATGTCGGTGCTCAGCTGACCAATTTTTTTTCGATAATCTATGGTCTTGGTGATGCGATCTGGACAAAATTTCGCACGTAGTTTGAATACATTAGCTTCAGCTAGGTGAATAATTTCATTACAATCCAATCAGTAGTTCCGAACCGCACAATTCGCGATCCGAATCTATCCTGAAAATTTCAAGTTTCTAGGCCTTTCCCTTCGGAAGTTATAATTTTCTATGGTTTCTATGGTTCTGGTCATCCGGACAAAATGTTGCTTAGATATATCATTCTCGATTAAAATACAAAATTTTATCTCGATCGAATCCGTAGTTTCGAAATTAAAGAGAAAACAAAATTTCAAACGACCGTATTTACGGAACCCCTAGTCTAACTTTGCTCATTGATTAACGTGCCCGCGAAATTCGCGATCCGAACCTACCCTGGATTTTTCAAGTCCCTGTAGCTTTCCGTTCGGTAGTTATGATTTTCAATGGTTTCTATGGTTCTGGTCATGCGATCTGGAGAAATGTAGCTTGAATATATCATTCTCCATTAGTATACAGAATTTCGTCACGATAGAATCTGTAGTTTTGAAATTATCAAGAAAACTAGATTTTAAACGACCATATTTACGGAACCCCTAGTATAATTTTGCTCATAGATGAACGTGATGACGACATTCGAGATCCACACCTATCCTGAAAATTTCAAGTCCCTAGGCGTTTCCGTTCAAAAGTTACAATTTTTTATGGTTTCTTTGGTTCTGGTCATGCGATCTGGACAAAATTACACATATAGCTTGAACAGCTCATTCTCTTTTGAGTGCAAAATTTCATCTCGATCAAATCGGTTGTTTTCAAGTAATCAGGAGAACGAAACTTTGAACGGCCATATTCACGAAACCCCTAGTGGAATTTGGCCCATTAACGAACTCAACCGAGGCATTCGGGAACTGAACCCACACTGAAAATTTCAAGTCTCTAGGTTGTTCCGTTCGAGAGTTATTGTGCTTACGGCCGGCCGGACGGACAGACTCAAATTTTCAGACGGATTCGTCATCAGTGAGTCGAACATAGTCGATTGCGACCATTTTTGGCTTAAAATTCGAAAAATACAGACATCGTGACGAAATGATATAGCCCTCGTGTAAGAAGTACGAGCGCTCAAAAAGAGAGGTTCCTCCAGTGACATTGAAAGGCGCTGCCGAATGGACAAAAATTTCGAGAGAGATGCAAGTGGGGGGTATTAAATACCTGAGAGCGACCACACTAAGGGAAGAAATTTGTGTTGTAGCTCAATCCCCCAATGACCACAGGAAGATGATGAAATTCTCCGAGTCGAGAAATAAAGATATCTACACCCTCCAAAGGAAAGAAAAGAGCAGAATTTACGCGGTGGTACGATATCTGCCACTAGACGCAGATATAAACATAATCACAGAAGACCTGACTGGGCAAGGCATTACCGACGCGGATGTCATAAAGATAAGATCCAACAAAATTTTTTGTGAAAACCCACAATAAAAAGGTTTTCGAAGTTAAAAAACTCTAAGTTATAATTTGTGTAGTGGAGTCGAAGAAAAAAAGCATTGGACCTGGCCAATGCCATAGATGTCAACGCTACGGACATGCGCAAAGTAAATGCACATTCCCATGTAGGTCTGTTGAATGCTCTGGAGCGCACAAATGTAAAGTTAACCAGAGAAAACGATGATCAAAATGCTACCTGTGTGCTCTGCGGAAAAGCAGGTCAGCCTGCCAGCTACGAAGAATGTAGCGAGTGAAAACTGTTAACCAAAAAGAGGACGCCACCACCCAAACGAGAGAAAAATAAAGGAGCCCCAAAGAATGTAAAATCCAAGAAGAGTGACCAAAAGAGGAAAAAAAGGAAATGAAAGAAAGGACCCGAAACCACTGAGGATATAGATACCTTCACCAAGAATATCATGAGCAAGCTCATGGAATTCCTGGTTTTAGAGATGGAGAGGAGGTTCCGTAAACTCACTAAACCCAATTAATGGAATTAAAAACACCCTAAAGGTAGTCTCATTGAACACAAACGGTCTACGAAATCGTAGATCTGAAATTGAAGAAATAATATCCGAGAAATAACCGGATATTATAGCCATTCAAAGGACGAGACTTCCCACAAGAAATATAATTGCATTTCCCAACCATGAAATATACAGGAATGACAGAAAATATACTGGAGGGGGTGTAGCCCTAACAGTCAAAAGAAACATCGAATTACTATTTCGACGATGTACTGAATGATAGGCGAATAAAAGTTGTCTCGATTATAGTTAATACAAATCGAGAACCTATGAAAATTACGTCAACCTACAAAACACCTCAAAATGATCTAAATGAAGAAGATCTGAAAAAGATGCTTGAAGAAAACCACCCGAAAATCATCAGCCGCGATATGAACTACAGATCAAGGGAATGGAACAGCAGAACCAGAAATCAAGATGAGAAGAAGCTTAAGAAGTATGCCGAAAACTAAATGCCATAGTATTAGGATCTGATATTCCGATCTACCTGCCCAGAAGTAATGGCCTACCAGACGTATTAGATATAGTCATAATGAAAAATAAATGAAATATTACTTAAGATTTCACACTTGATACTATAGAAGAGGGCACATCAGACCACAAGCCAATTGAGCTCAGACTGGGACGCGGACCGATAATAAAAGAACTTCAAACGAGAGACTTCACAGACTGGCAAAAGTACAGTGACATACTCCGGGAGAAAATTAATGAAATTCCACACATAAGAACTCCAGAAGATCCAGAAGATGAAGTTTAAAAATTAGAAACCCGAATAATAATAATAATAACGATATAAGAACTTAGCTCGAACGACTAACAGAATATCAGATCAATAGAGAACCTTCAAAACGCTTGAAAAATCATGTTAGAACAATATTCAAGAAGATAAATACACATATAAACGATCCAGATCATCAACATCATCCGAGTGAACATGTCGAACTGTTGAAGCAAAAATTGAAACCGAAGTCCAAGCGTTTATCGAGATACATCAAGTGCAAGAAAAGGAAACAACAAAACAGACTTTCCAAAATAATCAAAGAACCTTCTTAAGACAATTAAAAACTGAAAATGTTAACATCAACAAACCAATGCCGTCCAAGCATTGTTTAGAGAATCATTGATCCTCGATATGGTCAATGCCCAAATATCACAACGTAGACGCCAGCTGGATAAAACAGAGAAGGAACAATTGAGAGTTGCACCGATGCAATTCGATGAGATTTCCGTAGAAGAAATCAGAGAAGCTGTCCGAAATGCTAACAACTGGACTTCGCCAGGAGTAGACAACATCCAAAATTTCTGGTACAAGAAATTTTCCAATGTCCACGAAGAACCGGCTAAACAATTCAACCACATCCTGCACAACCCTAAGGATATGCCATCATTTCTAACTTTGGGCTCAACAAATATGCTGCCAAAGAATTCAAAGACGGATGACCCTACACAGTACAGACCTATCACGTGCCTACAAATATTGTATAAAATTCTAACAGCATGCATACCCAACAGAATATGCAAAAACGTCGAGGAAAATAAAATATGGGCAGAAGAACAAAAGGGCTGTACAAGAGATCACCGAGGGGCAGGGAACAACTTGTTATGGACTCTGTTATACTTCGACATGCCCAGAAGGGTCACCGGAATATACACACTGCTTTTGTCGATTACAAGAAAGCATTTGATAGTGTACCCCATTCTTGGCTTCTCGAGGTGTTGAAAATCTACAAAGTCCACCCGAGTATTATCGTTTTCTTTCAACAACAATGAAAGATTGGCGAACAAACTTGCATGTGCATCTCGGTCAAAACTCAATTAACACCGAAGAAATACCGATCCTTAGGGGAATCTTCCAGGGTGACTTCTTGAGCCCACTATGGTTCTGCCTCGCAATGAATACCCTCTCCACTATGCTCAATAGTACGAAATACGGCTTCAACATCAAAGCTAATAGAAATATAAATTTTATAATTTCACACCTTCTATGGATGATCTTAAGCTATATGCGGCGAACCAGCGTCAAATTCAACGTCTTCTAGAGATAGCGCATGTGAAATTCATATGGAATTTTGTCTATCCAAGAGCAAAATTCCTCATATCGAAAAAGGCATTGTCATAGACGGAGATATAAAACTTCCAAACGGAGATATCATAGAGGCAATGAAAAACGCAAAATCTTACAAATACCTGGGATTCCAACAAGCCAGGTTGCTGGAACACAAGCAGGCTAAAGTAAGAATTCAGGAGCAATGCACCAGAAGAATAAAAGCAATGATGAAGTCTGAGCTTAGTATAGGCAATCAACACATATGCCATACCAGTTTTAACATACTCTTTCGGAATACTCAAATGGACAAAAACTGAGTTGGATGCTATTCAGAGGTCGACAAGAACAATTATGACAAAAACCAACAACCACCATCCAAAGTCATCCACTATAAGAATAACACTACCTCGGAAGGAAGGAGGAAGGGGGTTTATTGACCTCATCAATCTGAACAATCGACAGTTTAAAAATTTACGCGAGTTCTTCTATAAGAAAGCCGAAACCTCCGATCTTCATCGGACTGTAACTAGAGCGAATAAGGGTTACACGCCCCTGAACCTCACGTTGCTGGAGGCAGATTTTGGAGTAGTTTCAGATGTGGAGAAACAAGAACAATGTTCGCAAAAGGCATTGCATGGCCGACACCACCACGAACTCAATCAGCAACACATTGACAAGGAGGCTTCAAATAGATGGCTCACTAGCAGAAACTTATTTCCAGAAACTGAGGGCTTTATGATCGCTATTCAAGATCAGGTCATCAATACGAATAATTACAAGAAGTTCATCATTAAGGATCCTAATACCCAATCCGACAAATGCAGGAAGTGTCAACAAAAATCAGAGACTATTCAGCATATAACATCTGGCTGTAGCGCGCTGGCTGATGCTGATTACCTGCATAGACATAATCAAGTGTGCAACATCGTCCACCAGAAATTGGCGAACAAGTTCGGTCTTCTCAACCCTAGGGCCTTGATAATACCGAGATAATTTTGTCATAGAGAATCCTTTAAGCGTGTTGCTTATAGATAATAGCCCTCGGCCTTCGGCCTCGAGCTATTATCAAGCAACACGCTTTCAGCATTCTCTATGACAAAATTATCTCGGTATTATCAAGGCCCTAGGGGTATTACTACTGATAATATCATCAACCGGAGTGGTGCCCAAGACTCTGCACGAAAGTATCACTAAACTGGGACTACCTAAAAACACCTATTCAGACATCCAGAAGGCTGTTATATTGAACACCTGTCATACAGTACGGAAGTTCTCAATGTAGGGGGATAGGCCAATTATACCAGCTTTGAGCTAAGTTTGGTAGCACCAACAACGAGATAATAATAATAATAATCTTTATTCATCCAGTAAGACAATTTACATTGTGATGGACAAGTCAGTATTTCATTCATATTGAACATTAAGAAATATAATTTAACCAATAATATGCACACTTACAACTAATTATTGGTTCAAGAAAGAAATATACTTTTTATTTAATTAAACAAAATTTAAATTTGAACATAGATATTCAACTTCTTTTTTTTAAATTCCTTTATTGTGGTGTTGAAATAATCACCCACACTATAAAATGCTTCTTGTATTAGTATGTTTTTGACACATTTCTCAAATGAATACAAATTAAGTGACCTGACTGTTTTTGGTAGATGGTTAAAGAATTTAATGCCTTGATATGATGGAGAAGATTCATATTTAGCCAATCTGCGCTTAGGTATGCATAAAACTTCTCTATTTCTGGTATCATAATGATGATAGCCAGAAGTGAACTTGTGTTTGTTTTCTCTCGCATATAGTAGACACTTATATATACAGGGTCTTTCACGAGGAACCTCACCCATATTTATACGGGAAACTACTGAACGTATTTTCATGAAATTCAGCACTTATAAGTATTTCACGATGCTGATGAAATCTAAAATATTTTCAAGGCATGAGCACCTCCGGTTTTTCCGGAAATGACGTCAACTTCCGTTTTTCAAATTAGAACACCATTTTTTTATTGCAGAAATAGATTCCTTAGAAAATTTCAAGTTATTTTGATGTAACATTTTTCAGTTTTGGTTGGAAAATTCTCTCTGAGCGGGAAAAATCGAAAAAAAAATCGAAAATAGAGCTCCGCTGAAACAAGAATAACTTCGAGGTTTTTGAATTGAAAATTTTCATTTTTGGGATTTTTCAAGATGTAAGATTGATGTATCCACTTTAAAAATCGAAATCGCAATTCATGATACAGGAGGTGAAAAAATCGCTTTCAAAGTTAGGGATGACAAAATCGTGAAAAATCAATTTTTTCAAATTAGAACCCCATTTTTTTATGGCAGATATTGAATCTACATTAAAAAATAATGTGAGTGTATGCATCACACCCTTGCCCTAAAATGGATATTTTCTGAGTTATTCACAAAAAACTGTTTTTCGTCTTGAATTTTCAGCTATTTCTTTTCCCTTCACGCCAAAAAGATGAAATTTTCAGGAACTGTTACTTAAGCATCGTTTCATCAGCATCGTGAAATACTCATAAGTGCTGAATTTCATGAAAATACGTTCAGTAGTTTCCCGTATAAATATGGGTGAGGTTCCTCGTGAAAGACCCTGTATATAGAGACAAGTAACAGTCATCTTCTCGAAGATTGAAAAAGCCTAAGCACTGGTCGACGCAATAAAAAGAAAAGCCAAAATCAACTACAGAGAAGACGATAACAATGAAGTCTCAGAAGAAGAAGTCGAAGGAAATGAAGAACTGATGTTGAAACGTTCGGAGGGCGATACCATCCCAAACCCAACAATACCAACGGAGATTAAAGAAATCGCCAAGAAATTTAAAAACAGGAAAGCTCCAGAGGAAGACAAAGTAACAAACTTTATGTTACGAAAAAAGCCCAGAAAAGGAATAGCAGCGATCACCGATATAGCAAACGCAGTGATGAGAACTGATTACTATCCAAAAAGCTCGAAAACAGCAGAAGTAATTGTGTTTAATAAGCCAGGAAAAGATAAAAAATTCCCACAAAATTACAGTCCGATAAGTCTACTGACAGCACTTGAGAAAATTGCAAGAAGTCTCAATGAAGAAACAGAAGCGGTGAATCTGATACCACCGAGACAATTTGGATTCAGAAGAAATCATTCCACAGAACTTCAACTGTCAAGGATCACTGAATATGTCACTGAAGGATTTCAGAATAAACAAGATGTCGAGAGAGCCTTCGACCGAGTTCGGCACGAAGGACTTGCCTACTAGATGGTGATATCAGGCTACACTACCAAAACCTGCAATATGATAAGAAACTACCTGAGGAACAGGAACTTTGATGTCAAAATAGACGACACATTATCTTCCACCAGACAATTAGAAGTAGGAGTGCCCCAAGGATCAGTTCCATGACCTCTACGCTACAACATATATTTATGATATTCCTAAAAACCCAAGAAGTCTGCTAGCCCTTTATGCAGACGACACGGGAATAGCCTTCAGACATCGACGAACAGATGTAGAAAACTGCAAGAAGCACTAGAAGATTCAGAAGAATGGTTCATTGAACGGAAAATTCAAATAAATAGCAAAAAGTTTCGAGCTTTTCTACTACAGAAATGGAGAATTGAAATTGATTCCAACTCAAGGATAGATGGAGAAGAGATAAAATGGGAAAATGTAGTCAAATATCTAGGAGTAAAACTAGATGAAGTACTTACATGGAAAACCATATGAAATATGAAGTGAATAAAACAAAGTCAGCAATGAATAGACTTCACTAATCACTAGGAAGAAGGAGACGAATGAAGCAAACCAGGAATCTACGGATGATCAAATTAATTGCAAGACCTCAACTAACATATATGGCTCGGCGGCATTGGGCCATGCAGCCACTAGCCATATGAAGAAGATTCAAGCAATAAAAAATAAACTGCTTAGAGCAGCAATGAATATGCCGTGGTTCGTAAGAAACCAACAAATCCACAGAGACTCAGAATGGCAAACTGTCACAGATTTCCTGAAAAAGAAGGCCGCGAAGATATTTGAAACAGCAAGTCAACACCATAAGATGAGCTAAGGAGATTTAGTTGACTACAACCCCGCCGAAGATGTGCTTAGAAACCCACCTATCACAAAAGACCCAGAGATCAACTACGTAGAAAAAGAAATTGAAAAATAAAAGTTTTTCGACTGATCGATGGTCAATTGCGAAAGTAGGTCAACACTACTAAGGTAAGTACCCGGTATAAATGGGTGTTCCTCAGGGTTCGGTTTCAGGACCTTTTCTTTTCATTCATTTGTGAATAACCTGACGGATTATATCATGAATCATTTCCAAGGCTTGAATATTAAGATTGTCCTATTTGCAGATGATACCTCGTTCATCATTTCCGCACGAATTTTAAGCGAACTGAGGGCAAGTTGTGAATTTTTGGTTGAGTGCTTTTCTAACTGGTGTAAGCAATCACCAACTCCTATGTCTGATTCAACGAGATTCACTCATAATCAAGAAAATCCGAATTTCATGTCAAAAGAACTATTTAATGTTCAAACCGAATAAGATAATTTCGAAGATCAGGAAACTGAACATTTCGACACCGAAAATCAGCAATTTCAAGAAGAAATTGATTTTAACGAAGAAAATGATTATTATTACGAAGAAGGCGAGAATTTTCCGAAGACTGTCTCAGAATCCCGAAAAACCTAGATTTAAATTGCATTAAAAACAAATCGCAACTCCCTTGCTTTTATCTGCCGGAAGTCGATATGGAAATTTCAATTGATTCAGGAGCAACAAATTCTGATATCAATACAAAACCAGTATTTGGAAACAACAAAAATTCTCATCGATGACCATGAATTTTGGGCTTTAATTGATGGTGCTGACCTTTCCCTAATTTCTGGCAAATTCTCTGATCTATTAGAAATTAAGTTAACCTTGGGTGATATAATTTTGAAAGAAATACTTATGTTATCATTGAAGCAACAAAAAGAATGTATTGGATTCACAAACATCTCTTATGTGGACATTCCGATTATCTATGTTTTTGTTTCCGGAAAGGGTCTTGATCTTGGGCAAGTCAAAATGGACAATGCTCTGTTACCCAGTAATATTGATGATGCTGCTTCTGGAATAATTGACACTCTTTGTTTCATGGAACTTGCTCAGTTTAACAATATTGCTAACAAAAATAGAAAAATTCTTGATCTCGTACTGTGCACGGATGTTGGTATCAAACACTTAATGAGGAATGAATCCCCATTTGTTATGGAGGACGAACATCATCCAGCCTTAGAGTTTTTGTTTGATGTTGGTGTTACTCAATATTTAGGAGATGCCATCAGTTTTTCCAAGTTCAACTTAAAAAAGGCCAATTATGATGAATTAAATGATAGGTTGGCGGCAATAGACTGGGATTTTGTCCTCAAGGATGATAATGTTAACGTGAAGATAGATCATTTTTATGAAATTGTAGACGATATAATGGTAGAAAGTTAATCATGAATTACCAGTCTTCTTCTCAATGAAAACGGTACATTTGATTAGAAAAAAAAAACAAAATTCACAAAAAATGGAAAAAATATCATAATTTGGGCAATTTTTGCACTTTTAAGAACTTACGTTCTCTCTGTAAAAAACTAATATCTGCTAATCGTTCGAAATATTTAGAAAGAATTGAGCTTGATCTAGCCGCCAATTCAAAGCACTTTTTCAGATATGTTTCGCATAAGAAAAGGTGAGCTTTTCTGCGGAGATGGCGCTTGGCCAGGAGAAGGGGAATACCTCGGAGGACATATCGAGGCTTTTCAAAAGGTCTATGAGACTGGCGGTCCAAATTATCCGGATGTCAATAATATCCAAAACTTATATGGTAGTAACTATCTGCAGGGTATAACCATTGAATTGGAGGAGTTGTTGGCTGCCCTGAGTTCAATTGATTGTTCGAAGGGTACTGGGCCGGATGGCAATCCTCCTGTTTTCCTGAGAAATTGAGCACATGTTTTGGCCCCACCTCTCCACTACATTTTCAACTTTTCACTGTCCAGCTCAACGTTTCCTGAAAGGTGGAAAATCTCTTCCATAGTTCCAATTCATAAAAGTGGCCCGATCAACAATGTTGAAAATTACAGACCAATAAGTATAATGTCCGCCATTCCGAAAATTTTTGAATCGTTGAATGTACATAGAAGATCTCAATTTGTCTCAATCAATGGTAGTCGATCCTTCATATTCTCTAACACCTCAGGCGTTTTATCATTTATTTGAATGACATTGGAATGTGTTTCAGAAACTGTTTCTTTCTGCTTTATGCTGACGATCTCAAGTTTTTCAGAGCGGTAGATAGCTCGGAAGATTGTCGAATGATTCAGAAAGACCTCGATAGATTGAAAGTTTATTGTATAGAAAACAGCCTGTATCTCAATTTTGATAAATGCCAAAAAATAACTTTCAGTAGAAATGTTCACCTGACACATTGTCAATATGGTGTGGCTGAACGCCACACCTTGGTGTTTTTTTTTGATAGAAAGCTTATGTTTGGTCAGCATGTTGATCGGTTAATTAGGGATGTAAATAAGATGCTTGGATGGGTTCTTCGCCATTGCAGGCCCTTCCAACATAATAAAACTTACTTGGCATTGTATTTTCCATTTGTCTATAGTCGTTTAAACTTTGCGTCGATAATCTGGAGTCCACATTATAACTGTTATATAACCAGAATTGAAAGCTGCTGAAGTTGGAAAATCGTCGACAGATTACTCATATTGTGCTGCTGTTCAAGTTACTGACAGATTTTTAGATGCACCTAGTATTTTGGGGTCTATTCCATTTAAGGTTCCTGATATGAGACTTCGAAATGATAACATCTTTTATGCCCCCTTCCGAATAACAACCAGTGGACAGAATGCTCTTATTTATAGAATGATTAGTACCTACAATAATCACTGCACTGATTTAGATCTTTTCAGTGTATTACTGGCCCGGTTAAAACGCTATCTTAGGAGTGTTTTCTCGTTGGTTATTTAACTTTTATGTTGGTATGTGTATCTGAGTGTTTACTTCATTTCATGTGTTTCTTTCATTTGTCATTGATTTCTTCTGTTGAAATGTAACGATATATTTTGTTTTAGAACTGGGCTTGTCCCGTTGTATTCCATACCGAGTCATTAAATAAATAAATAAATAAATAAATTACGATGTTCTGATCGGACGTAATACTGCTGAAGATCAGAGTCTTGTAACCATATCTGATCATCAAGGATCGCGCATCGTACGCAGTGAATTGCCTGGAACCAACATAGTTCTGAAATAACTGAATAAAGGAGACTTCGATTCTAATCAGTACACTAAGAAGGATGGAATGTTGTGTCACAAGCACCTCAACCCAATTGGAACAATGCATTTCCAGTAGTTCGTTCCTAGACAAAGCCGTTTATATTTGGTCCGCATTTTCCATGACGAGCAGTGTAATGTTGGCGACTTACCACCAGTCGATTGCTGGAAATTTTCGGTTCGAACGAGACACTTATGTTACATCAAGCATTGTGTAATATGTACAGTAAAGAAGACAAGAAGAGGAACATTACAAGGTTTCGTGCATCCTGTAGAGATTCCGAGAGAACGGTCTTACACTTGAATTGCTTGGGACCATTACCTGTGTCAACCGACGGTTATAAGCACGTTTTGGTCATGGTTGATACTTGAACAAAATATTTTATTTTAACGCCAAATGAATAATGTAACTATACCGCAGAAACTGCCGCAGAAGGCCTGCTACAGAATAGAGGAATATATGGGAGATAATTTTCAGAGCCCTTGATTATATACTTGATGTTTATTGTTTGTCAAACCCAATGTGCAACGTTGTATATATATTATTTTTTTTTGGTTTTATGTCATGCTTATATGTTTATTTGGTTTGTGGAATCGAATGTAGAGTTTTTTACAGTTTCTACTTACCTATTCAGAGTTTTATGTAAATTTCATAGTGAATATTTTACACCACTTGACTCCCCATGTAAAATTTTTATGGGATATAAAAAATTTGTTCATTCTTACTTTTGTTAAGTTACCAAATGTTGATTGAATAAATTTATTTATATTTATATATTTATATTTAAACTAGTGAAAAATCACAAAATAGTTTAGCATTGTTTGGATCCCTAAACTAGTTATAATGGATGCCGCCACTTCGATCAAGAATAAAAGCTTCCCAAACAATCTGGAGTAATGGAATATCGAGCATCACAGAGACATACACAGAGGAAATGGACAGGCGGAACGCTATATGAGAACCATTAGGAACTTATTGAGAATTGACACTCGCGTAAAGGCGGAATGGCCGAGTGGTTTATAGAAAATGCAGTGCTCGCCTGGTGACATTGTGATTCTTGAATGCATATTAGTAGGAGCGACTACGAGTTCCTTGGTTCAGACGAGGTGGTGAATTGCCTGAATGATAAGCGCTATGAAATCAAGAAGGTTGGTACGGATATCGTGACCAAAGTAACCAATGAGCTGCTCAGACGATGGCCTATACAATGGGCTTTGAATGTTGACGTGGATGAAGTATAAGATTATCTGGAGTCAGAAAGTGACCCCGCGGAAAATGAGGGTGTAGAAATGGCATTGCTGTTATTGCATTAGTTTTCGTTAGTCTCTGTCCCATAAGTGGTAGAGCCAAGTGATGGCTGAGGCCATTAGAGGTGTAATTTTAATTTTTGTTAGTCTCTGTCCTGTTAGTGGTAGAGCTGAAGGATGACTGAGGTCATTACATGTTTAATCTTGATATAAATTGATTTTTGATAGTCTCTATTTTCCATAAGAGGTAGAGCTGAGTGATGTCTCTGTACTGTAACTTTGATGGTGGAACAGAGTCACGATTGAGGTTGACACTGATTGTAATATCTCTAGGTGTTAGTCTCGTTAGTGGCTGATTCAGGTGGAAATAAAAATGATATTGCTGTTTCGCAGACATGTCTTCTGGCGAAAAAGCGTCGAGAACGTCGCTGTTGCCAGGAAGACCGTGTAAGAAATCGAATTGAAAAACTACAGCGAGCCGCTGCCGATCATAGGAATGAGTGCTGAATCATCATGCCACAGCCAAGAGTTTCAAGCTGTGAATGCTGTTAAAAAGATTTGATGATTAGTCTAGATTCTTCCGTGCTCGGGTTAACCAGCCATTATTATATTATTATTCATTGATATACAGTGTGTGACGTCAATAAATGATAATTCTGGAATTTTTGCGTTTGATTTCTAACAATATATACAGGGTTACAGGGAAAGTCGTACTGCATATTGAAGGACGTTATTATTCAGCTCATTTCTGATGGATTTGGTTTTATAATACAGTGTCTGAAACTCAACCGTTATGAAGATATTGAGTTTTGAAGATTTTTCAAAAATTACTTTATTTTTTTATCGATTTTTTTCGGATTGGAGCTTCTATGGGCCGTTTATTTTATGTATCTAGTTAGAGGGCATGCCCATTAATGAAAATGATCAACAGAAACAGAACCTAATACTAACTGCTTTATAAGACTGCTCGACAACGGTTAGAATGAAAGAATTTTCACTGAGTGTTTTCAAATTTGAAGCGCTTTTTTTGAAAAAAAATTACAAAAAGCACTGCCGTGAAGGCAGGAGCTTTTGAGCGCTCGTACAAGCACCTGGTAGGTAGATTCGCATTTTCCAGTTTGAGAAATCAATTGAAAGAATTTTCGACAGCTGTCAAAAAAATTCTGAAACTTAGGCTAAATTTCATTCCAATCAAATCGGTAGATTCGAAATTATCAGGAACACAATATTTTGAACGGCCATATTTACGGAATTCCTAGTCTAATTCTGCCCATTGATAAACGTGAACGCGACATTTCAGATCCACATATATCCTGAAAATTTCAAGTCCCTAGGCCTTTCCGTTCGAAAGTTATGATTTTCTATGGTTTCTATGGTTCTGATCATGTGATCTGGAGAAGTGTAGCTTGAATATATCATTCTGCATTAGTATACAGAATTTCGTCACGACCGAATCTGTAGTTTTGAAATCATCAAGAAAACCAAATTTCAAACGACCATATTTACGGAACCCCTAGTATAATTTTGCTCATAGATGAAAGTGATCACGACAATCGAGATGCACACCTATCCTGCAAATTTCAAGTCCCTAGGCGTTTCCGTTCAAAAGTTACAATTTTCTATGGTTTCTATGGTTCTGGTTATGCGATCTGGACGAAATTTCACATGTAGCTTTCACATTCTCCATTTGAGTGCAAAGTTTCATCTTGATCGAATCTGTAGTTTCAAAGTAATCAGGAGAACAAAATTTTGAACGGCCATATTTACGGAACCCCTAGTGAAATTCTGCCCATTAACGAACTTAACCGAGGCATTTGGGATCTGAACCTACACTGAAAATTTCAAGTCTCTAGGTTGATCCGTTCGGGAGTTATCGTGCTTACGGCCGGACGGACGGCCGGACGGACATACCGGACATACTCAAATTTTCCGACGGATTCGTCATCAGTGAGTTGAACTCTATCGTTTGAGACCATTTTCGGCTCAAAATTCGAAAAATACAGACATCGTGACGAAATGATATAGCCCTCGTGTAAGTTGTACGAGCGCTCAGAAATTCATTGGCCTTATTCTGCAGAAAAGTTTAGAAACTTCTTTCTCTCTTCAGTTTTTCAAAAAAGTATAACACTTGCTATTAAATAGCCAAAACATTGACCAAATGACAGTTAAGGTTGTAGCGGTGGCCATTTCGAACATGAATTATAAAAATATTGCTCTCTTTTTCTTTGTTTTATTTACGAATTTGCGCTATTTCTTGTGCTCGGGCGACAAAGACATACAGTCTCAGGTATGTCATTTTAAATTTTGGCGTCTAGACTGCTCATGCGATTCTTTCGTGGTGGATGTGTTATCCGTAGTTTTCTGTAAAAACGCGACTTGGCTTGGATTTTTGGACTTTTGCATCTTCTTACTGTTTGACGTGGCTTGTGACTAGACTTCGATTTGTATTGCGAACATGGCAACATTTACTAACGAGGAATATGCTGACATCCTGATGTGTTATGGATTTTCCGAATGAGTGTAGTGGCGTGCACGCAATAAATACTTGTGACGGTATCCTACTCGTCGAGTACCCGATATTGGCGTTTTTGACAGAGTTTATCGAAGATTACGAGAAACTCAGTCTGTTCTAGTACGATGGACTGATATGGGAATACCTCGTATTCTTGATGATGACGACGACGAAGCAAATGAAATACTTTAAAACCGACCCAACCACGTCAACAAAAACTGTTATCGCTCGACGGCTTGGTATTTCCCAGTGGGAAGTCTGGTTCGTAATGCACACTCCTGGGCTTACACTTGCACACTCCTTACCATTACACACCAGTGCTAGTAACAGAAGAAGGGGATCCATTGGGGCGACTAGACTCCTGGAGATTTATGCTGATATTGAAGATCCGGTATTTTTTTCGTGTGGACAGATGAGTCGAACTTTGGCATCAGAAATTATCATAACGCCCATTATTGGGCTCCCAAAGCGCAAGATAACCTAAAAAAAGAACAAGAGGGTCGAAAGGAGATTCGGATTAAGTGTGTGGATGGCCATATCAAATTACTTGATAGGGCCTTACTACCTGCCTATTTGAGCTACTTACTAACCTACTTACCTAAAACTAAAAATGTACTGTTATTTGTTCAATGTTTTGCCTATTTAATAGCAGGTGTCATACCTTTTTGAATAGCTAAGGAGACGTAGAAGGCTTTGAACTTATTTGCAGAATGAGTTCCATGAAGTTATTTCGAAAAAAAAGCGCTTCAAAGTTGAAAACACTCCGTTTTCGAGCAGCCTTATTAAGTTGTTAGTAGAAGGTACAGTTTCTGTTGATCGTTTTTATTTATTGGCATGCCCTTCAACTAGATACATCGAGGAAACGGCTCCTAGGATCCGAACAAAATTGATAAAAAAGCGAAAAAATAAATGATTCTTTGAAAAATCTCAAGTTGAGTTTCGGTCACCATATTATAGAACCAAATCCATCAGGAATGACCTGGATAATAACGTCCTTTAATATTCAGTACGACATTTCCTGTAACCCTGTTAACAGGGTGTCTACTTCTGATTTTCACCCTTTTTCTTGGAAATGAGAGGAAAAACGTGAAGTTTGAATGTTTATCTGATCAACCCGTAGAACATTATTCAACTGCTCGGTTGACATTGTTCCTGATAGTGACAAAATATGAAACCTATACACTATGGTAGAATCATTATTCCATGATATTATGCAAAAAACAAAAATGATTTCCACCCATTTTTCTGAAAATGAGAGGGAAAATTCGAAGTTTGAATTTTTATCCGATTAACCCGAAGAACATTATTCAACGGCTCGGTTGACTTTGTTCCTGATGGTGACAAAATTCAAGACCTATACACTGTGGTAGAACCATTATTTCCTTATATTATGCGAAAAACACAACACAAAAAATTATGTCCACTCATTTTTCTGGAAATGAGAGAAAAAATTCGAAGTTTGAGTTTTCATACGATAAACCCGAAAAACATTTTTCAACGGCTCGGTTGACATTGTTCCTAATGGTGACAAAATATGGGACCTACGCACTGTTGTAGAACCATTATTTCCATATATTATGCAAAAAACAAAAATGATTTCCACTAATTTTTCAGGTTCAGGTTTAATTCGAAGTTTGAATTTTTATCCGATTAACCCGAAGAACATTATTCAACGGCTCGGTTGACATTGTTCCTGATGGTGACAAAATACGCGATATATGCACTGTGATAGAACCATTATTCCTTATATTATGCAAAAAACAGAAATGATTTTCACTGATTTTTCTGGAAATGAGAGGGAAAACGCGAAGTTTGAGTTTTTATCCGATTAACCCGAAGAACATTATTCAACGGCTCGGTTGACATTGTTCCTGATGGTGACAAAATATAAGACCTTTTTACTGTGGTGAAACCATTATTCCCTTATATTATGCAAAAAACAGAAAATCCGGAGAACATTATTCAACGGCTCGGTTGACATTGTTCCTGATGGTGACAAAATATGAGACCTATGCACTGTGGTGAAATCATCATTCCCTTATAGTATGCAGAAAACAGAAATGATTTCCATCATTTTTCTGGAAATGAGAGAAAAAATTCGAAGTTTGAATTTTTATCCGATTAACCCGAAGAACATTATTCAACGGCTCGGTTGACATTGTTCCTGATGGTGACAAAATACGCGATATATGCACTGTGATAGAACCATTATTCCTTATATTATGCAAAAAACAGAAATGATTTTCACTGATTTTTCTGGAAATGAGAGGGAAAACGCGAAGTTTGAGTTTTTATCCGATTAACCCGAAGAACATTATTCAACGGCTCGGTTGACATTGTTCCTGATGGTGACCAAATATAAGACCTTTTTACTGTGGTGAAACCATTATTCCCTTATATTATGCAAAAAACAGAAATGATTTCCACTCATTTTTCTGGAAATGAGAGAAAAAATTCGAAGTTTGAATTTTTATCCGATCAACCCGAAGAAGATTATTCAACGGCTCGGATGTAAATTGTTCCTGATGGTGACAAAATATGAGACCTATACACTATGGTAGAATCATTATTCCCTTATATTCTGCAAAAAACAAAAATGTTTTCCACTTATTTTTCTGGAAATGAGAGGGAAAACGCGAAGTTTGAGTTTTTATCCGATAATCCCGAAAAACATTTTTCAACGGCTCGGTTGACATTGTTTCTGTAGTGACAAAATATGAGACCTATGCACTGTGGTAGAACCATTATCTCCCCATATTATGCAAAAATAAAGAATGATTATCATTTATTCTTCTGGAAATGAGAGGCAAAATTAAATGTTCAATGATTAATCCGATATTAGGAGTGGGAAGAATATGTTACATCAACATTATATCCAGGAAAGATTGGCAGGGGACAAAACTGATTCTCCCTGATTATTCTGAGATATCAATTTTCATGTGCTTCAATATAACATGGATCATACGTATCAATTCTGTTTACAATGTGAAGTACGAGTACCGAGTACCGACGTTCCCACGGGGACCATTTCATTTACAGTTACGATTGCACTAGAGTGAGACGAGGGCGCGCGCCACTGAGAGCGCTTATCGGCGAACTGGCCGCTGAGGTCTCGCCGAAAACTGGCCGCTAACTTCGCACACGTCCTTCATTGAATATTGTCTTCAAAGATTCCAGTGAAATTTCCTAAAAACTCTAATTCACCTCCATTCAGTATTTTTATCTCTATAATGAAGTGTTTTATTTAATCGAAAGGCAGAATAGAAGAAGCCTTCCGTAGATTCAACCGGTTGTTTAGTATAATATAAAATGAACAAGTATATGGTAATATTTATTGAAAAAAATAATGTTGATTATTCTGGTAAACTATGATATAAATATAAAAATAAAATTCGATAAAAATATATTAACATTGTTTTCTTTGTCTCTTCTTTTCTGATATTTCAGCTATTAGGGCCTTTACCTAGAACACTGGGGTATTCAGTCGTCACAAAATTATTCAAAAGTTTCCTCGGCTTCGTTCTTGAGCCGAATTTTCGAGATTCGGGTATAATGATACTGAAACTATCTGCCACAGAGGAGAGATGGTCATCGAATGGCCTTCCCTCGTATGTAATTGTCGGATGTATTTCCTTCTGGGGGAGTTTTATATTTGGTATTCGAAATGTATTTGGAGTGGATATGAAATCAGTAACAAGTGAATTTTTCGACATTGTCCTCCGTTGGTAAAATGAATTTTGAGTGTTGAGACCCTGCGGGGCTCCCTCGATATCTCCTTTGGCATCTGGCGCTAAAGAGGAAGTGGGAATATACTTCATAGTGATTGCCGGAAAAAGCGAAAATTTCGTATTCTTTGCTGTAGAAGAACCCACCACATCACCCTTATTAGGTGGTTTTTGCGTAGATATTGGAATATATTGTTGGGTTATGAACTTATTTATAGGATTATTTCCTCTGAAACCTTCTGGTTCACGTCCTCTCAGCATGTTTTTTTGGGGTTTTGGCGTGGTGAAGTATCTGCTTGGGATAGTCGAAGATCCAATGGGACGATATTCGAATTTCGGCGGTCTTTGTGTGGTCAAAAACTTAATTGGGTTGACTGAAAATGGTTTCGAGGGATTCATGGTGTTTCCTGACCCTTTAAGTTCGCCGTCTGTATACCGCAAATCGATCTTAGAAGGCCATGGTACAAACGGAGGTACTTCAATATGTTCTCCTTCGGGATGGAATCCGTTGTCGTCGGCTCTGTATTTGACAGTATATGTTTTACCATCAGCTCCAAGGTATTGGTATGAACCTCTAAGGAGGATGGATTCGAATTCAGTGCCTTCGTGGAGGAGCTCAGCGGTCTCTTCACGTTGATGGCCATGGCTTGTTGCAAACCTGAAAATTTCGGAAATTTACTCCATTGCACTAGAATTAAAATAAAAAAATCCTGCTCATTAGAGCATCTTTCGATTCATTCACTTTTTCTCATTCCTACAATTCTGCGTGATACTTGGCACCTTGACAGATATGTAGTGTCAAACCTACGCTATCAAACCAGTGAATTGTTTCAATCTCGAAGTGAATTGTTTCAATCTCGAAAAATGCTAGGAAATTATTACCGAATCGAGTGCTGTTGCAGAAACTATACGCAAGCTGAATGTTTGATCAAAATAATGCCTCGTCACTGGCTGATGTGAACGAATTTATGAAAAAAGTTCGAGAAACTAGCATGATAGTGCGTAGCAGAATAATTATTGCTGTGGTAAAAAATATATGTGAATACTCAAAAACTTCAACTTGACAGAGCTCGTCTGAAGCGAATATTGCTTGAAGACTCAGATTACTGGCTTACAAAGTACAACTCACTTACGAGTTGAAGAGAAATCACCATCCGCTAGGTTTCCTTTCTTCGGGTGTGCTTTAAATGAATTTGAAAATGATGAAAATATGCTTTTGGCCACAAATCTGTTTTTGGGGCGAAGCTCATTTTCATCTCGATGGTTATGTTGCAAAACGGAATACATTGCGATAGAGTTACTTTTCGGTGTTGGCCCACCATTCCACCAACTAACTCTGCCCTTTTTACGTGCATTTACGATCAGAAGATATTTCGACCTGGATGGGGGGCTGTAGCTTTAACCTTTAACTACTCGCGCTGGTTTATTTTATACACCACCCGCACTAAAAATGATCTTATTCTTGTTAATTACCGATTTCGTACCTGTGCTCTTACGTAACCTATTATTGAAGTCACACTAGAGCCTTACTAAGTCGCGCCGTGATTGATTTAGTAAGAACGTAGTTATTGGGTGTGAAACACCACGCGTGTAGTTATGTGATCGTATTCTACAAATTTCAAATTTAGTTCCTGGAGGTAAAGTATATATTTTACCATTTGTTCTGTTCATAAAATCAAGAACACATCTGGGAAAATAAAAATAAATTTTTTATTGACCTCAAACTACTCGCGCCTCAAATTATAACATTAGTACTCGCGTGGTGTATTTTGTACACCATCACAATGCTCGAAGAAGCACACAAAAAATACGAATTTATATTTTCATGAACTGTAAGAGTTGTTTCTCTAGCAGTTTTAGAAAATATATGTATTTTTTGTCTGCTTTTTGAGCATTTTTGGTGATGGTGTACAAAATACACCATGCGAGTACTAATGTTATATTTCAGGTTGCGAGTAGTTAAAGGTTGAGTAACCCTCGGTCAGCCCTAGAAAAAGGAGTTGTTTATTGTTTGTTGTTTATTGTTTATATCCCGCTCTCCTAGGTCTCTGTGAGACCCCTCAGAAGCTCAGAGCTTCAGAAGCTCAGAGATTGTGCGATTTAAAAGTTCCGCTTGTGTTCTGTGTAGGCTTTGTTACTGTGATCTTACGCCACCCGAGGCACAGCACTGTTAATTGTTAACCCAACAGTGAATGGTATAACCGTGCTCCATGTCAGAAAATTTCTTTCCCGACCGGAGGTTTCGAACCCGGGACCGATCAAGGAGACCGGCCCAAGAGTCGAATGCGTTAACCACCACGCCACGGCCCCGTATACAACATATATATTATCAGGTCGCGAGTTCGTAGCTCACATGTAACCCTCGAACTCTGATAATTATTATAATACTAAAATGGTTATAGAATTATTTTGCGTTCTACCACATCTGTGGTAGAGGTTAAGGTACAAACGCTCAATAATATAAGGATACCACGGAAATCTATATGGATATTTCTTGATGATTTCTCATCAGAATTACCATTCTATCATTTGATATGCATGTTCGTATTTTCATTGTCGTTCGATATTTATTGGGTTTTGGGAAGTTTATGATGAGACGAGCGTATTACTGAATTTATAAGCAGTAATAATCTCTTGTTGCGTACGACATAACAACTAATGAATATTGACTCTTTTCTCGAACACAAATCCCACTACAATAAATTTGGACAAATTTGTTTTTTTTTTATTATTTTATTATGCTGGTAATTCTTGTTCAACCAAGAATTTCGTCCACTCGGGATGATGTTACTTATTTTTCGAGTTCAATATCGTTTCCTTACAGCTGTTATTCGGTGTAAAAAAATTTAGAAAAGCACTGCCGTGAAGGCAGGAGCTTTTGAGCGCTCGTACATGCACCTTGTAGGTAGATTCGCATTCTCCAATTTTAGAAATCAATTGGAGGAATTTTCGACAACTGTCAAAAAATTCTGAAACTTAGGCGAAACCCCAGACTTCATGTCAGAGCTTCAGCTCATCAATTTTTTTTCGATAATTCGCTAGAATTTTCTACGGTATCTATGGTCTTGGTGATGTGATCTGGACAAAATTTTGCACGTAGTTTGAATGCATTATTCCTCAGCTAGGTGCATAATTTCATTTCAATCCGATCAGTAGAACTATCAGGAAAAAAATATTTTGAACGGCCATAATTACGGAACCCCTAGTCTAATTTTGCTCATTGATGAACGTGACCGCGATATTCGCGATCCAAACCCACCCTGAAAATTTCAAATTCCTAGGCCTTTCCGTTCAAAAGTTAGAATTTTCTATGGTTTCTATGGTTCTGGTCATGCGATCTGGACAAAATATTGCTTTGATATATCATTCTCGATTAAAATACAAGATTTCATCTCGATCGAATCCGTAGTTTCGAAATTATGGAGAAAACAAAATTTCAAACGACCGTATTTACGGAACCCCTAGTATAATTCTGCTCATTGATAAACGTGATCGCGACATTTAAGATTCACACCTATCCTGAAAATTTCAAGTCCTTAGGCCTTTCCGTTCGATAGTTATGATTTTCTATGGTTTCTATGGTTCTGGTCATGTGATCTGAAGAAATGTAGCTTGAATATATATTTCTCCATTAGTATACAAAATTTCATCACGATCGAATCTGTAGTTTTGAAATTATCGAGAAAACTAAATTTCAAAAACCATATTTATGGAACCGCTAGAATAATGTTGCTCATAGATGAACGTGATCACGACATTTGCGATCCACACCTATCCTGAAAATTGCTTGAACACCTCATTTTACATTTGGATGCAAAATTTCATCTCGATCAAATCTGTAGTTTCCAAGTAATCAGAAAAACAAAACTTTGAACTTTTTACGGAACCCCTGGTGGAATTTGGCCCATTAAAGAACTTAACCGAGGCATTCGGGAACTGAACCCACACTGAAAATTTCAAGTCTCTAGGTTGTTCCTTTCGAGAGTTATCGTGCTTACGGCCGGACGGACGGCCGGACGGACGAATTTTCCGACGGATTCGTCATCAGTGAGTCAAACATAGTCGATTGAGACCATTTTCGGCTCAAAATTCGAAAAATACAGACATCGTGACGAAATGAT
The DNA here is from genome assembly GCA_963966015.1 of Aphidecta obliterata. Classification (NCBI taxonomy): domain Eukaryota; kingdom Metazoa; phylum Arthropoda; class Insecta; order Coleoptera; family Coccinellidae; genus Aphidecta; species Aphidecta obliterata. The sequence goes on along the minus strand of OZ014430.1, from coordinate 6,952,405 downwards.
ATAGCCCTCGTGTAAGTAGTACGAGCGCTCAAAAATGACAAAAAGCACTGCCGTGAAGTCAGGAGCTTTTGAGCGCTTCTACATCCACCTTGTAGGTAGATCCGCATTCTCCAGTTTTAGAAAACAATTGGAAAGATTTTTGACAGCTGTCAAAGAAAATTTCAAACAAAGGCGAAAATCAAGACTTCACGTCAGTGCTTTAGGTGACAAATTTTCTTTCGATAATTCGCTAGAATTTTCTACGGTATCTATGGTCTTGGTAATGTGATCTGGACAAAATTTCCCACGTAGTTTGAATACATTATTCTTCATCTTACTTATTTCACTCCAATCTAATAAGTTGTTTCGAAATTATCAGGAAAAAAATTGTTCGAACAGTCATATTTACGGAACCCCTAGTCTAATTTTGCTCATTGATGAACGTGACCGCGAAATTCGCGATCCGAACCTATCCTGAAAATTTCAAGTCCCTAGGCCTTTCCGTTCGAAAGTTATGATTTTCTATAGTTTCTATGGTTCTGATCATGCGATCTGAAGAAATTAAGCTCCAATATATCATTCTCAATTCAAATACAGAATTTCGTCACGATCAAATCCATAGTTTTGAAATAATCAAAAAAACTGAATTTCAAACGACCATATTTACGGAACCCCTAGTCTGATTCTGCTTATTGATGAACATGAAAGCGACATTTCAGATCCACACCCATCCTGAAAATTTCAAGTCTCTAGACCTTTCCGTTCGAAAGTTCTGATTTTCTATGGTTCTGGTCATGTGGTCTTGAGAAATGTAGCTTGAAAATATCATTCTCCATTAGTATACAAAATTTCGTCACGATCTAATATGTAGTTTTGAAATTATCAAGAAAACAAAATTTCCAACGACCATATTTACGGAACCCCTACTATAATTTTGCTCATAGATGAACGTGATCACGACATTTGAGATCCAAACCTATCCTGAAAATTTCAAGTCCCTAGGGGTTTCCGTTCAAAAGTTACAATTTTCTATGGTTTTGGTCATGCGATCTGGACAAAATTTCACTTGTACCTTGGGCAACTCATTCTCCATTTGTGTGCAAAATTTCACCTCGATCGAATGTGAAGTAATCAGAAGAACAAAATTTCGAACGGCCATATTTACGGAACCTGGTCGAATTTTGCCCAATAATGAACTCATTCGTGGCATTTTAGATTCGAACCTACCCTGAAAATTTCAAGTTCCTAAGTCGTTCCGTTCGAGAGTTATCGTGCATACGGCCGGACGGACGGACAGACTCGAATTTTCCGACGGATTCGTCATCAGTGAGTCGAACCTAGTCGATGGAGACCATTTTAGGCTCAAAATTCGAAAAATACAGACATCGTGACGAAATTATATAGCCTTCGTGTAAGTAGTACGAGCGCTCAAAAATGAACGAATAACGTCCTATTGTTCTTAAATACGTAGATAATTAAGCGATGAATTATAATTAATACCATATTGTATCTCAAACATTGAAAATTATCATTGAATGTACATGTACATGTAGTTCATTGCAAATTTAGTTTTAATATGTGGTGTGGCCCACATAAAACAGTATAGCTGGATATTTCCTTAAGTATCGGTTTTTCCGGAAAATGTCAAGACAACTCAATTTTTATTCAATCGTTCATGGAAACTTGCAACAAAATCACTTCCGGAATATTCGAGAAAATTTCGTTGGAAATGATGTACTTTTTTACATCTTGATGCGCCCTGGTTTTGAATATGTGAGCCCTGACTCAACATTTCTTCTGGCTAAGGCCTTGAATCCGCTCGAGGGTTCCGTGGATCGAGCGATATGAATTCTTTTCTTTTCAATAATTCGAAAAATAACTTATCCGATCGAATTAAAACTGTGCTGTTAGGTGTAAGATAACGATGCAAAGCATTATGTTAGATTTTGTAGATGTGCATCACTAAAAGATTTGAAGGGATTTCTTTTTTCAAACTTCGATATCTCAGAAACTAGTCGCCATGTCCTGATAAAGTTATGTATCTATACTCCGTTTAAGTATTATTGACATCTCGGGAGGCTGTGGAAAATCGAATTTGAGTTGACTATTCAGTAATATTTTGGCTTGCTGAATTCAGGTTGGTATAGGAAAAACCCTAACTCATAGAAACCTTGCCTTGGTTTGGTAATCAAACAAATTCGGGAAAAATTGTATTAATTCTAAATGCTTATCGATTTGTTCTGGATTTTTTTGTGCCTTGTGCGATTAAAATGGCTGGAATTTATCAGGATATCTTGCGCCTAACAAGAAGGGGACGTGAGGAAGGGTCTTCATAGATTCAGCAGATATTTCCGCTATAGTTTTTCAGGTAAACTCTTATTTACCTACTCAAATTGTGTTCCGATCTGATATAAATTCGAGAATTCTGCCAGTACTATTCGAAGAATTTTTGTTAAAAAAGAAAGCATTACAGTCTGGAAGAAAACGTGGAAGAAAACCAAATTTTTACTTCAAAGCGACAATGACTTAATTTCTTGGTACAATCATAAACAATGAATATTTCAGTGTAGATTTGCTTTTTAAACTGGCCAAAGAGCACCTGGATTTCAATCAGAGCCAACATTATGTAATATCTTAAACAAAAAAATTTAGAGAAGCACTGCCGTGAAGGCAGGAGCTCTTGAGCGCTCGTACATGCACCTTGTAGGTAGATTCGCATTTTCCAGTTCCAGAAATCAATTGAAGGTATTTTCGACAGCTGTCAAAAAAATTCTGAAACTTAGGCGAAACTCCAGACTTCATGTCGGTGCTTCAGCTGATCTATTTTTTTTCGATAATTCGCTAGAATTTACTACGGTATCTATGGTCGTGGTGGTGCGATCTGGACAAAATTTTGGACGTAGTTTGAATACATTATTACTCATCTCGATCGAATCCGCAGTTTCGAAATTATCGAGAAACCAAAATTTCAAACGACCGTATTTACGGAACCCCTAGTATAATTCTGTTCATTGATAAACGTGAACGCGACATTTCAGATCCACACCTATCCTGAAAATTTCAAGTCCCTAGGCCTTTCCGTTCGAAAGTTATGATTTTCTATGGTTTGTATGGTTCTGGTCATGTGATCTGGAGAAATATAGCTTGAATATATCATTCTCCATTAGTATAAAAAATTTCGTCACGATCGAATCTGTAGTTTTGAAAACTAAATTTCAAACGACCATATTTACGGAACCCCTAGTATAATTTTGCTCATAGATGAACGTGATCATGACATTTGAGATCCACACCTATACTGAAAATTTCAAGTCCCTAGGCGTTTCCGTTCAAAAGTTACAATTTTCTATGGTTTCTATGGTTCTGGTCATGTGATCTGAACAAAATTTTACATGTAGCTTGAACACCTCATTCTCCATTTGAGTGCAAAATTTCATCTCAATCAAATCTGTAGTTTTCAAGTAATCAGGGGAACAAAACTTTGAACGCCCATATTTACGGAACGCTTGGTGGAATTTGGCCCATTCACGAACTTGACCGAGGTATTCTGGAACTGAACACACAATGAAAATTTCAAGTCCCTAGGTTGATCCGTTCGAGAGTTATCGTGCTTACGGCCGGGCTGACGGACAGACTCGAATTTTCCGACGGATTCGTCATCAGTGAGTCGAACATAGTCGATTGAGACCATTTTCGGCTCAAAATTCGAAAAATACAGACATCGTGACGAAATGATACAGCCCTCGTGTAAGTTGTACGAGCGCTCAAAAAGTAGATTCTGAATGATTAATAATTGTTATGATCTGTCAAGAATTTCTCAATTTGTTTTCCCTTTTTATTGATTTTATATTGATAATAATTAAAATCTATGAGACATGATCCCCTAACACATGGGTTCACAACCAGTGGTCCGTGGACCACCAGTGGTCCGCAGAAGCCAAAATATGGTCCGCGAATGATTCAGTTTTTCATTTAATATCCGCCACGTCATCTACTTTCCTTGTAAACCACTAACGAATACCGCTTGCTATCGGACTAAACTGTCCCTTGGATGGCGTTTGTGAATTGAATGAATAGAACAATCAGTACAGACTTTCTGTTTTACCGGCTTTGTACCTGATTCAGAACACAGAACAAACATGACCTGTCAAAAGTCATTCTATTCTATAAAATAAACTAAACCGGGATTCCCCTGCTTAGCGTGAATTTAATGTGACAGATAAATTATAGAAGAAGATATTTTCACACATTTAAATGAATTGAATATGCTACTGCAAGGTTCCGGAAATGAAAAATTAGAAAACGTCGTCAATATATTCATTTTTGAATATAAAATTCAAGCCTTTATTCGCAAACTTCAGCTGTGGATGCGTAAAATTGAAGAAAATAATTATTCTGCATTTGCGACATTGAAAGCACTTGTGGAAGACCCGAAATATGATTATAGTAAGGCAAATTTAAAGCAAAACCTCAAGACACATTTACATTTAATCGTCGTGTTCCGGAGAAAACTACGTAACTCCATATTTTTCAGGAAATGGTATTTTGGTGCAATCTGTTCGGCAACATGGTTAATAATATAAGTTTTTTGGAAAAACCCTTTTTCCTCTTTGAATAAATAAATAAAATTACATATATTTCAATAAGTCAACACAAATAATGTTTAAGAATCCTGCTTTGAAAGTGTTTTTTGTTTCTCCTATAAAAATTTGTCAAATGAAGTTACGCGACGAAATGCTGATTGATGAATTCAATCGTTACTTCCCAGAATATACCACAGAAGCTGAAGTTGATCAAAAACTGATTCATAACCCTTTTAGCACGGACGCTGGAGACAGGAGAAGTAACGGAAGAAATTCAGGATGAACTCATTGAATTTCGAAATAATCGATAGGATTGAGATCTGGTGATCTAAGGGGCCATGCATGCGGTCCACCTCCGCCTATCCACATATTTGGAAAGTTCTGATCCAGAAATAACGAATTCTACGAATTTCATCACCTGGTTCTAATCTTTGAATCTTTTGGAGATGAAGGGGGTAGAGATTGTTCTTCCTCAATCTGTGCTATACAGTTGCATGCGGCACATTCATAACATGGGAAATTGTTCTGGATGTGCCTCTATCATTTCAAAAATTACTTCTTCAGTATCTTGGTGGCCATTTTCACGAATATAATCAAAGACTGTAGAGAAAGTTTTATGATGTGGTAATCTTCTATTAGGGAATCTTGATTGATGTTCCCGTACAGCCGCTCTACCCTTACCGTCACAAAAACCATACACGAACAACATATCAGCATATTCTCGATTCGAGAATCTATGAGGTATTATTATTGAAAATTATGAACTATTTCAAAAAATAAGGTATCGGATCACAAAACTGTCGAAACCAGTTTTCAAAATTTATTGTCTTAATACTGTTGTAGCCTATTTGAATGAATACTAGTGGTATTCAACACAAATTAATATGCTGATATGTTGTTCGACTTTTCGTGTATGGTTCCTGTGACGATGAGCTATATTTCCGAGAGATGGAGTCTTCAATTTGAGGAATTTGTATCTATGGGCTAAATAAAATCCACATGCAGTCTTGTTTACTCATTTGTTTATTTATTTTTTCACCATTGATCATTTTGAATAAATTATTCAGAATCCATATTTTCCTGAAGAATTCTTGAAATTATTTATTAGAATATGAGAAAAAATACAAATATTCCATCAATCCAACACACAATTTTTCGAATGCAATCTCAATGTACGACATTATTGTGGAGAAAGTGGAATTTCACTATCGAATTAAATCTTTCAACAAAAGTTTTGATGGGTCAAACGTCGTGCGGGACACTGAAATCTGCTGATCCTCATTGAAAATGTTCTGCTCTTTCCGAATATTCTAATCAAATTCCAATATCTCTTCATACAGGGTGTTGAATCAGCTTGCGAAAAGTACCATATTTTTTTAATACGGACCTGGATTTTTTGATCAATTCAAAAATGAATCGATTCAATCATGGAAGTGTGTTTACGTTCCATATATCAATTGATTTTACTGGATGGTTCAAAAGTTATAAGCAATTGAAAATATTGACGAATACACGAGTCACCCTGTATCTCGGCTATGAAGATGATTAGACCTTTTATATATGGGTTATTTGGACTCGTCTAGGGTAGCTCTACCTCAGGTTAACGTATGTACATTTACCAATGAAACACCCTGTATTATATCGCATCGATTGAATGAACTATGTGAATATTCAGCCTTTTAGCTGTTTTATGTGAACGGAAAATTAGATTTTCCTGATATATTTAATATAATTCGCTGATTCCATCTATTGAGGTATACAAGAATGAATTCACAGTATTTGTCATAGTGAATATGAACACTGTCCTTTTCGGTACACAGACAAAGAATTGAATTGACTGGTATATTTAATATCATTTGGGGATTCCATCTTCTAGAGTTAATGAAAATAAAATCACAGTTCTTGTCATACTGGCAATGAACACTGAAGGCGTTTTTAGTACATAGAAGCAAGAGCGCAAGAGCTCCTGACTTCACGTCAGTGCTTTTCAATATTTTTTCTGTGAACATTACATCCCACATTTCATTTTACACCATAATTTCTCAACTCCATGACGATTATGAAATCAGAAATGAGTGAAAACCAAAAATGTTTGTCTCTTTTTGTTCAAGTACCTTCTATATACACAGGGTGTAGCGTAATAAATGGATAATATGGTTCCTGCGTTCGGGGGACGTTGTGGCGGTCAAGAAAAATGAAAAAATGAAATATCAGAATGAAAAAAATTAAATAAGCAAAACATGAAATTTGAATTGAATCATTGTTTGAAAAAAAAAACAAAAATCATTATACACATTCGATAGTGCATCTATCCAGGAATACTATCCAATAAACAGATAGAAAAATGTCTTCATTTGGAGTCTTGCTACCAAAAAGAGTGGCAAAGGGTGAATTTTCAAAAATGTCGAATATCTCGAAAATATAATAAAATAACATAAAACATATTTTTCTGAACCATCATAACGTCCTCTACCCGCAGGTTCCAATTTGTCCATTCATTACGCCACACGCCGTATAAATCTATAAGCAAACTATGCAAAAATATGAACGTTCGAAAGTTTTTGCTGTTTTTTGAATATAAGGAATACATATTTCGAAATTTCTCCATTCAAATTTTAGCACGAAATTGACTCAACAAATTGCTTCGTAGAATGTACTCACCTGAAGTTATAGGGACCCTTTATCTCCTTCTCGAATTTATAATCCAGAATCTCATCCACAGAATTCTCATTTCCTCGTGCGAACAACACGAAATGAACTAACTGAACTAAGATGTGTGTCTTCATTCTGAAATTATTCCAACAACACTTGGGGGAGGATTGAAAATCCCATTTATAAAACTGCATGTCCCACCTTCAATTCAATCGTAACAGAAGGATTAAGTTCATTTCAATAATTCATACAGAAAATCTAAATGGTAATATCGATTTCGGCATTCTTGCAAAATCGAAATTTATTTATATGTTATATTTATACTACTCAAGAAAAGAATGTGTTTCAATAAAATTCAGAAATGTTGAAACTAATCGATAGTGATACGAGGTGTTTGGTATGGGTCGATAATATTACAACAACTTAATCGAATTAATTTTTCTATCGCAAACTCCTGGACGGTTAACAAATTAGATTTGATTTATGATTAAGGTACAACTAACTTATCGAAACTTTTCACCTATGTGATTTAACTGTTATTTATAGATACAGATCCCAGCAATTCTTGATTTCGTTTATTATTTCCAATAATTAAAAAATTTCTGATACTCCTGGAATTTTCAAAGTTAAGTTTTGGTTTGTGCGGAATTTCAAGATTGAAGGAAAAAGAATTTAGAAAAGCACTGCTCTTGGAGCTTTTGAGCGCTCGTTCATTCACCTTGTAGGTAGATTCGCATGCCCCAGTTTTAAAAACCTATTGGAAAGATTTTGACAGCTGTCAAAAAAATTTTCAAACTAAGGCGAAAATCCAGACTTCACGTCAGGGCTTTAGGCAATAATTCGCTAGAATTTTCTACGGTATCTATGGTCTATGGTCTTGGTAATGCGATCTGGACTAAATTTCCCAAGTACTTTGAATACATTATTATGTGCGAAATTTCATTGAAATCCAAAAACTAGTTTCGAAATTATGAGGAAAAAAATAGTCTGAAGGGCTATATTTACGGAACCCCTAGCCTAATTTTGCTGATTGATGAACGTGACCGCGAAATTCGCGATCCGAACTTATCCTGAAAATTTCAAGTCCCTAGGCCTTCCCGTTCGAAAGTTATGATTTTCTATGGTTTCTATGGTTCTGATCATGCGATCTGGAAAAAATGTAGCTCGAATATATCATTATCGATATAAATACAAAATTTCGTCAAGATCAAATCCATAGTTTTGAAATTATCAAGAAAACTGAATTTTAAACGACCATATTTACGGAACACATACTCAAATTCTGCTCATTGATGAACGTGGCCGCAACATTCGAGATCCACACCTATCCCCAAAATTTCAAGTCCCTAGGCCTTTCCATTACAAAGTTATAATTTTCTATGGTTTCTATGGTTCTGGTCATGCGAGCTGGACAAAATTTCGCATGTAGCTTGAACACGTAATTCTCCATCAGAGTGCGAAATTTCACCTTGATCGAATCTGTAATTTCGAAGTAATCAGGAAAACAAAATTTTGAGCGGCCATATTTACGGAACCCCCAGGCGAATTTTGCCCAATAACGAATTCAACCGCGGCATTCGAGATTCGAACCCACCCTGAAAATTTCAAGTTACTAGGACATTCCGTTCGAAAGTTATCGTGTATACGGACAGCCGGACGGAGAGACTCGAATTTTTTGACGGATTCGTCATCAGTGAGTCGAACATAGTCGAAATATACAGGCATCGTGACGAAATTATATAGCCCTCGTGTAAGTAGTACGAGCGCTCAAAAACAGCCTGTCCCCCATCCGAAGCTGGTAATGTGATTCTGTACCTAAGTCAGTTCTCAACCAGCCATTGATCCTGCTAGTTGCTAGTTCGAGAATCCGATCTATGAATTCTGAAAGTGAACTATCAAGGGACAAATTTCGAAAAAATGTATTTTGCAAAATCAATCCCACATGGAATTATCAAATTCGAAATGTGAATCAATGTAATGACACTCAATAAAATATTTTCTATCGACCAAAACTTAATAATTCATGAGAATTTATATATCCTTCCCGAATTTCCATCCCGGGTTCGAAGCCAACGTGGGACATAATTATTTCTTCATGATAATAACCTATTTTTGAGCGCACATTCTACTTACACGAGGGCTATATCATTTCGTGACGATGTCTGTATTTTTCGAACATTGAGCCGAAAATGATCTCAATCGACAAGGTTCGACTCACTGATGACGAATCCGTCGAAACATTCGAGTCTGTCCGTCCGTATACACGATAACTCTCGAACGAAATGAACTAGAAACTTGAAATTTTCAGGTTAGGTTCGAATCTCGAATGCCGCGGTGTTCGTTTTTGGACAAAATTTGACCAAGGGTTTCGTAAATATGGCCGTTCAAAATGTTGTTTTCCTGATTACTTCGAAACTACTGAATACTATTACTATTACTTTTTATTTTTGTCATCAATAAAATTACATGACATGTCAATATAATATTCAACAACTATGTGAACACTTTAAAGTATATATAACAAACTGTGCAAGAAAGTTAACATAAATATAATATACACGTATTAATATATAAACACATAAACACACAATACGGCTCTGATGGGGGGCACAGTAGACCTTGAGGTCGCAGTGGAACGTAACCCCCTTCCTAACTATTAACTATATAAACACATATAATACTCAAGATAAACATGGGCACGTACTGAAATGATCAAGGATATACTGAACTACAGCAATTACAGACAAAATCAGTCAAGGAACTCGTGCAAATGATAAATGGTGTGTTCCAGCAACAAATTTTTCACTCCTCTATGGAACTGTCCTTTTCTAGGCTTTTCATTTCATCAGGTAATTTGTTGTATAACCTAAGACCTAGGACATTTGGAACTACCTCCTCCTTTTTGAGCGCTCGTACTACTTACACAAGGGCTATATCATTTCGTCACGATGTCTGTATTTTTCGAATTTCGAACCAAAAAAGTCTGTTCGACTCACTGATGACGAATCCGTCGAAAAATTCGAGTCTGTCCGTCCGGCCGTCCGTCCGTCCGTATACACGATAACTCTCGAACGGAATGTCCTAGAAACTTGAAATTTTCAGGGTGGGTTCGAATCTCGAATGCCGCGGTTTAGTTCGTTATTGTGCAAAATTCGCCGAGGGGTTCCGTAAATATGGCCGCTCGAAATTTTGTTTTCCTGATTACTTTGTAACTACAGATTCGATCGAGGTGAAATTCTGTACTCTAATGGAAAATTAGGTGTTCAAGCTACATGCAAAATTTTGTTCAGTTCGCATCACCAGAACCATAGAAACCATAGAAAATTGTAACTTTTGAACGGAAACGCCTAGGGACTTGACATTTTGAGGATAGGTGTGGATCTCGAATGTCTTGATCGCGTTCATCTATGAGCAAAATTATACTAGAGGTTCCGTAAATATGGTCGTTTGAAATTTAGTTTTCTTGATAATTTCAAAACTATAGATTCGATCGTGACGAAATTTTGTATACTAATGGAGAATGATATATTCAAGCTACATATCTCCAGATCACTTGACCAGAACCATAGAAACCATAGAAAATCATAACTTTCGAACGGAACGGCATAGGGACTTGAAATTTTTAGGATAGGTGTAGATCTGAAATGTGGCGTTCACGTTCATCAATGAGCAGAATTATACTAGGGGTTCCGTTAATACGGTCGTTTGAAATTTTGTTTTCTCGATAATTTCGAAACTACGGATTCGATCGAGATAAAATTTTGTATTTTGAACGAGAATGATATTTTGAAGCAACATTTTGTCCAGATCGCATGACCAGAACCATATAAACCATAGAAAATTATAACTTCCGAAGGGTAAGGCCTGGGAACTTGAAGGTGGGTTTGGATCGCGAATTTCACGGTCACGTTCATCAATGAGCAAAATTAGACTAGGGGTTCCGTAAATATGGCCGTTCAAAATATTCTGTTCTTGATCATTTCGAAACTTCCGATTTGATTGGAATGAAATTTTGCACCTAGATGAGGAATAATGTATTTAAACTACGTGCGAAATTTTGTCCAGATCGCATCAACAAGACCATAGATACCGTAGAAAATTCTGGCGAATTATCGAAAAAAAATTGGTCAGCTGAAGCACAGACAAAGTCTGCAGTTTCGTCTAAGTTTGAGAATTTTTTTGACTGCTGTCGAAAATTCCTTCAATTGATTTCTAAAACTGGAAAATGCGAATCTACCTACAAGGTGGATGTACGAGCGCTCAAAAGCTCCTGACTTCACGGCAGTCCTTTTCGTACTTTTTTATTCTTAGACGAGGTAAAGCGTATTTGTTTTTCTCCCGTATATTGTATGAATGATAGTGCGAGTGTTTTGTGTATCTCTCCCTGTTCACACAAGTTAAGATGAAGGCAGAAGTTGAGGTTAAAATACCTTCTCTTCTAAATACCTCCCTGCAGCTTTATGTAATTCGCATATCAAATAAAGTTCTTAAGGCTTTCTTCTGTTTCAGGAGAACTCTTTCTGTATGTCTACTCTGCCCCCAAAGTAATATTCCATAGACAGCCACACTATGAAATGCAGAATAGTAAGTATGCTTCGCTGTTATTTGGTCCACTATTTCTCTCATACGACGAATCACGAAAATCGCTGACGAAAGTTTTTTACAAAGTGCGTCGATAAGTTTTTTCCAGCTTAAAGATGACTGAAACTGCAGTCCCAGGTGGAGCAAAGTCTTCATTATTTTCTTTATAGTAAAAACCAGTTTCTGAGTCTTGTCTGAATTGAAAACCAAAACGTTTGCCGAGAACCACAAACATGCTTCTCTCTCCGATAAAATCGATCTATTGTGCACTTCCTCGCGAAATCTTGACCTGTTAATGAACCCCACATCATCGGCATAACAAACTGACTCATCTGCGATCCCATTCAGAAACAGATCATTAATATATATGATGAAGAGTACTGGTCCCAGAATAGAACCCTGTGGGACACCAGTCTCCAAAGTTTCAAATCCAGAACGTGCGCTATTCCACTCGACCGCCTGCGTTCTCCGTGTGAGATAGGAACGGAACAGACTTATTTAGGAGGATTTCGTGGTTCACTGTGTCAAATGCCTTGCTCGAATCCATGCATGTCAGCTCGGCTTCCTCCCCGCTTCCATATGCATTTATGACCTCTTCCATTACATCGATCATTGCTGTTATAGTCGATCTATTTTGTCTAAATTCATGTTGAGAGTTATGAATGATGGAATGCTTTTGCAGGAATTGAACAAGGCGATTCTTCAGAATCATTTCAAATAATTTTGATAAAGCTGGTAATATCGATATGGGCCTGTAATTTGAAACGTCATCTGCGTCACCATTCTTGAAAACAGGACAAACTCTAGCCGTCTTCAATTCCCCAGGGAAAACTTCTTGTGCTATTCAGTCATTAAATATTTTGCAGAGGGGTGAGCTGACCAAAGGAATTATTTTTTTCAACAATGCAACTGTTACACCATAAATATCCTGAGAACTTTTATTCCTGTTAGGGAAATAAAAAATTAAGAAAAGCACTGCCGTGAAGGCAGGAGCTTTTGAGCGCTCGTACATGCACCTTGAAGGTAGATTCGCATTTTCCAGTTTTAGAAATCAATTGAAGGAATTTTCGACAGCTGTCAAAAAAATTCTGAAACTTAGGAAACTCCAGACTTCATGTCAGTGCTTCAGCTGATCAATTTTTTTCGATAATTAGCTAGAATTTTCTACGGTATCTATGGTCTTGGTGATGCGATCTGGACAAAATTTTGCGTGTGGTTTGAATACAATATTCCTCAGCTAGGTGCAAAATTTAATTCAAATCCGATCAGTAGTTTCGAAACTATCAGGAAAAAAATATTTTGAACGGCCATATTTACGGAACCCCTAGTCTAATTTTGCTCATTGATGAACGTGACCGCGATATTCGCGATCCAAACCCACCCTGAAAATTTCAAATTCTTAGGCCTTTCCGTTCAAAAGTTACAATTTTCTATGGTTTCTATGGTTCTGGTCATGCGATCTGGACAAAATATTGCTTTAATATATCATTCTCGATTAAAATACAAAATTTCATCCCGATCAAATCCGTAGTTTCGAAATTATCGAGAAAACAAAATTTTAAACGACCGTATTTACGGAACCCCTAGTATAATTCTGCTCATTGAAAAACGAGAACGCGGCATTTCAGATCCACACCTTTCCTGTAAATTTCAAGTTCCTAGGCCTTTCTATTCGAAAGTTATGATTTTCTATGGTTTCTATGGTTCTGGTCAAGTGATCTGGAGATATGTAGCTTGAATATATCATTCTCCATTAGTATACAAAATTTCGTCACGATCGAATCTATAGTTTTGAAATTATCAAGAAAACTAAATTTCAAACGACCATATTTACGGAACCTCTAGTATAATTTTGCTCATAGATGAACGCGATCAAGACATTCGAGATCCACACCTATCCTCAAAATGTCAAGTCCCTAGGCGTTTCCATTCAGAAGTTACAATTTTCTATGGTTTCTATGGTTCTGGTTATGCAATCTGGACAAAATTTCACATGTAGCTTGAACACCTAATTCTCCATTTGAGTGCAAAATTCATCTCTATCAAATCTGTAGTTTTCAAGTAATCAGGGGAACAGAACTTTGAACGGCCATATTTACGGAACCCCTGGTGGAATTTGGCTCAACCGCGGCATTCGAGATTCGAACCTACTCTGAAAATTTCAAGTTTCTAGATCATTCCGTTCGAGAGTTATCGAATTTTTTGACGGATTTGTCATCAGTGAGTCGAACATAGTCGTTTGAGACCATTTTCGGCTCAAAATTCGAAAAATACAGACATCGTGACGAAATGATATAGCCCTCGTGAAGTAGTACGAGCGCTCAGAAACATGGATTCCTGAACTGGTTTGTGTTTCTTTCTGAGTAATTTTTCTGAGTCGTGGATAGAAATATCAGAAAAGACAGGTATTCTTTCATCTCATCAATAGTTATATTATTTCCACTATTTTCCTTTAATTCTTATTTATCTCCTGACGTATTAGCTGCCACATGGTTTTATATCGGTTGTTCGATTTCGACAATTTTTCAGCATTTTTCATCTTTACCAATTCCCTTATTATATCCCGAAGAGATTTTTTCAAGACGTCATATACTTCTTTACTTTCATCATCTTGTTTGACCCTCGACACTGTGTCTGCTGCCTCTAATTTATTTTTGAGAGATGATATTTCCTGCGCCTCAAAATATTTTTTCCTTCTGGTAATTTTTACTCTCCAGGAAAACAAAAACGGAAAATATTTATTACGCGGTTGTAAAAACTTGTGAATTGGAACGCTGCACGATCTGAATATGTTTTCGTCTAGTCCTCCATTTCTACGCACTCAAGGAATTGATGAGTATTTTCTTTATTGAATTTCCTTATTAATTTATATTCTTTTGTTTCAGGTTCTAAGTTTCAAACCGGGAATCTCAAAATTTGTACCATATGATCTGAAAGATGAGGTTGGATAGTAAACCTCTCGACAGAGCCAATGGAGACGTTGGAAAAAATATTATCAATGCATGAGGTTGATATGTTAGCTATTCGAGACGGTTTAGTGAACATCGCATTCAAGTTGAACATTTTGGAGACCTGAACGAGTTTCTGGCGTTGCTTCGAGTCTTTAAGCAAGTCTATGTTAAAATCGCCTGAGAGAAGGAGTCGGTCTGCTGGGTATGCTGCCTGACACAATTCAAGTACGCCGGTCAAAATATTAATAAATTCCGATACATTCCTAAATGATGGCCTGTATAGTGATATAACCAAATTTTTTTCGGCACTCTTATTGCCGAAATTTCTATCAGTTTTTCAACTGAGCTACATTTAACCTCAACCAATTCCTTAAAACGTAGATCCTTACGTAGAACAATGGCGGAGCCTCCATGACGTGAAGAATGTCGGCAGAAGGAACCAGCTACTATGTAATCTCCAAAGTTCATTTTCTGTAAAATATCCTTTGGGAGCCAGTGTTCCGTAAAACAGGCTACGTCAATATTCCTTGATTCCAAGAGATAGCCAACGCCGTCAATCTTATTTGGCAATTATTGCAAATTTAAATTCAAAATTGAAATTTGCGGATTCCCTTTTTTTTTCATTCTAGTTTTGCCAGAACTGTTTCCGAAAAAACGTGAACCGTCGTACAGTTATTCCTTCCGGCCAGTTGAAACTCTTATATAGCTCTTATTGTAGTTCAATATCTGCACCTACCTTGAAAGAGATGCTATTGGAGTTAGCCCTTGCAGGTTGGGGCTCAACGGTAAAAGAACGATTTGGGAAGATCTTGTTCAGATGTTTCATGATTGATTCTTCAGGCGTATTGAGATCAACTCTGCCGACATGAAGCCATGCTTCGAGTTTACTACTGAAAAACTCCTGTATCCCTCCTTCTGATTTTCTTTTGCCCCTCACTATTATAGATTGCACTCTTTTGTTATGCTTATTATCAGATCTATTCATCGAAGGTGGTGGTAATAAAGTATTTACAATTTCTTTGGGTTGAATTTCCGTAGATGATTTGGAATTTTCCTTCTTCCTCGGTTACTGTTCTTGTTACCCTTGTATGTTACCGGATACCATTTATCGTCTATGATATTCTTATCTTCCACGAGTTCTGCGGATCTACATATTGTTGCGATATCACCTGTGCATCATGCATATCATCCTTATCACAATTCGAATCCTGTATGCCGGAGTTTACCAATGCATTGTTCATTTTCTCAGCCGGTGGCATGTTATCATTACTTTTTTGCTCAAATTCATTCATTCGCGATTCCAAATTTTGCAATTTTTCAAGAACTGAAACATGCTTCTTCAGTAATTCAATTTTGTCAGTTAATTCAGATATAAGCAAATTACCGTGTCTGTAGGGTTCACGAATGTACCACAAACCTTCAAGACACAACTGGGGTGATATTTGGATTCACATTTTCCACAAACAATAAATATCTTGACTTCTTTCGAGCATTTTTTGCACGATAGTTCCGAAGCGATATTGTTTCGCGGCGCCATTTTTCGACCGAGGTGTACTCAGTACTCAGTACTCAAATGGAAAAGACGAGTTCGAGCTACATGAAAAGATCGCACGACCAGAACCATAGAAAACATAGAAAATTATAACTTTCGAACGGAAAGGCCAAGGAACTCGAAATTTTCAATGAGCGAAATAAGACTGGGGGTTCCGTAAATATGATCGTTGGAAATTTAGTTTTCTTGATAATTTCGAATTTAGGGATTCGATCGTGACGAAATTTTGTATTTTAATGGACAATGAACTATACAGCTAAAGTTTGTCCAGATTGCATGACCAGAACCATAGAAACCAAAGAAAATTATAACTTTCGAACGGAGAAGCCTAGGGACTTGAAATTTTCAGGATAGGTGTGGATCTTGAATGTCGCGGTCACGTATATCAATGAGTCAACCTAGTCTAGAAATTCCGTAACTATGGCCGTTCTAAATAAATAACTGTATTTAAGGCCATTGACCTAAGTCCTTCAGCCCTTTAGTTTAAAACAGTTACAATTGGTTACAAAAAAAATCATATATGTATGTTAATGCTTAAATGTCTACACTTGTTGGTTTCTTAGTTTTTCTAGAAGAGTGCAGGTAGGGAACTTTCTATGTAAGTGTCCAACTGGCTCGTGATGGAATTGCCCAAGAACATCTTCTGCATCCTCTAATTTCCTCCGGAATCTTTCATTCAACTTCTTGATGCGTTCTCTGATCGGTTCTGATTTTGTGAGCTCATAAAGGAGATTATTTGGCGGATTATTTAGGCGGTTTCTTGGATTTCTCAACTTCGTTATCGTTCTGAGTGATGATTATTTCAACCACTTTTATTATTTTCCACAAGGATTCTTTGCAATTTGCATATAGGGGATGACCGTATTCAATTATTGGTCTACATATCATTTTGTATATTGTCGTTGCCGTTTTCATGTCAATGCCTTGGTCCTTATATGTTAGACATTTGAATTGCTTAGCTCTAGTGATGGCTTTTTTCTTCATGATGTTGGCATGCAGTTTCAGGCTGGCTTTGTTGTCTAGATGAATTCCCAGGTATTTTATTGATGGTGAAGGTTTAACTTTTTTCTTGTTCATGGAAATAGATAGAGAGTCCTCATGGATGTTGTGATTGAATATTATAAGTTTCGATTTCGCTGGGTGATGTCATCTATATGAAGTTGCAATTTTTCTATGCAGCACTGAAGTGTCTTCTCATGCGAAATAGCCATCGTGTCATCGGCATATTGTAGAGTGTATTGCCTGCTATTTGGTGTTGTTCCAATGTCACTACAATATATATTGAATAGGAGTGGAGATAAAGGTGATCCTTGAGGTGTACCTTGCATGGGAGTAAAGAATTCTGAAAATGTATTATTTATTTTTACTCTCAGTTTTCTGTCCTCTAGGTAAGCTTTAATGATATGGATAAGATAAGTAGGGGTGTTTTTCTTGTGCAATTTGTAGAGCAATCCCTTTGTCCATACACTTTCAAACGCTTTTCTATCATTTATGCTTACTGCGGCTGTTTTTCTTTTGTTTAACTGAGCATTCTGAAATTAGAGATTAATATTGTGAGAGGGTGAACTGTTGATTTATTTTTGCGAAAACCGAATTGATGGTTAGGTATATGCTTATCAAGATGTTCTTCAAGTTTTTTTTTTATTATTTTTTCAAATAATTTTCCAAGAACATGTAGAAGGGTAATGGGCCTGTAGTTTTCTACTCTGGATTTCTCTGTGTTATCTTTTGGTATTAGGATAACTGTTCCTGTTTTCCAACATTGAGGAAATATATAGTTATTCAGACACCATTCGTACAACTCCATTATATGTGAATGAATGTTATGTTCCAACTTCTTAACGATGTTCCAAGGTATGTTATCTATTCCTGGGGAGCTGTTTCTTGAATTATGTAGTAGTTCATAATATGTGTCCTCATCTAATTTTGTGGGTGTGTCATTCTTAGCATTTTTGGTAGTAGTAGCCATTGTACCAGTCATCCACTTGCTTTTCCATTACTGTGTCGAAGTTTTGATCTCGGTCATATTGATAGGTTTGGTTTAGGTGGCTAGCAAAAATTTTAGTCTTTTCTTCATCGGTCTTATGTTCTTTATTATTTGCAAGCATTGTAGGAATCTTGTGAAATTTTTTGTATCTAGACAGTTTCTTGATTTGTTGATAGAAGCTTTTCCCTTTGGATTCATTGATCGAATTGCAAGCTTTAGTCCAGGTATGTACTCTATATTGAAGAATCATGCTATGTATAGCAGTATTGTATTCATTGAGTTGAGTTTTGAAGTTAGGGTTAGGATTGCGACGGTATTCTCTATACATTTTTCTCTTATTTTTTATCATTTTGATTATAAAGGGAGGTAGTTCATGGAGAAATGGGTGATATTTTTTAACAGGTGTGTGTCTCAAAATGCTGGCTGAAAGTTCCTTATTAAATAGCGAAATGTATGTTTCATCCATCTTTGTGTATCTGTGTGTATTGATGAATTGGGACATATCCTCGCTGACCTTGTCTATTTCACATTTATCATACTGTAGAGTTCTTCGCTCTGGAGTTGCTTCAGGTTGTGTGAGCAGGTCCAGGGTGATCATCATCGCTAAGTGGTCTGAACCTAGATCTGTGACAAGTTCTATATCCTTAATGGTGTTACAGAGATTTGCAGAGTAGAAAACTAAGTCAGGAGTGCTGTCTGGATTATTGTTCATCAAAAATGTAGGAGGAGTTATAAATCTTCTGAAGGCACCGTTTTGAAGAAATTTATTGATTTGTCTTTTTTTTTGTCTGGTTTTGGTTGAAATCTCCTATGATAATGGAGTATTCATACAGAGCTGCTTTCGTGAAAATTGTTTCTTCAATTTTTGAACTGGGGTGTATGTATACCAAGAATATGTGTAGCCTGTTGTCTCTAAAAGGAATTGTGAAATGTAGGGCTTCGTTGAGAGTATTATTCATTTTAGGAGGGTTGTTCTTATCCATTTTCATGCTGGGATGGCACTGTATCCACCCCTCGTGTTATTGACTTTGTGTCCTATATGATGAACTGTATCCCAATCTCTGTATGTTATATTATGTTCTCCTATTATTTTAGCTTCAACAAATATTGTACACATTATATCGTTTTTTTCTATAAAGTTGTTTATCATGTATTTCTTCGAGATGTAGCTGTTTATATTGTTGTAAAGGATTTTAATGTTCGAGTTGAACTTGACGGTTATTATTATTGTCTACAGGTTCGGTTGGGGATGGTTCATTGGGTTCATCCATGTCAAACATGAGAATATATATCCTATTGCCAGAAAAAACAGCTGTTGTGTCGATTTTATATTGAGCCATGAATCTTTTCTTCAATTTGTATAGCAGTTCTTCCCTGTTGATATTTTTGGGCTTATTCAGTTTTCTGATGTATATGTTTATTATATCGTCGTGTGTAGTGATGGGTGCATGAATTCTACTGCTTTTTTATGTAGCTCTTCTATTTCCCTTGACTTCCGATTGAGAGGTTTGACGGTGACATTTGGTATGCCTTCGATGGGCTTTTTTGGGTGCTTTGGGCACTTGGCTGACCAGACAAGATGATCTTCTGTTCCACATGCACTACATTTTGGTGGGAGATTTGTTTTGCAATTTGCTGTTTTATGTGTACCCTGGCACTTGCTGCATTTTAATTGTTGTGTACAATTTTCTGAAGTATGATCGAATTGATGACATTTACTGCATGGCATTGGAGTGGGATCTGGAGGATGACTTGGAAATACGA
The DNA here is from genome assembly GCA_963966015.1 of Aphidecta obliterata. Lineage (NCBI taxonomy): Eukaryota > Metazoa > Arthropoda > Insecta > Coleoptera > Coccinellidae > Aphidecta > Aphidecta obliterata. The sequence goes on along the minus strand of OZ014430.1, from coordinate 6,932,356 downwards.
TGTGATGTCTGTTTTTGAAGAACATTCCCTCGTTGAGATGTCTTTCAGAAGTTGTAGCTTATCCTGTGATTATTCTAATAAAAGTTGTGGGAGTGTTATAAACTTTGGAGATTATTCTTCTGCAGAATCTATGTTTGAGGCCCAACCCATTCAAGTGGTTACTGATTTCCTCGTCTTTAATGTTTTCTTCAACGCCTTTTTGTACAACTGAATAAGATTTTTGTGGTTCAATCCTTTCTTTTCCTCTAATAAAGGGTTTAGTTTCTTTGTATTTGATTAGTATTTTTTCGTTTATCATTTCCTCTAAGGCTTTAATGAGTTTTTCCTTATCTGTATTTGATTAAATTAAGTAGCCAATTTTTGTTTTAATGACAATATCGTGGGAATTCGGAAATTTTCCATTCCACTTATCTGCCATTTGAATCCTATCTGTTACGATGTTGCCATCCACAGTCAGGTAAAATAAATAATCATAGTTAGTGTTGTTAATTTCGTTCATTCTTGTTGAGAAATTTTTTGTTGTTGTTTTGGTGTTTTTGTTATTTTGCGATCCGGTTTCAATCTGATCTTGTGGTTTGTGAGGACCTTTAACAAAAGATTGGGGTGTTATATTTTCCGACTCTACTGCCATCATGTTGTTTTCAATTTCAATATGTGGAGTCAGATGAGGTTGGCTAATTTCTTTTTCGGGAGTTTTGTTATCATTGATTTTTTTGGTGTTTTTTTTTCTTCAACACTTTCTTCTTCCGTTTTCTATTTAGCGACTTCTTAAATGTTGTATCCTCCTCTGAAGAATCTTCTGAGTTTTTTCGGTTAAATCGGACATCTTTCTCGAAAAGAATGTCTCGAAATCTGTCGCACTATATGAACTCGAAATTTTAATCTTATTCTTTCACAAAGTGAATGAATGAATAAATAAATAAAAAACACTTCGTAAGCAACCTTATCAGTATACATGTGTACCGTATAAAGACTGTCGCTGGACTGTTTCCCGTTCTAAATATTTTTTCCTGATAATTCCGAAACTACTGATTGGATTAGAATGAAATTTGGCACATAGATGAGAAATAGTGTATTCAAACTACTTGTAGATCGATTGCCCAGATCTCATCACCAAGACGATAGATACCGTAGAATATTCTAACGAATTATCGAAAACAAAATTGGTCACTTAGCACTGAAGTGGAGTTTCGCCTTAGTTTGAAATTTTTTTTTACAGCTGTTCAAAAATTTATTCAATTGGTTCCTAAAACTGGAAAATGCGAATCTACCTACAAGGTGCATGAAAGAGGGCTCAAAAGCTCCTGAATTCGCGGCAGTGCTTTTTATGATTTTTTTCCTCTATTATTGAAAGAATTCCCTATCTGATTCAATTCAAACTTAGTATTCAGGTGTACAATAATGACACAAAGGTTTCTGTGGATTTGATCAAAGATTTCATCATTTGAAAGATTTGAAAAAATCTTTTTCAAAAAGTTCGGGATATCTCAGAACCTCATTCATTCATTCATCTATTCCAAATAGTTGATATATATCTATGGAATACTTACCCATCCAAATCATCATCAGGCACAGATAAAATGAGTTCTTTTAATTCTAGTTGTTCCAAAAAAAAATTTTTCTGATCTGATATTGATAGTTATGTGATTCCATTTCTTGAAGTTTATGAAAAGAGAATGACATTATTTGTTATCCTCCAGTTTAGTTCACAGAATCTGTGGTTCGTTTCGAAAAATTTTGTTCCACTTAAAATTAAAATGGTTAGAGATTAGTTTTCACTTAACAACGTTTCATAATATACAGTCGGAAATGGGGGTGATTCTTTAAGATTTCCTAGCCTAGCTATACTTTTTGAGCGCTCGTACTACTTACACGAGGGCTATATCATTTCGTCACGATGTCTGTATTTTTCGAATTTTGAGCCGAAAATGGTCTCAATCGACTATGTTCGACTCACTGATGACGAATCCGTCGGAAAATTCGAGTCTGTCCGTCCGGCCGGCCGGCCGTAAGCACGATAACTCTCGAACGGAACAACCTAGAGACTTGAAATTTTCAGTGTGGGTTCAGTTCCCGAATGGCTCGGTTAAGTTCGTTAATGGGCCAAATTCCACTAGGGGTTCCGTGAATATGGCCGTTCGAAGTTTTGTTTCCCTGATTACTTGAAAACTACAGATTTGATCGAGATGAAATTTTGCACTCAAATGGAAAATGAGGTGTTCAAGCTACTTGTGAAATTTTGTCCAGATCGCATGACCAGAACCATAGAAACCATAGAAAATTGTTACTTTTGAACGGAAACGCCTAGGGACTTGAAATTTTCAGGATAGGTGTGGATCTCGAATGTCGTGATCACGTTCATCTATGAGCAACATTATACAAGGGGTTCCGTAAATACAGTCGTTTGAAATTTTGTTTTCTCGATAAATTCGAAACTGCGGATTCGATCGAGATGAAATTTTGTATTTTAATCGAGAATGATATATTGAAGCAATATTTTGTCCAGATCGCATGACCAGAACCATAGAAACCATAGAAAATTCTAACTTTTGAACGGAAAGGCCTAGGAACTTGAAATTTTCAGGGTGGGTTTGGATCGCAAATTTCACGGTCACGTTCATCAATGAGCAAAATTAGACTAGGGGTTCCGTAAATATGGCCGTTCAAAATTTTTTTTTCCTGATAGTTTCGAAACTACCGATCGGATTGGAATGAAATTATGCACCTAGCTCAGGAATAATGTATTCAAACTACGTGCAAAATTTTGTCCAGATCGCATCACCAAGACCATAGATACCGTGGAAAATTCTAGCGAAGTTTCAGAATTTTTTCGATTGATTTCTAAAAAATTCAAAAATTCCTTCAATTGATTTCTGAACCTGGAAAATGCGAATCTGCCTACAAGGTGCATGTACGAGCGCTCAAAAGCTCCTGCCTTCACGGCAGTGCTTTCCGTAATTTTTTTTTCAGGTTTCCATAATTTCATGTAAAATTTTCAAAATCTGACATCTCGAATTCCACATGGAAATATCGAGAAATATAACAATTTAGAGGTGGACACGATCAAATGTATGTTTCTTTTCGACAATTTCAAAGCATTTCCTGTTTTTTTTTATAATTTCGAAGTACCTGTAGAGGTGACCGTTCCAGCGATGAATTCAAACAAGCGCGCTAAAATTCCTGACTTCACGTCAATGGTTCATAAATTTTCCTTGATTTGATCTATCAATCAACATTAAACATTAATTCTCATATCGTAATATTCAGAGATCGGATTTTTGAGCTAGATTTGTGTAGCAAATTGCAGAGAAATTGCCTTTCAATTTCCGAAATAAACTTTAGTAGACTGAAACATAAAGTGTGAAAATTTCAGGTGGTATCAGAATTCTATCCACACAAATGATTCCAAAGTTGATACTCGAAAATAATGAATCAAAATGACCCATTATCAATACCATCACCAATTCAATACAAGATTCATTTCGTTCCTTACAAAAACCTCTATGTTAGGTAAACCCAGAAAATGGTTATATGAATTGACCCTAATTATTTGTTGAATATTCTTGCATAACATAGTTGTACTGCCTATCAATTCTTCCTGTATCGAGAGGTCAAATATATGCAAAGTTCAGTTGAATGAAACCTGTGTGACAATAAAAGTTATGCTCTCTCCGGATACACCTCTAAAAAACTTTGAATATTCCAATGTAACAATTGAATGTATTGATGAACAGAAGTTTTCTTTCAAAGCAAAATATGAGATGGATTTAACAATAGTATGTTCTTCGAAATCGAATTCCTCATTGATTCGCATTCTTCTTTCGAAAATTGTCGTGCTTACGGACGACCGAAGGGACGGATAGAATCGACTTTGAACACGGATTCTGCATCTGTGAATCCAACCATGATTATTTATAACCATTCTCGATACAAAATTCGGGAATAACAGACATACGAGTATATGCAAAATGATAACGTTCTTGTTCATAGAAACAAGCACACCGAAACATATCCTACACTCATTCAAGAAGACTACGGGGTAGATTCATAAATCTACAAACCTACAAACGAATCCCAAAAATCCTTATATCATGATAAGTCTAATCAACTTGATAGCCAATAGTTTCAATTGTTTATAACTTCCGAACTATCCAGTATAATGATTTGATATTTGAAACGTAAACACACTTTCTTTGGTCAATCGATAAATTTTCGAACTGATCAAAAATTCAGGTCCGTATTAGAAAAATGTGGAACTCTTCGCAAGCTGAGATTCAACTCGGGAAGGAATATTGAAATTTGATTAGAATATTCGGAAAAGCATAACATTTTCGAGGGTAATCCGATGTGGAATTCAGTGTGTCGCACGAAATTTGACCCATCAACATTTTTGTCGGAGGATTTAATTTGATAGTGAAATTCTTCTTACTTCACAAAAATGTCAAAAATTGAGATTGAATTCGAAAAATTTCTTGTTGGACTGATGAAAACTTTGTATTTCTTTTCATATACTAATGAAAAATCTCATGAATTTTTCAGAAAAATAAGGACTTCAAATAATTCATTGAAAATGATCAACAGTGACAAAATAAATAAACAAATAAGTAATGTAAAATATTTAAAAAAATTACGAAAAGCACTGCCGTGAAGGCAGGAGCTTTTGAGCGCTCGTACCTTGTACCTTGTAGGTGGATTTGCATTTTCCAGTTTTAGAAATCAATTGAAGGAATTTTCGACAGCTGTCAAAAAAATTCTGACACTTAGGCGAAATTCAAGACTTCATGTCAGTGCTTCAGCGGATAATTTTTTTTCGATAATTCGCTAGAATTTTCTACGGTATCTATGGTCTCGGTGATGCGATCTGGACAAAATTTTGCACGTAGTTTGAAAACATTATTCCTCAGCTAGGTGCAGAATTTCATTCCAATCCGATCAGTAGTTTCGAAACTATCAGGAAAAAAATAGTTTGAACGGCCATATTTACGGAACCCCTAGTCTTATTTTGCTCATTCATGAACGTGACCGTGAAATTCGCGATCCAAACCCACCCTGAAAATTTCTAGGCCTTTCCGTTCGAAAGTTATGATTTTCTATGGTTTCTATGGTTCTGGTCATGCGATCTAGAGAAATGTAGCTTGAATATATCATTCTCCATTAGTATACAGAATTTCGTCACGATCGAATCTGTAGTTTGGAAATTATCAAGAAAACTAAATTTCAAACGAACATATTTACGGAACCCCTAGTATAATTTTGCTCATAGATGAAAGTGATCACGACAATCGAGATCCACACCTATCCTGAAAATTTCAAGTTCCTAGGCGTTTCCGTTCAAAAGTTACAATTTTCTATGGTTTCTATGGTTCTGATGATGCGAGCTGAACCAAATTTCGCATGTAGCTTGAACACCTCATTTCCCATTAGAGTGCAAAATTTCATTTTGATCGAATCTGTAGTTTAAAAGTATTCAGGAAAACGAAATTTCGAGCGGCCATATTCACGGAACCCCTCGGCGAATTTTGCCCAATAACGAACTTAACCGCGGCATTCGAGATTCGAACCTACCCTGGAAATTTCAAGTTTCTAGGACATTCCGTTCGAGAATTATCGTGTATACGGACGGACGGCCGGACGGACGACCGGACGGACGGACGGACAGACTCGAATTTTCCGACGGATTCGTCATCAGTGAGTCGAACATAGTCGATTGAGACCATTTTCGGCTCAAAATTCTAAAAATACAGACATCGTGACGAAATGATATAGCCCTCGTGTAAGTAGTACGAGCGCTCAAAAATTTAAAAGTTGCTCAAAAGTACCACCGTTTAGCTCAATGCATATTTTTGCAACCAGTGGAAAAATAAATAAACGAATGAGTAAACTACAAAAACATTCAAAAGAAAGCATAAAAGTTGGTGGAAAGTGCCCCCGGTTTACTCGATGCACATTTTTCATCATTTCCAAACTACAGATTCGATCGTGACGAAATTCTGTATACTAATGGAGAATGATATTTTTCAAATTATGTCTTATAGCCTTTTCGATCTTTTTGATAATTCCTGGATTATTACGGATCTTATTGCAGTAAGTAAGTGAGTAAAGATTGTTTTCTCAATCTGCGCCATACACTTACATGCGGCACATGGGAAATTATTTTTTTGCTGTATTCCGGATGAGCCTCTATCATTTCAAGAATTTCTTCTTTAGAATCTTGGTGCCTTCTTTCTTGGGTACTATTCAATTTTGATGTAGAAAAGCGGTCGTTTTCACAAATTCAATCAAAGACTGAAGAGAAAGTTATGTCTATTACTGAATCTTGATTGATATTCCCGTACAGCCGCTCTACCGTTACCGTCACAAAAACCATACACGAAAAACATATCAGCATATTCTCGATTTGAGAATTTATGAGGCATTATTATGAAAAATTATTTTCGAGTTTTGAAGAATTAGGGATCAAACCACAATTCTGTCGAAACCAGTTGTCAAAATTATTGTCATAACATTGTTGTAGCCTACTCGAATGAAAACGAGTGAGTTTTGATACAGATTAAATGCTGATATGTTTTTCGACTGTTCGAGTATGGTTCCTGTAAAGATGAGCCATATTTCCGAGGGGTGTAGTCTAATTTGAGGAATTTGCATCGATGGGCTAAATGAAATCCACAAGCAGTCTTGTTCAAGCATTTGTTCACTTATTTTTCACTGTTAATCAATAAATTATTCAAAATCCATATTTTTCTGAGGAACTCTTGAGATTATTCATTGGAATATGAAAAAAAAAATACAAATTTTTCATCAGTCCAACAAACAATTTTTCGAATTCAATCTCAATGAACGACATTTTTGTAGTGTGAATTTCTAAGTATATTTCACTTTCGAATTAAATCTTTCGACAAAAATTTTGATAAGTCAAATGTCGTGCGGGACAATAAAATCTACTGATCCTCAACGATAATTTTCTGCCTTTTCCAAATACTCTAATCAAAGTCCAATAATCGTTCATAATGGAATCTCAGCTTGCAAAAAGTCCCATATTTTCTAATATGGACCTGGATTTTTTGATCAGTTCAAATGAGTCGTTTCACCCGTGAAAGTGTGTTTTACGTTTCCAGTATCGATTGATTATACTGTGCTATCAAGTTGATTAGACCTATCATTTATAGGTTTTTTGGACTCGTCTAGGGTAGCTCTACCTCAGGTTAACATATGTACATTTACCAATGAAACAACCTTTATATTTGCTACCGAGTTTGCTACCGAAATCACTATTTTCTGTTATTGCATAAGTTCTATATCAAATAGAAAATCTCCAGATAATCATGCATGATGTTTGGAAACATGATTGCATAGACACCCACTCATTCGAAGATCCATATTACCATCACTATAGGAATTCATTTCTGGTGAAGAGAATGTATAATAGGTTACAGTTCGAGTGTACTCAACGTTTGCTACTACAACTGATTAAATAGCACTCACTGTCTCATTATTATATCAATATTTATTCGTCTATTCCTTATTTATATCTTCAGATTTTTCATTTATAAACAAGAGTAATATTTTTTGCCAATCGTTTTTGAATATTAATATGGCTTTTGCCACAGCCTCCTTTCATCTTTATAAAAGGCTGTCGTTCTTCAAACTGCGAACAATTTTCATCTCTGCTGAGGAAATAAAAGCTCATCATGCTGCATTGAATTTTTCAACTTGTAGGTAGAATCAAATGATTCAGTTGTAGAAACCAATTGAAAAAATTACGAAAAGTCAGGAGCTTTTGAGCGCTCGTTCATCCACCTTGTAGGTAGATTCGCATTCTCCAGTTCTAGAAACCAATTAGAAAGATTTCGACATCTATCAAAGAAAATTTCAAACTAAGGGAAAAATCCAGACTTCACGTCAGTGCTATAGGTGAACAATTTTTTTTTCGATTATTCGCTAGAATTTTTTACGGTATCTGTGGTCTTGGAAATGCGATCCGGACCAAATTTGCCACGTAGTTTGAATACACTATTCTTCATCTATGTGCGAAATTTCATTTCAATCCAATAAGTAGTTTCGAAATTAACGGGAAAAAAATTGTTTGAACGGCTATATTTACGGAACCCCTAGTCTAATTTTGCTCATTGATGAACGTGACCGCGAAATTCGCGATCCGAACCTATCCTGAAAATTTCAAGTCCCTAGGCCTTTCCGTTCGAAAGTTATAATTTTCTATGGTTTCTGTGGTTCTAGTCATGCGATATGGGAAAAATGAAGCTTGAATATATCATTCTCCAAAATACAAAATTTCGTCACGATCGAATCCGTAGTTTTGAAATTAACAAGAAAACTGAATTTCAAACGACCATATTCACGGAACCCCTAGTCTAATTTTGCTCATTTATAAACGCGACCACCACATTCGAGATCCACACCTATCCTAGAAATTTCAAGTCCCTAGGCATTTCCATTACAGAGATATAATTTTCTATGATTTCTATGGTTCTGATCATGTGATCTGGACAAAATTATCCATCTGAGTGCAAAATTCCATCCCGATCGAATCTGTGGTTTCGGAGTAATCAGGAAAACAAAAGCGGCCATATTTACGGAACCCCTGGGCGAATTCTGCCCAATAACGAACCCTACCGTGGCATTCGAGATTCAAACCTACCCTAAAAATCTCAAGTTTCTAGGACATTCCGTTCGAAAGTTATCGTGTATACGGGGGGACGGCCGGACGGAAAGACAGACTCGAATTTCCCGATGGATTCGTCATCAGTGAGTCGAACATAGTCGTTTGAGACCATTTTTGGCTCAAAATTCGAAAAATATAGACATCGTGACGAAATGATATAGCCCTCGTGTAAGTAGTACGAGCGCTCAAAAATGTTTGACAGCTGTCAAAAAAAATTTCAAACTAAGGCGGAACTCCAGACTTCACGTCAGTGCTCTAGGTGACCAATTTTTCGAATTTTCTACGGTATCGGTCTTGGTAATGCGATCTGGACAAAATTTCGCACGTAGTTTGAATACATTATTCTTCGTCTGATTTCATCTTTCGAAGTTCATGAAAATAAAATGACAGTATTTGTCATAGTTACTGACAATAAACAATGAAGGCAGTGCTTTGCAATTTTTTTTACTTAGCGAAGATTTTTATCTATTTGTTGACTTGAGCATCAAAAAATTCTACGGATTCATTCGACATTTCAGAATCTCTCTTGGGAATAAAAAAATTGAATTATTGATTCAAGGAATTGACCCCTGGACAATTTTTAGAATATTTTTCGTTTTCAATGATGTTTGATCCGCTATGTTTTGGCCGAAATAAATTTTGAAAATACCCATATTTATATTGTTAAAATTATGACGTAGTCATTTTTTGATTAGGTTCACTGCTCTAGTGAACATGTGGAAGATTTGATGAATAGGATAATAGGTGTAGCTCAAAACATTCCTGTTGAATGAAGGAACTTTTCATGCAATTTTTGGTATTGAATCGATATTTCCGAAAAAAAAACTATCACCCTGTATCACATTGTCTTGGGAATTACCCCTTTAATTTTTGCCATATGTTCAATACACTCTGTATATTGAGAAATACTATCATTCTCCTTATCATTCTCATTTTATTGGCTACATTTATTTGAACCCACCCATATAATTTGAATTTGAATTGAAAATAATTCCTAATTTTCCATAATATTCAGTTTCATCGAATGCACTCGAATATTATTTTCGTTCCACAACTAGACTTTTTTGAGCGTCATGATAAAATTCTAACGAGATCCATTTATTGCCCAAAAATGGACCTTATATGAAATTCGGTGTAGGGAATATATCTTGTTCATTTTTGACAACACTAGAATATTCGAGGACATTTGCTATTCTGCTCATAAATCATCTAAAATGTGAATAATTCGACTATAACTTGATACGAAAAAATGTTTCTGGTGAATATTAACAGTTCCCTAAATCTGCGATTTTTATTTCAATAATGACAATTCAGGCGGCGGGGTTGAACTTGGAACAACTCATGTATTCATATTTAGGCACTTATATGATTATAGAAGGGAAAAATATTAAAATTATCGAAATATATAGCGAAACTATTGGGGAAAGCACTCGAGATGAGAATAACGAACTTCTTCAAGAAGTTCAGGATTATTTCTGAATGCCAGTACGGATTCATGGAGGGAAGATCAACTGAGGATGCACGAGTTAACATTCTCTCATTTATGGAACTCTGGATAAAAGTAAATCATCATTGGGGGTTTTCGTTGATCTCTCAAAAGCCTTTGATAGCGTAAACCATGATAGATTATTGGAAATTATACATATGGCATTAGGGAAAGCACATTCAAAATCTTGAAGAGTTATTTGACAGATCGTCAGCAAAGGGTTCGTATTGGGGTGAGATCAGTAGTCCTGAGTCTGCAACATGTGATGTTTCGCAAGGAACCGTGCTAGGTCCAATTTTGTTCATCGTCTACATTAACAGCTTGTTTGGTATGAGATCTGAAGGGAGAATTCTTGGATTTGCAGACGATATTGTGATATTTCATGAATCTAACTCATGGACGACGTTGAAGACAGAGGTAGAGGAAGACTTCAGAGCTCCAGAGGAATGGTTCAGATTCAACATCCTTACACTCAATCTGAAAAAAACTAAGTATTCACCATTCTGCTCCTACACTAGTGGATTACCGAAATTGGGTTGTCTGATCATAGGACCGGACGTATCGCGGAGGCTGAATCTGTTAAGTATCGGGGTATCGTGGTTGACAGACACCTCTGGTAGAGTTTACATATACCTAGATAATCTGGTTAATGAATTGAGAGGAATAATTTATAAACTGAGACATTAAAGGGAATACCTCGGAATCTTCGAATAGTGTATTATGCGTTGGTTCAATCACAGATTAATTATGGAATTATTGGATGGGGGAGTGTAAATAATGTGCATTCATTTGTAACAGGCCACTTGATTTTTCCAATAAGAGACTTTATGAGGAGTCTGAGATGCTGGATGTAAGGCGCTCGAAATGTTCACAGTTTACGATTTGGGTAGTAGACCAGGCAATAGATATTTTTTCGTGACAAAAATCGTAAAAGGAAACCACGAGTAGGGGGTGCGTGGGGTGGTCCGTGGATGTTTAGTGATATGTTCTCGAATGGCAAATATGATTACTTTTCTTGTTATTCCGAAAAAAAAAACACTAAAAAAACGTTGTTTTTTTAGTTTTTTCGCTCGTAAAATCTAAACCAATGAAGCAATGAAGACACTTTCAGGAACAGAATTGTAGAAAATGACGAGACGAAGAGAATGAGTGCTAATGTAACTCAATCGGATCATAATTACCGAAGGAAGGCCGGAAAAACCGTAAAAAACAGCGTTTTTTCAGAAATTCATAACTCGGCCATTTTCGAAGTTGTAGCGCTAGTTTTCCGGATGAAAGTAGTGGTTAATAGAGTGATAATTGAGTGTGCATAATCCGAATGTTGTCGGATAAATAGTTTTTGCGTAATTGCGATTTGAATTATTTTAGGAAGGCCTGGATGCGTCGGAAATTGTCCGATTTTCATTCACCAAACGAATTTTGAAAGTAAAAGTATACTATTACAGAAGACAATTTTGATTTTTCGTTAAAATGGTGCAAAATAGGTGAAAAACGAGCAAACATGACCAAAACCAGCCGAACGCTCGATTGCAGTCAAGTAGTGGGGGTATAAATGTAAATATTCTCGCCCGGCCGCAGCGCATTTTCATTATAGAACGCAATTCCCCACGTCGGCCGGCTACCCCCCCTATTCTTCGCCGATGAAGCACTGAGCCGGTTTTGGTCATGTTTCCACGTATTCTACACCTTTTTTGAAACTTTTCAACGAAAAATCAAGATGAAAGTTTTGTAGTACCATATTTCTACTTTCAAAATCCGTTTTGTTAATTAAAATCGGACAACTTCCGACGCATCCAACTCTTCCGGAAAATAGTGCCTTAAATAATTCAAATCGCAATTCCGAAAAAACTATTTGTCCGACACCGTCCTGCTTGTGCACGCTCAAAGTACCTATCAACCACAACTTTAACCCGGTAAACCAGCGCTACATTTTCGAAAATGGCCGAGTTATGAATTTTTAATTTTGTTCAGGCTTTTCTACGGTAATAATGATCCGATCGAGTTGCATTAGCACTCATTTTCTTCGTCTTTTCATTCTGCACAATTCTGTTGTTGAAAGGTGTTTTTTTCGAAATTACAAGAAGAGTAATCATATTTGCGAGTCGAAAACTCATCACTAAACTCACGTACCCCCACACTCGCGGTTATCTTCTACGATTTTTGTCACAGAATGCCCCTTTATCTGCTCTATTGCCTGGTCTATAGGGCAAAATATAAAGATAAAAATTTTTCGTTCGCGTTCGCTGTCCTGAACTCCTCTTGGGAACTTTGAGAGCTGATTGCGAAAATTACGAAAATCTGAAACATTGATTGTTCTAGCTGAAAGATGGGTACAATTCATGATTTGAATTCAAAAATTCACGTAAGACGAACTTAAAATATCTGAAACTAAGTTATAAAATTTGTGATATTGATTCGACTCAGTTAAACGCCAGATTTCTCATAAACTTTTGTTGAATGAGAAATATATACACTGTGCCAATTTGAAGAAGTGCCACTCTTAATATCTCGGTCCTCATAAGAAATCAGAAAAAATGCAGAAAAAGGAAACTTTGGTTCTTAGGGGACATACGGTTGGTTGCAATCAATTTGTATCAACCCTGTAAGCGTGATGACACCCACCCCCAAAATCTTAAATGGGAAGGGGGATTGAGGGACACCTCGTTTAGAAGGTAATTCGATCTTTTTTGTTAGCACTTCCGAAAAAAAAAGTTGAGACTAGTTAAGACTGCAACAGTCAACATTTTTTACTTCGAAAGATTTTGAAAATGTTGTTTATTATTTTTCACACAAAAATAATAAGCTACTTTCAAATTCGGTCCTTGCGTTTTGGAAAATTTCAACTCGTATTATTCTTACTTCCAATGCTTCTACATCTCGGGGTACTTATAAAAAAGGGCAAAAGCATTTTCGAAAAGGCAATCGAATTACGTTCAAAACAAGGTGTCACTTCCCATTGAAGATTTCAGGGGTTGCTGTCATCACGATCACAAGGTTGATACAATTGATTGCAACCAACCGTACAAAATTACTCCCTTCGAACCAAAGTTTACCTCTTTTTGCATTTTGCATGGGAGCCGAGATATTAAGGGCGGTACATTTTCAAATTGCACACATCGTTTATTACTGTTCATTGTTAGACCTTACCATGGGGAGATTTCGGATAGAACATTTTTATTTTCCACAAAGTTTAGTGATGAATTTGAGAACTGAGGTCATATGCCGCGAAGGAGTACTCCATTCTTTGTCCCATATCTTTGGCTAGAAATAATCGGTAACAAAATCTGATCCGTAGATCTATAGGGAGATGTGGGGATCGAAAGATGATGATGTATATAAAGGTTGTCACACTTCCGACAGAATATACAGTTGTTGAATCATCCAAACATGAGATTGGTAAGTGTAATACATTCTCCGTACTTACTCCCGCTCGTTTTTTGTATCTAAGGAGCTATCGTGATAATACGCATTACTTTCATTTTCATTCGTTCGTTCGATCTCGTGTGATTATTATTAACGTAACGAATGTATTTGTCTATCGGTTATCGCTTCCAGCTTTGTGCTTTTTTGAATTATGAAAGTTTCTCTAATTACTTATCGAACTTTTTTCAAATTTCATTATAATGGTTTGATTGATATATGAAGAATCTTTTGTGCTTTCTGTGAAGAAAATAATGATAGTTTGTTCAATAATAATTTTTTTGAATCACTTCCCTAAAAAGGGCACGAGTAACAGTAACAGATTATTGGGATTACGCTTCAAATATGTAGGATATTCCTGTGAAATTTGAAGGGATTTTCTCATGAAATTTTCTGCAATTTGATATTTACGTATACTAATGAAAAATTACGAAAAGCACTGCCGTGAAGGCAGGAGCTTTTGAGCGCTCGTACATGCACCTTGTAGGTAGATTCGCATTTTTCAGTTTTGGAAACAGGAAATTTTTGACAGCTGTCAAACCAATTCTAAAACTGAGGCGATAATCCAGACTGACCAATTTTTTCGATAATTCGCTAAAATTTTCTACGGTATCTAAGGTCTTGGTGATGCGATCTGAACAAAATTTCGCACGTAGTTTGAATACATTATTTCTCAGCTAGGTGCAAAATTTCATTCCATCAAATCGATAGTTTCGAAATTATCAGGAACAGAATATTTTGAACGGCCATATTTACGGAACCCCTAGTATAATTTTGCTCATAGATGAACGTGATCACGACATTCGAGATCCACACCTATCCTGAAAATTTCAAGTCCCTAGGTCTTTTCGTTCGAAAGTTATGATTTTCTATGGTTTCTATGGTTCTGGTCATGCGATCTAGAGAAATGTAGCTTGAATATATCATTCTCCATTAGTATACAGAATTTCATCACGATCGAATCTGTAGTTTGGAAATCATCAAGAAAACTAAATTTCAAACGACCATATTTACGGAACCCCTAGTATAATTTTGCTCATAGATGAAAGTAATCACGACAATCGAGATCCACACCTATCCTGAAAATTTCAAGTCCCTAGGCGTTTCCGTTCAAAAGTTACAATTTTCTATGGTTTCTATGGTTCTGGTGATGCGAACTGAACAAAATCTTGCATGTAGCTTGAACACCCAATTTTTCATTAGAGTGCAAAATTTCATCTCGATCGAATCTGTAGTTTCAAAGTAATCAGGAAAACAAAATTTCGAGCGGCCATATTTTCGGAACCCCTCGGCGAATTTTGCCCAATAACGAACTTAACTGCGGCATTCGAGATTCGAACCTACCCTGAAAATTTCAAGTTTCTAGGACATTCCGTTCGAGAGTTATCGTGTATACGGACGGCCGGACGGACGGCCGGCCGGACGGACAGACTCGAATTTTTCGACGGATTCGTCATCAGTGAGTCGAACATAGTCGATTGAGACCATTTTCGGCTCAAAATTCGAAAAATACAGACATCGTGACGAAATGATATAGCCCTCGTGTAAGTTGTACGAGCGCTCAAAAAAACGACCACTTCGTTCATCTATTCACATGATACCTTAACATTTCTGTTGATTTCTTCTTTGAGTTGAGACATAATGTGTTTCCCTACATAATAACTTCTTCAGGTATCCAAACAAACAGAAGGTGTGAATAGAGAATCGATACATAACAATATATCAAGTATCTCTAAGTTCTAATTTTTTGACCTGATTGCACAACCCTCTTCGTGGCAAGATTGAAAAGGGAGGGTTTTCCCCAGATTTATTTTTGACAGTGTTCGAAATAATTTTGAATTTAATCGTCAAATGACGTATTTTTAGGACGTTTTCAACTTCTAACTTACAAGTGTATTTATGGTGCTTCAATTAGTTCCTTTTTTTTAATTTTTCACCGATATTGTATGTGCTCATATAATGACCAAGTTCATTTATTTTTTCAAACTTCACATATTTCCTCTTATTCTTCTTCTTCAAATATTTCTCCTCAATTCTCTTCAAAGTTCTGCTGTCTTTTCTAATAGAAGTCTTCTTCGGCGCAAGTTTATGACCTCTTTTGACAATTTTTTTTTATTATTCATCTTATACGCTAGTTTTTGCTTCTGGGATTCATTATCACTTTCATCATGAATTAGGGTAATCACATCTTCTTCACTGTCATCCGACTTTGCCTTCTTGCGTTTAACACCTCTTTGTCTCAACTTAGTAACTGGACAGTCTTTAACAGATGGCTGCAATGTTTCATTTTTCTCTTTAGGCTGATATAGCATTTCATGAATCACTGTCAATTGTTTATTTTCGAATTTGATTATATCCTTGATTTTTTTATAATCTTTTATAATATTATTAGAATCCATTGTATAGTTGAATCTATCAATTTTTGAATTTCTTTTTGTTTTAGCTCAATTTTGCCTAGCTTCTTGTATTTCAACTTGATATCCCCCTTCTTGAATTTATATATAGAATTATCTATTCTAGGAATATTTCAAACATAGAATTTCTCTATTTTTGTTTCAGAACTATCCTCTTTAGATTCTCTCTTGTCGTCATTAGCTTTGAACGCATTTTTTCCTTCTTTCTTAGATGATGGGTCTTGTAATTTCCGCATATTGATTTAATTCAATTTTATATTTTTTTCTGCATTTTCTATTATTACTGCATGTTCTTCATCTTTTTCAAAATAAATCATTTCTTTCATTTTTGATTCATTCTTTCATAATCATCTTTTATTCCTTCCATTTTTTCGTATAACTTCTTTTTTATGTCCATTAATGCCCTCATCATCATATTTGATTCTGTTTCGACTTTTTTCCCCAACAAAATTTCACCTCTTGTTTCCATGTTGAAAAGAAAATGCTAATTTATCAAAAAAAAATATTATGAACCTGAAACTTTAAGTTCAAATCATTCACCTCATTCACACCAATAAATCGTAAAAATACTATCTATACTATACTTTTCTTCTCTCAAACCAATTTTTTTGCAAAACTTTCTGAAAGATCAATTTCCACTCTGACGTTTCTCTATCAATTGTCAACTCGGCTCCTTTTTGAGCGCTCGTACTACTTACACGAGGGCTATATCATTTCGTCACGATGTCTGTATTTTTCGAATTTTGAGCCGAAAATGGTCTCAATCGACTATGTTCGACTCACTGATGACGAATCCGTCGGAAAATTCGAGTCTGTCCGTCCGTCCGGCCATCCGGTCGTCCGTAAGCACGATAACTCTCGAACGGATCAACCTAGAGACTTGAAATTTTCAGTGTAGATTCAGATCCCAAATGCCTCGGTTAAGTTCGTTAATGGGCCAAATTCGCCTAGGGGTCCCGTAAATATGGCCGTTCAAAGTTTTGTTCCCCTGATTACTTGAAAACTACAGATTTGATTGAGATGAAATTTTGCACTCAAATAGAGAATGAGGTGTTCAAGCTACATGTGAAATTTTGTCCAGATCGCATGACCAGAACCATAGAAACAATAGAAAATTGTAACTTTCGAACGGAAACGCCTAGGGACTTGAAATTCTCAGGATAGGTGTGGATCTCGAATGTCGTGATCACGTTCATCTATGAGCAAAATTATACTAGGGGTTCCGTAAATATGGTCGTTTGAAATTTAGTTTTCTTGATAATTTCAAAACTACAGATTCGATCGTGACTAAATTTTGTATACTAATGGAGAATGATATATTCAAGCTACATTTCTCCAGATCACATGACCAGTACCATAGAAACCATAGAAAATCATAACTTTCGAACGGAAAGGCCTAGGGACTTGAAATTTTCAGGATAGCTGTGGATCTGAAATGTCGCGTTCACGTTTATCAATGAACAGAATTATACCAGGGGTTCCGTAAATACGGTCGTTTGAAATTTTGGTTTCTGGATAATTTCGAAACTGCGGATTCGATCGAGATGAAATTTTGTATTTTAATCGAGAATGATATATTAAAGAAATATTTTGTCCAGATCGCATGACCCGAACCATAGAAAATTGTAACTTTTGAACGGAAAGGCCTAGGAACTTGAAATTCTCAAGGTGGGTTTGGATCGCAAATATCGCGATCACGTTCATCTATGAGCAAAATCAGACTAGGGGTTCCGTAAATATGGCCGTTCAAATAATTTTTTTGCTGATAGTTCCGAAAATACTGAGCGGATTGGGATGAAATTTTGCACCTAGCTGAGTAATAATGTATTCAAACTACGTGCAAAATTTCGTCCAGATCGCACCACCAAGACCATGGATACCGTAGAAAATTCTAGCGAATTATCGAAAAAAAATTGATCAGCTGAAGCATTGACATGAAGTCTGGAGTTTCGCCTAAGTTTCAGAATTTTTTTGACAGCTGTCGAAAATTCCTTCAATTGATTTCTGAATCTGGAAAATGCGAATCTACCTACAAGGTGCATGTACGAGCGCTCAAAAGCTCCTGCCTTCACGGCAGTGCTTTTCGTAATTTTTCCTTATTTCGTATCGCATTTCCTCGGTATTTCAACACTCTTGATACATTTTTTCCACTTCTTCATTTCATATAGATCATAAACATAACTAAACTAAATCTAATTATTCAATTTCGTATAGGGCATGGAAGTGTTCCATGAAATAAGTACAATATCTTCATTTTTGTCAATAAGCTGTGATATTTCATGAAATCCGGATGTAAATATGGTTAACTTTTTCACAAAATTGGCAGCGTATCTTTTTCGAACTCAGACAAAGGACAAGACAGAGTAAGTAAAGGTGTAACAGAATGATTATGACATAGAAGACCACAACAAATTAAGATATTGATGGCAATCGATTTATCATTAAATTACGTAACTTGAACTCTAAAACAATGATTTTATTCAGTAAATGGAGACGAATATATGATGTATGAGTTTCTCCAACAGAGTGGAAGGTAGGCGGATTCACCAAGTTCATTATGAACACGACATATTATTATAGAAAGATTTTATTAACCAAAAACATCAAATGCCCAATTCGCAAATATTTCAAGTTTATTTCAATATAGTTTCATTGATTTTGAATGACTAAACAATTAATGGATTTATACATATTGCACATCTAGAATCATAAGCAGCGTGGAGTAATACTAACAAACAGCGACGCCTGCTTACTACCAGACCAATTCTCCCACGAAGGTCATTACCTATCGATTCGAAGGACCAATTAGGAAATATTATAATTTTTTTCGAAGATGTTCATTTCGCTCATAACTCAAAGAGATGGTTTTCACCTTGAGATTTTTTTCACTGCAATGAATTTTGGATTTAAATAGAAGATGCACAATATTTGGCCACAATTTATATTCAAACATAAATGATTATGGCATCAGTGTTATGATAGGTCAAGGGTACATTTATTTCTCAAAACTATATGGATATTGATGAATGTTTAATTATAATTTCCCCACGCAAATCGTTTTTTGTTTATTCAGGAGAATTGAATAGACTCGTTTAGATTTCGGGGGAGTCTCTGGATATATTGTCATTTATAGACTAAATAATCGAAAATCTCTAGAGAATATGCGGCTAATTGTGAACGTAGGTGTATTATATTCACATCACCTTCGTATACTCTATCTTATGTATGGGAACATCTAAACTCATCCCCAAAAAAAATTTGGCATCTATTTTCTGAACAACGATTTATGTCCTACGAAGGGTACAATGCCAAACTGTTCAAAAATGTACTCCTAATTCGAAATCTGAAAGTATTGAACTTTTATTCATGAATTGTTTTTATCACTAATTTGCTTTGAATTGAAGTGCTAGATCATTGGATATAATATTCAGTAAATTTGATAATATTGTCAGTGAAGTCACTTGCTATGCCGTATTATTATTTCCACAAAATATTTAGCAAGAATGTGAAACGAAAAATTCGAAAAGCACTGACATGTAGTCAGGAGCTTGTTTCAATTAATCGCCAGAGCGGTTACGCATGCGGGTAAATACTTCAAAATTTTCGAAGACACAGGATAGGTAATGCTTCGAAATTGTCGAAAGGGAAGTATATAATTGTATTCACCCACTTTCCCTCTATAAATCGGTATATTTCACGATATTTTCATCCGAAATACGAGTTGCCAGATTGCAGCAGATTTCACGAAAAATTTTAGAATCCTCATTAGAAGAAATGTCATTTTGAAATTTTTTTTTATTGATTCGATCCGAAAACACGAAATTTCACAAAAACCTTCGTGTGGTTATTTTACAGCTAACTACAAAATTCGATCGGATGAGTACCTATTTTTCGAATTATTTTCGGGAAAAAATTGGGGCAGCTATACCTACGGCACCCTTCAGCGGATTCGGCCCATTTACGAACTTGACCGATTCATTCAGATCGAACCTATCCTCAAAATTTCAAAACCCTTGGTCTTTTCTCTCGGGGTTATCGTGTTCATTTGAATTTAATTTCACCACGAATTCCTCATCTTTGAACCCAACCTTGTGGTTTAAGACCATTTTTGGCTCAAAATTCGACAATAACAACGCTCTTGTTCATAGGAAAAAGCGCGCAAAAATTGACCAGTTCCAAGATAATTTGAAGAAAAAATTGCCATTGTCGCACTACTTATTCCATTAAGCTGCAACGAATGGCCAACTGAAGTATATCTAAGTATGAGGAGCATCAAAAGAACAGTGAGTGTCAATTCTCGAACAAAATACAATAAGGAAACTGGATGACAAATGAAAGCAACTATACTGCAATCATTGAACCAAAACTAGCATTCAGATGAAGATTCAGATAGAAAATCCACCCCGAAGTGCAATCTCGTATTTTATACTCAGGTTAGAAATACACTCCGAATATTATAACTATTTATTTTATTTATTTAACACTTACGAGCTTTAGTACGTTTTGACAATACTGCTCGTTCTTTGGTAATTTCCTTACATATCCTCCTTTCGGAGCTAGTCGATATTCTGAGGTCATAGAATATTGCCACAGAATATCTTCATCTTTTTCAAAATATACAACACGCTTTCACATTTTTGTTTTTCAATATTATAACTATTTTATTAATTCAAAACTTACAAGTTTTGATACGTGTTGACAATCGTTCTCTTGTAATTTCCTAACCTATCTCCCTTTTGAAGCTATTCGATATTCTGAGGTCATAGAATATTGCCACAGAATATCTCCATCTTTTTCACAATATACAACATGATTTTCCAAAATTCAGATAGTTCGTCATCCGTTTATTATTTTACGGAAACCGACCCAATAAAAAAACACAAATGAAATATTTCCTGATTGAATTCGCTGAAGAACTACTAATGAATAATTCATTGAAATTAAATCACATGCTCATTAACTGGAGCCTGAAAATATGATGGACACTCTGATCCGATAATTACAGAGAAGATAATAATATCATACGTCAGAAGCAGTACATAAAACATCGAAAGGGTATTGCTATAATCCCATATTCGATCTTTCGAACACATCAAATATGCAAGGAACTTGATATTTGTGATCATTTCAAGGTGGAATGTCGTCAACCGCTTCTCATCTAGTTGAAAACTGTACGAAGAAATAATCATCAATCATTTTAGTTTTTTATTTCCAATGATAAACCTAACTACAGATTCGGTTAACTAAACCAGTGGGACAAATAATGTTGTTTCTATAAACTCCAAGAGATGTAAACACAGAACATATCAAATTTATCAATGCCAGATCTGAAAAACTCAATATCCTTTTCTCGTGGAACAGATGTCAAGCTGAATTTTCATTGAACTCATTTCATCAATGCCCACCCACCTCATACAGGGTTTTCCTTTAAACTTGGCCTATTACAAGTATTTAGAGAACAAGTGAATATTTCGTTTTGAAATTTCAGGTGGAGTCTTCAGGATGAAGGAACTCTTCGCCTAAAATATTTTCAAGGCGACAGTGTTGCCACATCTATCTTGAACGCATATCTACTTTCTTATTTCAAACGGAACTACTTATATTTTTATTTGGGTATCGATGCAATACCAAATTCCCAGTATAACCTAGTGAAAAAAATTTCTCTGCCAGGCACTGTTGCCAAGTTAGGCACTAATTCTTGAAATTCTTGACATCTGCATTGCCAGTTTGGAAATACAATATTTCGATTATTTTATATGCGAACAAAACCAAACTGAGCAGTCTTATAGTAGATAATCCCAGCAATCATGTGGTACATTCGGTATTTTGATGAATCGAAAAGTTTTTCGAAGATTTTGCTCCGAAAATGTGGAACTTAAGATTGGAATATTTCGAGATTTTCGAATGGCAACCTCATATTTATTTTACACCATTCGATTCGAAATAAAAAATGAATTGTAGTCTTTTCTTAAACCAATCAATTATTATGGATAGGTTTCGAATGAGATGAAAAATACTGAATTATTTCAGTATTTATAGTCATGATCTATGGTCCTGTTTACGATTTAATAGATCTGTGATTATGAGGTAAATTATGAAATGAATTTTATGGTTGAGATCATTAAGAATGTTCGATGATTATGGATGCCATAGAAAAAAATGTTAATTGTTAATCAAACCTCGATTCAGGTGGTTTAGTTTGCAGCATTTTTTGATTCATCGGTTGCAAGATTTTATTCATTTTCTGATTATATACATTATTCGATCAATTTCATTTTTATATTGGGAAAACAATTCGAAGGATTATAAGTTTAATGAAATAATGTGAAGCGATAGATCAAATTAAATGTTCGAATTGGCTTCCGTTCACCTCCAAGCATTTTAAAATTCTGTGTTCTACGGACATTGTGGCCTTTCGAAGTAATTCTGGGGGATTCCACGAAAAACTTCTATCATTCTGTTTCGTAACATAGCTTTATTTGCAATTTGTACCTTTTACACCTCAGATTTCACATAACCCCATAAGGAAAAATCTAAAGGTGTGAGGTCTGGTGATCGTGCAGGCCATTGCCATGGTCCCAAACGACGTATCCATCTATCTTCGAATAAATCCTCTAAAATATGTGACACAGTTCTTGTACAATGGGGGTGGGGCACCATCTAACTGAAACCAGCATCTCATTGTTTCGGCAATAGGAATTTCATCCAAAAAATTTCCCAAGGTAGAATTGAGGATTTCTACATACCTTTCACTATTTAAAAGTGCCATCATATATCTCAAATTCGAGTTCATCATCTTTTATAATTGCAAAAACATTCAAGCTGAACTTATCTTGATACCCCCTTTCAAATTTCCATTGGATTTCTTTCAGACCAGTGATGCTCATTGTGACTATTGAATCCACCTTCTCGGCTCTTGGCCTCATCACTCCAAATTATTTTTTTCAGAAAATGAGAATCTTCCTGAATTTTAATTAACATGTTCTCGCAAAAAGTCTTTCTTATGTCTTCGTCAGCAGGTTCAAGATAATGAACTTTTATGAATTTGAATGGGTGAAATTTGTGCTCCCTCAAAATTCCGTGCACAGATGTTGGTTTAATTCCTAGTGCCTCACTTGCACTGGGAATAGGAGCACGTGGATAGGCGTGGAAGTATCCCAACACGTTAATAACATATATTTCATTTTGAACAACGTACTTTGAGCGCCTTCTTATTGGGTCAGGATTACCGGAAGCTAAAAAATTTCTCCGCAGTTTTCGGAATTTATTTCCAGTCATTCTTGCTACATGTGGGTAACGATTATTGAAGGTCCTACAGGTCCTTTCGATGATTTTTTGGCGTTCTCCGTAAATGGTGAAAAGGTCCAAAATTTGTTCATTAGTATAAGACATCACTTGCAACCGATTAATTAAAAAATGCTACAAACTAAACCACCTGAATCGAGGTTTGATTAACACTTAACATTTTTTTCTATGGCATCCATAATCATCGAACGCTTTTTATGATCTCAACCAAGAATCTATTTCAATAATTTACCTCATAATCACAGATCCATTTAATCGTAAACAGGACCATAGAAAATACTGAAATAATTCAGTATTTTTCATTTCATTCGAAACCTATCCAAAATTATTAATTGGTTTGAAAAAAGACCACCAATCATTTTTCATTTTGAATCGAATGGTGTAAAACAAATATGGGGTTGCCATTTGAAAATCTCGAAATATTTCAATTTTAAGTTCCACATTTTCGGAGCAAAATCTTCGAAAAACTTCTCGATTCATCAAAATACCGAATGTACCACATGAATGCTCGGATTATCTACTATAAGACTGCAGAGTTTGGTTTTGTTCGCATATAAAATAATCGAGATATTGTATTTCCAAACTGGCAATGCAGATGTCGAGAATTTCAAAATCAGTGCATAACTTGGCAACAGTGAATAGCAGAGAAATTTTTTTTAGTAGGTTATTCTGGGAATTTGGTATTGTATCGATACCTAAATAAAAAAAAATATAGGTAGTTCCACTTGAAATAAGAAAGTAGATATGCGTTTAAGATAGATGTGGCAATACTGTCGCCTGGAAAATATTTTAGGCGAAGAGTTCCCTCATCCCCAAGGCTCCACTTAAAATTTCAAAACGAAATATTCACTTTTTCTCTAAATACTTCTAATAGGCCAAGTTAAAAGGAAAACCCTGTATGTACACAGAATTTCAGTAGTATACGGCGATGAGTTTCTGAGATAGCGAGGTTTTTGAAAATAATCATTTTCTAACCTTCTAGTATTATTTCTCAACTAACAACGAAGTTTAAATTCGATCGGATTGGCGTTCTTCATATCATTGGAAAGAAATTCAGGTGTCTATGTCTAGGAATCTCTGTGGCCGATTATCAAAATAACTGGCTCATTCAGACCTCGAACATTCCTTGAAAATAACGAAACTCTTGGCCTCTTCTCTAGGAAGTTGTCGTGTTTTCAGACAGACGGACATAGTTGAATTGGTTCATGAATAAATATTCATCTACGAGTCCAACTTAATCTTTTAAAAATTATTCTCAATAAAATTCATTTCTCGATTCAAAACAACAGTCGCCATTATTCTTAAAAATAGTTCATAATTTTCAATAATAATACCTCATAGATTCTCGAGCGGGCTGAAGGAAATCCACACGCAGTCAGACACATGAAATCCCAGTACAAATTTTCAACTAATGTATGTTGAGGAGTTTATAACGATCCATTGATTGGTCCTCAGATCCTGCTAAGACGGCTTACAGATGATAATTATTTGGATTTGATTCAAAATCATCTGCCTGTATCACTAGACGTTACGAACGTTGCAGGAATGTATTTCCAGCTCATTTTAAAACTTTTGTTAGGAACTTTCTGGATCAGAACTTTTCAAATAGATATGTGTATAGGCAGAGGTGGACCGCATGCATGCCCTCTAGCTCACCAGATCTCAATCCTATCGATTATTTCGTTTGGGGATATTTAAAATCTTTAGTGTATGTGTCTGAGATTGGAAGTGAGAATATTCTCCTACAACGAATCGAAGTTGCCTGCAATAAGATTCGTAATGATCCACAAATGATCAAACAGGCTATAAGACATAATTTGAACAGCAAGAATGTGCATCGAGCAAAAGGGTGGCACTTTTGAGCATTTTTTATGATTACTTTCAAATGTCTTGTTATACTCATTTGTATATTTATTTTCTGACTGTTGATGATTTTGAATGAATTATTCAAAATCCATATTTTTCTGAAAAATTCTTGAATATGAAAAAAATTACAGCTATGTATTTGATATGATGACTCCATCAGTCCAACAGACAATTTATCGAATTCAATCTCAATGTAGGACATTATTATGAAGTAAGTGCAACAAAAATTTTGATGGGTGAAACGTCGTGTGGGACACTAAAATCTACTGATCCCTATCGAAAATTTTCTGCTCTTTCCGAATATTCTAATCGAATTCCAATATTCCGTCAGACAAGGTGTTGAATATCTGCTCGCGAAAAGTCCCATATTTTTCTAATATGGACCTCGATTTTTTGAACAATTGAAATATAAACCGATTAACCTATGGAAGTGTGTTTTACATTCCAAATATCAATTGATTATACTGGATGGTTCAAAAGTTATTATAAGAAAAATATTGGCGAATACATAAAACACCCTGTTTTTTGGACTCGTCCAGGGTAGCTCTACATCAGGTTAACGTATGTACATTTACTAATGAAACACCCTGTATATTCGAAACATTTTTCATTTATACGGAGGTATTTTTTGCTCTTTCAATAATGCATTTGAATGACGTTTTCTTTCGATGAACCATCTTTTGAACCATTTTATTTTTATTTCCTTCTCCTTTCAGCTAATATAAATGGTGTCCCAACTAATGCTAATAAAACTTGTGTTGGCAAAAATTGCCTCATTTAATTCGCAATAACACCCAAGTTTTAATAATAACTTCACCCAACTGTTCTTGTGTTTCATCGAGTCGATTCAGGCATCGCAACAGGTTTCGATGTGAGTGGGCGGTTATGCAACTGATGCAAGTTTAATGAATCCTGGAGTCGATGCATGGCATCGCAGCATGTTTCAGCGTGTGTGGCGCACTTCAGGAATAGGTTCCTGATTCATCAAATATTACGTTGTGAATCTGCGACAGTATCCAAAATATTCCAAGAAAGGCAGGCCCAAACTTATATTTTTGCAGATTTGCAACTACATATATGCATTAAAGGGTTTTTGTTTCAATTTATTTCTTACTTATCCAATTATTTTGTGAGTTAATGAATTAATCGATTCTTTACTTCTACAATACACCAAAAATTCAAAGCAACCTCGACAAGGTTTTTTAGTAAAATGATGGAATGTCCTGCACAATGAGGTCATGATGAATCAGCTAGTAACAAACATCAAAGTGGTTTTCGTAATTGACACTTGGAAGCATCGAAGGTTAGTTGAATGTATTGATGTGATACGAAAACGTTACCATCTTTTTTATATTGAGAGATTTCATTCAGCTACCTACTTACTCCATTCATCATCTTAGCACATCAAAGACCAATAATTCAAAACGAAATATCTGTGTCGTGTTTGATGATTAACCAATATAAATTATCTGATTATGTAACGTGAATTATAGAGGAGAACTTCTCATGGTATCGTTTGGATGTATAGGCCGAGATCAACGATGAGCTTTGCAACGCGGAAACATCTTTGAATCTTCCCATAATCAACGACGACCTGCATTAGTGAACGATAAATATTCAGACGAAATGTCATAAAAATTACCGCAATATAACATAACGTCTCGAATTATTGTTCTGTACATAATTTCTACAACCCGCTTTAAGTGTTGGATTGGTAGTAATTAGTGGTATGGAATAAACTGGAATGTGAGCTTTGAGCTTAGCGCAAATACGTCGGCATCTGAGAGAATGTACGGAACGCAAAGAAATGCTGAAGAAATATAAAAAAAATTGAAAGTTTTTTTTCCGTTCAGCTTTACTGTGTAAAGATCTACAAAAATTGCTGCTATGTAACAAGTAGCAATACTTATTTTACACTGTCTCAGTATATTTTCTCATGAGACTTGCTTCTGCTAGTGAACTCAACGCCTCCCTTAAACGCCTGTATTTTCTGTGTCAATGCTTCGAATGCATTTGAGCTATCAAGCTTCAGGTCTTTTGAGTTCATGAGCAAGTCTTTCATTTAATCTATTACATTGAAATGTTTGATGAGTGATGATGAGATCTACGTATATTAACTCAGTGATTTTTCAGAGGTTTCTAGGTCAAGGATTTCATTCATAAATCCAGCTATTCGGGAAAAAGGCCAACTAGTTTCAACTTTATTTCAAATTATTCATCAGGGCTCTGAAATGGAAAAACAATAACTACAACAAAGTTCAGATGTTTGAAATATTTAACATTAAAAGACTAAAACCTTATTTTTGAAATTATACATATAAAATTATAAGTTCGGAAAATATTGTGAATTCTCGACATTTTCTCCCTGCGTGGTTCCGTTGTCAATAATGAAAATTGCAGAAGTGATATCAACTACTAGCATGAAAGTTTTCATGAAGACTGAGGTTAGCCAATTAGTTGTTCTCGAAATAAGCGCGGATTATGATAGTAATTTACAATTTTAGGGTTGGACAACAAACTTCTTTTCATCTTTGATTCTTCCTATTGAATAATAATACGCGGTATTCTGATTGTCTATGTCGTTTCTCTTATTAATAGAATTTTCGTCCTGTTTTATGGATATCGTCCCATGTAATAACCGTTTTTGAGCGCTCGTTCTGCTTACACGAAGGCTATATCATTTCGCCACGATGTCTGTTTTTTACGAATTTTGAGCCCAAAATGGTCTCAATCGACAGAGTTCGACCCACTGATGACGAATCTGTCGGAAATTTCAAGTCTGTGCGTCCGGCCGTAAGCATGATAACTCAGTATGGGTTCAGTTCCCAGATGCCTCGGTTAAGATTGATAATGGGCTGAATCCCACCAGGGGTTCCGTAAATATGGCCGTTCGAAATTTTGTTCTTTTGATTTCTCGGAAGCTACAGATTCGATCGAGAAGAAATCTTGGACTAAGAATGAGAATGACGTGTTCAAGCTACGTGCAAAATTTTGTCCAAATCGCATGGTCAAAAACATAGAAACCATAGAAAATTATAACTTTCGAACGGAAAGGCCTAGGGACTTTTCAGGAAATGTGTGGATCTTGAGTTTTGTGGTCACGTTTACAATGAGCAAAATTAGACTAGGGGTTCCGTAATTATGGTTGTTTGACATTTAATTTTCTTGATGATTTCAAAACCACGGATTCGATCGTGACGATATCTTGTATTTCAATGGAGATTGATATATTCAAGTCACATTTTTTCCAGATCGCATGACCAGAACCATAGAAATCATAGAAAATCATAACTTTCGAACAGAAAGGCCTAGGGACTTGAAATCACGGTCACGTTCATCAATGTGCAAAATTTGACTAGGGATTCCGTAAATATGGTTGTTTGAAATTTAGTTCTCTTGATAATTTCGAAACTACGGATTGGATTGGGATTGAAAAATGCACAAAGATGTAGAATAATGTATTCAACGTGCGAAAATTTTGTTTAGGCGCATTACAAAGACCATAGATACCGTTGGAAAAGCTAGCGAATTATAAAAAAAAATTGGTCACCTAAAGCACTGA
Organism: Aphidecta obliterata; assembly: GCA_963966015.1. Lineage (NCBI taxonomy): Eukaryota > Metazoa > Arthropoda > Insecta > Coleoptera > Coccinellidae > Aphidecta > Aphidecta obliterata. Next base: position 6,903,623 of record OZ014430.1, on the reverse strand, counting down.
CGTCAAGTCTGCAGTTTCGCCTTAGTTTGAAGATTTTTATGAAAACTGTCAAGGTGTTTCTGAAACTGGAAAATGTTAATTTCTGACTTCACGGCAGTGCTTTTCATCAATTTTTTGAGCTGATTTCGAAGTGTGATCGAAATATTTCCATGAGTCGGATTGTCTTATGGTTCTCTTGGAAGGAGGAGGATATTCTGTGCCAAGGAATTATATATAGTTCGGAGATCTGCCTTCATCATTTTGCACTATTTTGTTTCAAGATCTGAGCGATATATTCATTTGTAGGTATTATATGGTACCCGAATCGTCCTTATTTCGACCTTCAAATACGGGTGTTTCGTTGGTTAATGTACATATGTTAACCAGAGATAGATCTACTTTAGACGAGTCCAAAAAACTCATATATGATAGTTCTGATCGATTTATGTATTCACCAATATTTTCAATTGCTTTTAACTTTTGAACCATCCAGTATAATCAATTGATATTTGATACTTGAAACACACTTCCATGGGTGAAACGATTCATCTTTTAACTGATCAATGAATCCAGGTCCGTATTAGAAACATTTTGGACTATCCGCAATAAATTTCATTCCAATCCAATGAGTAGTTTCGAAATTATCAGGAAAATAATAATTTGAATGGCCATATTCACGGAACCCTTAGTCTGATTTTTCTTATAGATGAACTTGACTGCAAAATTCGTGATCCGAACCTACCCTGAAAATTTCAAGTCCCTATACCGTTCCATTCGAAAGTTATAATTTTCTATGGTTCCTTTGGTTCTAGTCATACGATCTGGACAAAACGTAGCTTGAATATATCATTCTCCATCAAAATACAAAATTTCGCCATGATCGAATGCGTAGTTTTGAAATTATCAAGAAAACTAAATTTCAAACGACCCTATTTAAGGGACCCCTAGTCTAATTTCACTCATTTATGAACGTGACCGCGACATTCGAGATCCACACCTATCCTGAAAATTTCAAGTCTCTAGGCCTTTCTGTTCGAAAGTTATGATTTTCTATGGTTCTGGTCATGTGATCTGGACAAAATTCCGCATGTATCTTGAACACCGCATTATCCATCCGAGTGCAAAATTTCACCTCGATTCAGCTTGAACACTTCAGTCTCCATACATAAGTGTAAATTTTCAACTAGATCGAATTAGTAGGGTCGAAGTAATCAGGAGAACAAAATTTTGAACGGCCATATTTACGGAACCCCGGAATTAGTCTGGCCACGCATCAGATATGACAGATATTCCGCTGGTGTATGGTGCCCTATTAACGTTCGGAAAAGGTCGAGAAACGACGAAAGCCCTAAAAGTTGCCACGAAACTATTGACAAGGTTATTTATCTGCGGCTTCTCGAGGGCCGCCGAAGGTTGACTTCGCAGCTCGAAAGACGTAAGGTCTCATGCCATTATGGTGGCGTTTCTAATTTTCCAACCGTTTTTGTAGGAACTCGAGTTGAAAAAGGCCGATCTTTGATAGCTCGAGAAAAACGTACATAATTTTCAGCGGACACAGATGTTTCATGTCGTTTCTCACGAATTGAATTATTACGTCTTGACAAGTCGTCTAATTTCTTCATAACTCGGGCATTTCGACATGAATTTGAAGAAAAGGGAAGTGATTCGTATGGAAAACAAACCTAGGTGGGTGAAAAGGAATGCCCTTTTCCGTTTTCATCGTAACTCGGACAATATCGGTGTTTGTTCACATTCCGTTTCTAGCGATGACAGAAATAAAACTTGAGATACTAGAAATTGATCGGCTCTCCTAACTCGCACAAGCTCTGAGCTTATGAGAGGTCTCATGAAGATCTAGGAGAGTCGGGATATAAACATAAAACATAAACATGAACATACCTGAACCTATTAAACAGTGTAACTTTTCCATGCGTATGGATATTATCCCTTTGAAAAATATGAAAACGGTTGTGTATTTTCTTGAATAATTGCACATATACAAATATACATACTAGGCAAATGCAACATCTCCGTGATTCTGAAAGCAGTTGATAAAATATAACAGGTTTAGTTGAATTTAAACCATCAATAATTGATATAGACATAATTTTTGTGCTCCATAACCTATATGTCTTTTCGTTTTTCTGTATATAGAGTGTACAAAAGCCACCCTGTACAAAGAGTTGATACATTGAATATTATATAGAAATTCTGAGAGCTTCGGTTCATATCGGTCAGGTTGGATCTAATTTGTTAACTTGAAGTTAGGGTGGGATACCTTAAACTTATTTTGTGTTTGATGTCGAGTTGAATTTGATTGGGGTTAAATATTATTTTCAGATACTCCTTCTTGTCGCTGTTTTTGGCCTGGTGCATTGTCGGCCACAGGACTTCAGCAATTTCCAACTGGCAAGCCCAATTTATATCACGAAATATATTTATGACCTCCTACCAGATCAAAGCTACTTCTACTCGTAAGTTCAATTGCAAAGAGTGTTAAATAAAGATGAAACTTCAGATTATGTAACTACTCAGGATGAATGTTTTCAGATACATATCGAAGTTATCTCTTACAGACAGACGCGGTTAGCGACGTGAGTTTGAGAAAAATTCGAAAAGCACTGACGTGAAGTCAGGAGCAGTTGAGCGCTCGTTCATCCACCTACTCGGAGGGAACTTTCAACTCGTTATTTTGCGTATACAAACTGAATTTCATCATGATCGTATCCGTTGTTACAGAAATATTGGGAATTTTTCACTCAATAGTTCGTTGGAATTTGAAATGGTTCTGGTTATGCGATCTGAAAATTTCACATGTAGCTTGAATATATCATTCTCCATTCAAATAAAAAATTTCGTCACGATCAAATGCGTAGTTTTGAAATTATCAAGAAAACTAAATTTCAAACGACTATATTCACAGAACCCTTGGTCGGATTTTGCCTAATAATGAACTCAACCGCGGCATTTGAGATTCGAACCTTCATTGAAAATTTCAAGAGTTATCGTGTATATGGACGGCCGGACGGGCAGACTTGAATTTTTCGACGCATTCGTCATCAATGAGTCGAACCTTGTCGATTAAGTCGAACCTTTTCGAAATTTGAAAAATTCAGACATCGTGCCGAAATAGTATAGCCCTCGTGTAAGTAGATTGAGCGCTCAAAAAAAAATTAGAGGAACCAACTAATTAGAGCATTTCTCCAACAAAATACGGATGCGAGATCTTTATAGGTAGATCATCAGATTTCGAAGATGGAGGCTTGTAATAGCAAATTTCAATTCACAAAATTGATTGAGTGTTGATACATATCATTATTCAATGAATAGGTAATAAATGAAAAACCAAATATTAATAATGAAAATCACAAAATAATCATCGACCTCAAACTCTCGTTTCAACTCCTCCTATTTTTGCAGATATGAACAGAACGATGAGCAAAAAAAATTTGAGAGAGGTTTCATTAGACCAGGTCCAACTCCTGAAGAAGATATAAATACCGTGGAGGGTTCGTATTCCTACGTTGGGCCTGATGGTCAAAATTACAACGTGACTTACACAGCTGATGAAAATGGGTTCCAGCCTTCTGGTGATCACATCCCCATGTCAGCTGGAGTGAAACCGAAACTAGGAATTTCTTCAGCAGCTCTAGCTTCTTTGTCCGGCTGATTGAATATGTGGAAAAACGAACTATACCATATAAAACTGTGTACATATAAGATAGTATTGTTATGTTTGTTATCATAACATTAAAACATTCTATCAAAACTAGTGGATGAATCATAGATACCTAGATGAATGCAATTATGTATATCATGTTTCGAAATAATATTTTTTAGCTTTCTTATACATAGGGTGAATCCTGATGAACTGTACATACTTCACACAGTGGTATAGAGCTCTGAGGCGGTTCCAAAAGTACTCCACATGATCTCACATGGTCTCACACAAAACGTTTGCCTGAAATCTACAATTTTTGGCAATATTTTCGAAATGCTTCATTCGACAAATGTATCATCATAAATTTATGAGATTCGGTCTACAGCAGGACCAGAAAAATATCTTATACTGAGGTGAGAAGTTCTCAATTTCTATAACCGGACTTAAATTAGTGAATATTTGCAGGAATCATGATGAAAATCACCCTGTATAAAAAGAGGTTGAAAATTGTATATGCTTATTTAAACTTCACTATATACCCTTCAATATGAACACATAAAATCTTATGGCTTCTAAGGTAAAAAATGTGGAGTATTGGCACTCGGAGTGAGAATTTTTTTGATGGCTTTATTTCGAAAGAAAATCTGTACAAAAAACAGGAAATATTGTTACATGTAGGATAAACCAGTTTGAATCATTTTTATGAAGAAAATGGCAATATTCAGGCCTCGACTTCAATTTCAGATTAGGACACCATACACCAGCGGAATATCTGTCATATCTGATACGTGGCGAACCTAATTCGTACATATATCAGTGCGTGTATGGTATCAAATCCGTCCGTTATTGGTGTAAAATCCCACATCTGGATCTGTCAAATCAAATCTCTACGTATCAGAACTGTACGAATAATCCGCCCGTGTATGGTGCCCTAGTGGTATCAAATCCGTCCATTTTTGGTATAAAATCCCACATCTGGATCTGTCGAATCAAATTTCTACGTATCAGAACTGTACGGATAATCTGCCCGTGTATGGTGCCCTATTGGTTTCAGCTAATGGCCCACAAAACCGAACAAGGAATATTACCTAGCAGAATGAACTATTTCTATGTGATAAATTCAGGTTGAAAAAAAAAATAAATACAATTTGGAGAACTCGATATCATTCTGAACTCGGTATAAGTTTCAACTCATTTCCATCAACTAGTGAATTTTTCGTTCGAGAGGCTCGATACGGTAGCAGCTTTTCAATATTTTTTTTTCGATATACTTTTTCATTTAGTTTAAAAAAAAAATTATAGGGGAGGGTATTGTCTACCAGTTAATCATTCAATAACTATAATGAAACAGGGAAATTTGTTTTAGATAGACTAATGAATCAAGCCAACTAATCAATACACGTAACCCCATGGAACATCGAAATTTATCCTTTGCATCTGTAGACCGGTTTCGTCATTTACGGCTCTAGCAGTGGGCAGGTGGCGTGGGTAGAGAAATATTCTCTGATCGTCATCGCGTTCGGTTGTTTGGGTAGCTTGTTTGCCACATCGAGTTTATCATGAGCTAGCTGTACTGACGAGCCGTAAACGGCGAAACCGGTATACAGATGCAAAGGATAAATTTCGATGGTCCATGGGGTTACGTGTATTGATCTGTTGGCTTGCTTTATTAGTTTATCTAAAACAAATTTTCTTGTTTCATTATTGTAATTTCATAACTTCAGATAGACAACCAATATTTATTCCAGTTAATCATTTATCAGTCAGAAAAATAATCGCGATTGAATCAAAAAATTTTGAAAATTTACAATAAAAATTGAGAAAAGCACTGCCGTGAAGGCAGGAGCTTTTTAGCGCTCGTACATGCACCTTGTAGATCGATTCCCATTCTTCAGTTGAAGAAACCAATTGGAAAGATTTTGAAAGCTGTCAAAGAAAATTTCAAACTAAGGCGAAAATTCAGACTTCACTTCAGTGCTTTAGGTGCCCATTTTTTTTTCAATAATTCGCTAGAATTTTCTACGGTATCTATTGTCTTGGTAATGCGATCTGGACAAAATTTCGCACGTATTTTGAATACATCATTCTTCATCTATGTGCGAAATTTCATTCCAATCCAATAAGTAGTTTCGAAATTATCAAGAAAAAAATAGTTTGAACAGCTATATTTACGGAACCCCTAGTTTAAGTTTGCTCATTGATGAACGTGACCGCACAATTCGCGATCCGAACCTATCCTGAAAATTTCAAGTCCCTAGGCCTTTCCGTTCGGAAGTTATGATTTTCTATGGTTTATATGGTTCTGATCATGCGATCTGGACAAAATGTAGCTCGAATATATCATTCTCATTTCAAATACAAATTTTCTTCACGATCGAATACATAGTTTTGAAATTATCAAGAAAACTGAATTTCAAACGACCATATTCACGGAACCCATAGTCTGATTTTGTTCATTGATGAACCTGACTCCAAGATTCGAGATCTTCACCTATCCTGAAAATTTCAACTCTCTAGGCCTTTCCGTTCGAAAGTTATAGTTTTCTATGGTTTCCATGGGTCTGGTCATGCGAGCTAGACAAAAAATTGCATGTAGCTTGAACACGTTATTATCCATCTGAGTGCAAAATTTCACCTCGATCAAATCTGTAGTTTCGAAAAAATCAGGGAAACAAAAATTCGAGCGGCCATATTTACGGAACCCCTCGGCGAATTTTGCCCAATAACGAACTTAACCGCGGCATTCGAGATTCGAACCTACCCTGAAAATTTCAAGTTTCTAGGACATTCCGTTCGAGAGTTATCGTGTATACGGAAGGACGAACGGCCGGACGGACAAACTCGAATTTTCCGACAGATTTGTCATCAGTCAGTCGAACATAGTCGTTTGAGACCATTTTCGGCTCAAAATTCGAAAAATACAGACATCGTGACGAAATGATATAGCCCTCGTGTAAGAAGTACGAGCGCTAAAAAATGTTGAGATTCAGCAAATAATGTTCCTATTGAATCATTTTTAGAATCATTATCTCCATACTGATATTCATCTTCAATAAAAGAATTCACTAGTGTATGAAAATGAATGGAATTTGATACTGACTTCAGAATGATATGAATTTTTCTAATTTTTTTCAATGTCTTATGTTTTTCGCGGTTCAATAGTTTTGTGAGCGAGCAGATAAAACCAATCTAAAATAAGAGTCCGGACCTGGATATTTCAATTTTCCCAATTAAAATGATTCAAACTGATTTTATCCTACTGGTAACAATATTTGACGTTCTTTTGTTCAGATTTTCTTTTGACATACAGTCATTTAAAAAATTCACTGTCCGAATGCCAATACTCAATATTTTTTCCCTCAGAGTTTGTGAGTGTGCCATGAGATTTAATGAGTTCATATTGATGGGTATACGGAGTAGTTTGAGCAAGCAAATCAAATTTTCAAACCTTTCCATATACAGGGTGATTTTCATCATGATTTCAGAAAATATTCGATAATTTAAGTCCGAACCTGGGAATTGAGAACTTTCCACCCCAGATGTATAGATATTCGTCTGGTCCTCCTGTACACCGAATTTCATGAATTTGTGATGATTCATTTGTCAAATGGAGCATTTGGACCGAGCAATTCGAATGTATGGCCGTAGCTTGATATTAAATTTGTTACTGTTACATAGAAAATTATCCCGTTTCAAGGTTTTTTTCTAAACGGCTAATACGCTACGGTAGTTGAAACACTTTTTGTGTTCAATTTGCACTGTATCGTCTTAACCGCCCTGAAACTCTTTTCTCATACATGAATGGCAATAAATATTCAAATACCATGAACATGAAGCTTAAATGTTCAAGGCTCTTCTGCTATTATTCACTTCCTCATCATGCATTTCATTCCATTTCCTCAGACTCTGAATTATTAATAATTGATTCGCTAGGAATTCAGTTCTCGTTCAATGGATACGAAAATTCACCTTCAACATTGGTCAACAATAATAAATGCAGCAGAAAGTTCTCGACGAACTCAAGAATCCAGAAATGAGTTAATCTGCTCTCACCCAGTTATTAGTCGGTTATATAATTCATGACATTTGACCTAGCGTGAGCCATAAAATTACCCATCCACTAGCTTATTGAACAGATGTTGCATCGATTGAACTGGCAAAATGCTGAAAACCACCTATCGCTAGTCGAAACATAAAACGAGGCAAGAAACGCGGCAAAATTCACAGGGTCAATTATTGAGCGTTCGTTCTACTTACACGAGGGCTATATCATTTCGTCATGATTTCTGTATTTTTAAAATATAGAGCCGAAAATGATCTTAATCGACAAGGTTCGACTGATGACGAATCCGTCGAAAACTCTCGAAATTTTCAATGAAGGTTCGAATCTCAAATGCCGCGGTTGAGTTCTTATTGGGCAAAATTCAACCATATCCGTAAATATGGTCTTTAGAAGTTAAGTTTTCTTGATAATTCCAAAACTACGAATTCGATCGTGACGAAATTTTGTATTGTAATGGAGAATGATATATTCAATTGTGGAATGTGAGAAAATTTCCAGATCGCATAACCAGAACTGAAAATGTTCTCAATCGACAAGGTTCAACTCACTGATGACGAATTCGTCGTCAAATTCAAGTTTGTCCGTCCGGCCGTGAGCACGAGAACTCTCGAACGGAACAACCTAGAGACTTAAAATTTTTAGTGTGGATTCAGTTCCCGAATGCCGCGGTTGAGTTTGTTAATGGGCAGAATTCCACCAGGGGTTCCGTAAATATGGCCGTTCGCAATTTTGTTCTAATGATTACTTCGTGCAAAATTTTGTCCAGATCGCATAACTAGAACCATAGAAACCATAGAGAATCAAAACTTTCGATCGGAAAGGCCTAGGGACTCGAAATTTTTAGGATAGGTGTGGATCTCGGATGTCGCGGTCACGTTTATCAATCAGCAAAATCAGACTAGGGGTTCCGTAAAAAATATGGTGGTTTAAAATTTAGTTTTCGCGATCATTTCGGAACTACGGATTCGATTGTGGAGAAATTCTGTATTTTATGGGTGAATGATATATTCAAGCTACATTACTTCCAGATCGCATGACCAGAACAATAGAAATCATAGAAAATCATTACTTCCGAACGGAAAGGCTTAGGGACTTAGGGACATTTTCAGAATAGGTGGATCTGAAATGTCGCGATCACGTTTATCAATGAGCAAAATTAGGGGTTCCGTAATTTTTTTTTCTGATTATCCCAAAACTACTGATTGGATTGGAATGACATTCTGAACATAATTGAAAAATAATGTATTCATTATGTGAAGTTTTGTCCAAATCGCATTATCAAGACCATAGATACCGAAGAAAATTTTTGCGAATAACCGAAAAACATTATTCTCAAATTATATTGTTGGTAATTATCGGGCCAACAAAATATTCCATCTATAATTTGAAAGATCCAAATCTTCCAATTTAAACCAGGCAACAGAGCAGATAAAGGGTCATTCTGTGACAAAATCGTAGAAGAAAACCGCGAGTGAGGAGGTACGTGGGGTGGTCCGAGGATGTTTAGTGATATGTTTTTGACTCGCAAATATGATTGCTTTTATTGTTATTTCGGAAAACACCAAAAAAACGGTGTTTTTTTAGTTTTTTGCTCGTGAAATCTCAATCAATACTGACTGACGTTTCAAAAACAGAATTGTGCTAGAGCTAGTGCAACTCAATCGGGTCATCATTACAGTAAAAAAGCCAGAAAACCGTGAATATCAGCGTTTTTACAAACATTCATAACTCGGCCATTTTCGAAGTTGTAGCGTTGGTTTTCGAAAAAAAGGTTTTTTCGAAATTGCACTTCGAACTATTTAAGGCACTTTTTTCCGGAGGGGCTGGATGAGTCACAAGTTGTCCGATTGCAATTCACAAAACGAATTTTGAAAGTAGAATCTTGATTTTATCTTAAAAAGTAGCGAAATAGTTGAAAAATAAGTGGAAACATGACCAAAACCGGACCAGTGCTCCATCGGGGACGAATAGTGGGGTTTGCCGGCCGACACTTGAAATTGCGTTCTATAATAAAAAAATTACGAAAAGCACTGCCGTGAAGTCAGGAGCTTTTGAGCGCTCGTACATACACCTTGTAGGTAGATTCGCATTTTCCAGTTTTAGAAATCAATTGAAGGAATTTTCGACAGCTGTCAAAAAAATTCTCAAACTTAAGCGAAACTCCAGACTTCATGTCAGTGCTTCAGCTGACCAATTTTTTTTTCGATAATTCGCTAGAATTTTCTACGATTTCTATAGTCTTGGTTATGCGATCTGGACAAAATTTCGCACGTAGTTTGAATACATTATTCTTCAGCTAGGTGCAGAATTTCATTCCAATCCAATCAGTAGTTTCGAAACTATCAGGAAAAAATATTTTGAACGGCCATATTCACGGAACCCCTGATCTTATTCTGCTCATTGATGAACGTGACCGCGATATTCGCGATCCAAACCCACCCTGGAAATTTCAAGTTCCTAGGCCTTTCCGTTCAAAAGTAACAATTCTATGCTTTCTATGGTTTGGGTTATGCGATCTGGATAAAATGTTGCTTCAATATATCATTCTCGATTAAAATACAAAATTTCATCTCGATCGGATCCGTAGTTTCGAAATTATCGAGAAAACAAAATTTCAAACGACCGTATTTACGGAACCCCTAGTATAATTTCGCTCATCAATAAACGTCATCACGACATTCGAGATCCACACCTATCCTGAAAATTTCAAGTCCCTAGGCCTTTCCGTTCGAAAGTTATGATTTACTATGGTTTTGGTCATGTGATCTGGAGAAATGTAGCTTGAATATATCTTTCTCCATTAGTATACGAAACTTTATCACGATCTAATCTGTAGTTTTGAAATTATCGAGAAAACTAAATTTCAAACGACCATATTTACGGCACCCCTAGTATAATTTCGCCCATAGAGTAACGTGATCACGATATTCGAGATCCACATCTATCCTGAACATTTCAAGTCCCTAGGCGTTTCCGTTCAGAAGTTACAATTTTCTATGGTTTCTATGGTTCTGGTTATGCGATCTGGACAAAATTTTGTATATAGCTTGAACACCTCATTTTCCATTTGAATGCAAAATTTCATCTCGATCAAATCTGTAATCTTCAAGTAATCAGGGGAACAAAACTTTGAACGGCCATATTTACGGAACCCCTGGTGGAATTTGGCCCATTAACGAACTCAACCGAGGCCTTCGGAAACTGAACCCACACTGAAAATTTCAAATCTCTAGGTTGTTCCGTTCGAGAGTTATCGTGCTTACGGACGGCCGGACGGACAGACTTGAATTTTCCGACGGATTCGTCATCAGTGAGTCGAACATAGTCGATTGAGACCATTTTCGGCTCAAAATTCGAAACATACAGACATCGTGACGAAATGATATAGCCCTCGTGTAAGTAGTACGAGCGCTCAAAAATGCGCTGCGGCTGGGCGCGAATATTTACATTTATAACCCCACTACTTGATACTACTTACACGAGCGTTCAGCTGGTTATGGTCATGTTTCCACGTTTTTTCACCTATTTTGCACCATTTTAACGAAAAATCAAGATTTTCGTTCTGTATCACTATACTTTTACTTTCAAAATTCATTTTGTAAATGAAAATCGGACAACTTATGACGCATCCAGGCCTTCCGGTAAATAGTGCCTAAAATAATTCAAATCGCAATTTTGCAAAAACTATTTATACGACAACATCCAAATTATACACACTCAAAGAACCTTTTAACCACTACTTTTGTCCGAAAAACGAGCACTACAACTTCGGAAATGGCCGAGTTATGAATTTTTGAAAAAACACTGCTTTTCACTTTTTTCCGGCTTTTCTTCGGTACTAATGACCCGATTGAGTTGCATTGGCACTCATTTCCTTCGTCTTTTTATTTTCTACCATTCTGTTCTTGAAAGTGTCAGCATCGCTCATTAGGTTTGGATTTTACGAGCAAAAAAATTTTCGAAATTTCAAGAAAAGTAATCTTATTTGCGAGTTGAAAATATATCACTAAACATCCACGGACCACCCCACGCACCCCCCCTACTCGTCGTTTTCTTCTACGATTTTTGTCACAATGGCTGGTCTAATTGATTCAAATTTTTTATGTGAGCAATATGATGCAACTGAAAATTCACTGAGATATTTGATGCGTTGCATACAATGGAAAAGTGAAGGCGGATTTTCTCGGAAGGTATAAATGCAGAAATTCGATGAACCGAAACTTGGTTGAAGATTTATAATAGTAAATCCTTGGTATCATTTGGAGGAAGAATTCCCAATCGATTTCTGAAACTTCCAAAGTTAACGATTTGGGTAGTGTGAGATCAAAACTAAACAAGGTTTATGGGAGCGGTACAGGAAGGCTTCTCCGAGGCCATTCGGCCACCTTTATACAGGTAGTTTCTTAAGGTGAGGCTCTCATCTTCGAGTTGGGGCAATATTGGAAATCAGAGAAGGGATCAATTTGTCAATATTATGAAATCTTTCACAAGAAAATTATGAACCTTGGCTTGCTGAATTCTTTATTACAAAATATAATGTTTCATGCATATCCATATTTTATGTGATTTCAAATTGTCCTCATATAAATTTCAACCTGAGCAATAATAGTTCACGCTTTTCTCTCGACTTTGGGTATGTGATCGCCGCTTGCCCTATATCCATTTTCGTCAGCAATGTAATTGACCGTGTATGTATTTCCATCTGTGCCAACGAAGGTGTACGATCCTTGAACCACCATACTTTCATCTTTACCTCCTGGGTTTTTCAGTTCTGCTCTTTCTTCCCTCTGAGAACCATCACTCGTTTTGAATCTGTAGAAAAATCGATGACTGAAATGGTCGGTATTGATGACAACACAATTTGCATACCTAATACGTTCTAATTTTTATTTAAAAATTGTATTCTTTGATCTTAAGAACATGTACTGAATTCAAAGATTGAAATATTCTTCAAGGTCGAAAAACAGAGTAGATAGGTACTCACGCAAAATTATAAGTTCCTGGGCCTATAGTATTCTCGTGTTCTACGATAGTAGCTTGTCGGGAATTTCCATAATTCCTATTTGTTGCACACCTAACAGAAACTACGGAAAAAATTACACAGAGGATGACCTGGAAAAAAGTATCGAATTAAAACCTCAATCCAATTTCTTCGCCGCCACTTACAATCTTCATAGTGGAATGTTATTTCTCGTGTCTATTCACAACTACCTCTCTGACCGTATGACTTACTACCCCACAACTCTGCCTATATATGGCAGTGAAATTTATCTTACCCAATATCTACCACATACCTCGTCCATTGTTCATATTCTCAATTCCATAAAACAGATGAAGATTTCCTTTGATAACTTCTTTAAGATTGTTATCTGTGAATTTCAAATTCCAGAGAACAATTCTGAAATATTGCGTTAGGTACTTGTTTTACACCTTCAGTCATTTTATGGCAATGGAGATTAGATTATTATCTAGTACAAATGGGACTTATTTTCATTACTTGATGAATGGAATACGTAGGGGATTATAACTTACCCTCGGAAAATTTCATCTCATGAACGAATTATCCCTCGATAAAATAGAGATTAATTCGGACACTTTTCTTCATTTGTGTTATATTGAATCTGAAGATTCAACTTGTCAACCCCTGGTTCAAAATTGTAACAAAAAATGACGAAAAGCACTGCCGTGAAGTCAGGAGCTTTTGAGCGCTCGATCATCCACCATGTAGGTAATAGATTCGCATTTTCCAGTTTTGGAAACCGTTTGGAAACCAATTGGAAAGATTTTGACAGCTGTCAAAAAAATTTTCAAATTAAGGGGAAAATCCAGACTTCACGTCAGCGCTTTAGGTGACCAATTTTTTTTCTATAATTCGCTAGAATTTTCTTCGGTATGTATGGTCTTGGTGATCTGATCTGGTCAAAATTTTGCATTATTCTTCATCTATGTGCGAAATTTCATTCCAACCCAATGAGTAGTTTCGAAATTATCAGGAAAAAAATGTTTTGAACGGCCATATTTACGGAACCCCTAGTCTAATTTTGCTCATTGATGAACGTGATCGCGAAATTCGATCGTGATCATTGATGATCGTGATCCGAACCTACCCTAAAAGTCGCTAGGCCCTTCCGTTCGAAAGTTATAATTTTATATGGTTTCCATGGTTCTGGTCATGCGAGCTAGACAAAAAATTGCATGTAGCTTGAGCACGTCATTCTCCATCTGAGTGCAAGATTTCACTTCGATCGAATCAGTAGTTTCGAAGTAATCAGGAGAACGAAATTTCGAGCGGCCATATTTACGGAACACCTGCGCGAATTTCGCCCAATAACGAACTCAACCGCGGCATTCGAGATTCGAACCTACTCTGAAAATTTCAAGTTTTTAGGTCGTTCCGTTCGAGAGTTATCGAATTTTTCGACGGATTCGTCATCAGTGAGTTGAACTCCGTCGATTGAGACCATTTTCGCTGAAAATTCGAAAAATACAGACATCGTGACGAAATGATGTAGCCCTCGTGTAAGTAGTACGAGCGCTCAAAAAGCGGTTTTCATCACTTGAATGATTCTAGAAAAACTTCTCACAATCGAGAGGAGACGTATTTAATTGTATTCACCCAGTTTCCAACTCTTACGGTACATTTTGTCTTCATCCGAAACGAATTCTGAGAACAGATTCTGCGAATCAGGTCAGCTGTCAGTGTGACGACTAATGTCATTTTATTTTTATGAACATCGAGAGGTTAAATCAAAGGATCATCGGAAAAACTCCATTTTCTTTTGACGTGGAACAACAGTGAAGCTTAATTTATACAAAACTCATCGATGCCCTCATTTGTAGACACAATATTTCAGCAGGATTTGGCGAATTGTTTCTGAGATGCTAGAATTTTTGAAAAGATACTTCATTTGAACCTTATCGTCGATATCTCACACCGAACTTCAAAGTTTTAATTCGAGCCAGATCGGTATTTTCCGAATGAATGAGAAGAAAACCCGATGGCCCTATCTACGAAACCCTTCGACGGATGCCGCCCTAAAGTATTAGTGAGGTATTCCCACAATATTGAATGGCGCTACCTGATGGGGAAACGGATGTGTGTATCGTGGGGCTGATCCAGCAACTGTTGCTTGCGGAAACAGGCACTTACCGCAGTTCGGGCACACTATAGTCGAATTCAAGCGAGTAACCACTTATAACCGCGGTTATTGTTGGTCTTGCCCTTGGTTTCGGCCCTTTAAGTATAACCACGAATAACCAACATCCGCTTGAAAACAGCGTGGTTATGGTCCACTATTTTCGTTAATGTTAGGTTAGGGTGCTATGATCAAAACAAACACATAACCAACCATTATTTTAACATAATCCTTCTGCATTTACGCTCCTTTTCAATAAAACTAAGCAGATAATTGTGTAGGCTTGTATATTATTGAGTCTGGAATTTCATCCTGGTAGGAAACTATCGACCACTGGGTTATATATTACCTGGAATTTTATCTTTGGGGTTTCTCTAGGAAATAAAAGGTACATAACCAAACAGACCCATTTTGACTGACAGCTTTAGATGGGTCCCACATATTTGCTAAAGTGGAGAAGGGGCAGCAAGATAGCTATATCGATATAATGGGTGATTTTTTAAGAGCTTGAGAACTTTTTTCAAAAAAAAAACGCATAAAATTTGCAAAATCTCATCGGTTCTTTATTTGAAACGTTAGATTGGTCCATGACATTTACTTTTTGAAGATAATTTCATTCAAATGTTGACCGCGGCTGCGTCTTAGGTGGTCCATTCGGAAAGTCCAATTTTGGGCAACTTTTTCGAGCATTTCGGCCGGAATAGCCCGAATTTCTTCGGAAATGTTGTCTTCCAAAGCTGGAATAGTTACTGGCTTATTTCTGTAGACTTTAGACTTGACGTAGCCCCACAAAAAATAGTCTAAAGGCGTCAAATCGCATGATCTTGGTGGCCAACTTACCGGTCCATTTCTTGAGATGAATTGTTCTCCGAAGTTTTCCCTCAAAATGGCCATAGAATCGCGAGCTGTGTGGCATGTAGCGCCATCTTGTTGAAACCACATGTCAACCAAGTTCAGTTCTTCCATTTTTGGCAACAAAAAGTTTGTTAGCATCGAACGATAGCGATCGCCATTCACCGTAACGTTGCGTCCAACATCATCTTTGAAAAAATACGGTCCAATGATTCCACCAGCGTACAAACCACACCAAACAGTGCATTTTTCGGGATGCATGGGCAGTTCTTGAACGGCTTCTGGTTGCTCTTCACTCCAAATGCGGCAATTTTGCTTATTCACGTAGTCATTCAACCAGAAATGAGCCTCATCGCTGAACAAAATTTGTCGATAAAAAAGCGGATTTTCTGCCAACTTTTCTAGGGCCCATTCACTGAAAATTCGACGTTGTGGCAGATCGTTCGGCTTCAGTTCTTGAAATGTCAAAGCATACTGAGCAAATACTAATGCATGAAAATCCTAACCTCAAAAAAATCTGAGCAAATACTAATGCATGAAAATCCTAACTTCAAAAAAATCACCCGTTATATCAATAAAACTGATCGCTATCTGTGATGGAAATTGTTTTTTCACCTATATATTTGTTGGATTTCCAGGATCAGAACATGACTCCTGGATGTGAATACCTATTTATTCATTCATTTTTACCTCTAAACCATACTATTCATACTCGTTTCCAGAATTCATTATTCTATCGCCAAATCGAGTCGAACGGTTCCCAAATGTTTTTCGATGAAAACTTTCATCTAATAGGGTCAGTAACTTTGGACTGAAAAGTTGGCTCATGACACCATATGTAGGAAATGACCTTACAAAGAACAAAAACACACAATTATATGTTGAGCGCAGATAGGGTGAAGATTGAACATGCCTTTGGATTATTGAACGGAAGGTGGAGATGGCTCAAATATATTTGAAACAGTTGAAATAATTACAAGCTGTGCTGTCCATAATTTTTGTTTGTTTCATGAAGACCTATGGGATGAAGAGGCTCCCATAGATCATGCTGATAGACCAACTACCTATCAAGAGGAAGATCAGCAAGAGGGTAGGATCAAGAGAGGTCTGCTAGCAGATGATTTTTAGTGAATGTGAATAACTCTTCTAATCTCAACATATATTTCTCAATAAAGTCAGTGCTTCATTAGAATTATTGTATTTTTTGAACCCCTAATAATGAAAAACGAAACATCATTGAATGAATCCGAATCATATATTCGTCATAAGATACAATATGAAAAAGAATAACCACCAGCCACCAGTAAACAAGGAACTTTCAAAATATAGATATCACGAAAAAGAATTGAGAGAAAATATCATTAAAATATTATTTATTATTATTATTATTATTTGAAAACATGATTGCTACAAAAAAATATATTTTTGAAAATAGGAAAAAAATCATCTTATTAACTTAAACAGTAAATATATTAAATTCATTCTAAATCAGAATCTTCCTGTCTTTTCGTCTTCCAGGATTACATTTTTTCGGGAACTGATATAAATCTCTCTCTGATCCTCTGTCTTCTTCATACATTATGTTCTTTTATAACCTCAAACGGCTCCTTTTACTGCAATTAATTGTTTTTCAATTCTTGGAGGACTTGATCCGCTTTGCTGGTTTAGGGAGATGCATTCCTTAGGTTTTTGAACTATCTACAGGTTCACATCGTGAAGGTCCAGCTCCTTCACCACTGAAACTGCAAGAAAGGCTCTGCTTTGTTGCAGTCCCTGGGATATTTCGATTGTCATCCAAATACTATCCACCAAATACTATGAAGCTGTCTTGTGTTTCTCCCCTGAACACCATTCAGAGCAAAATGAAAAATTAGAATATTTCAATATACTGAGTGATGATTACTAACCTAGTATGGAGTGCACCTCCTCAAAAAATAACGGTTGCTCCATAAATTAAGCTTCGTTGTTTTTTAATTCCTTATATATGTCTTAGGTAAGCTTATTGCAAGTTCGCAAATTTCTGGCTCCTCTCCATAAAAATCTTATTTAACTATCAAAGAGTCGTTCTTCTTGGCGTTTTTATTGGTATTTATATTCGAATTTCAATTTCAAATTTACCCATCACTTTATTATTTCAAAAGCTTTTTTTTAAATTCAACAAGTCTTATTTTGATCCAATTTAACCTCCAAATCTGATGTCTCCATAACCATACGTTTAACCCTGTTCCCGAGTGTGGTAATGTGCGGTCCATATCGATGACGTCGAAAGGCTAGTTCATGACGTCATGGATTATAACCAACAATGACCAAAAGCGCTTGAATGCAGTTGGTTATGGTTGGTTATTACCAATGATAACCAGGTTACTCGCTTGAATTCGCTTTTTATCAAGAGAACCACAGGACACAACTTATTGTGGCGTAGCCGACAACGCCATCCTCCGGAAGTGTGGAAAGCTGCCACATGACTCCCCTCCCAGGGGACTCCTCGAAGAGGAGTCGAACAATGTGGCGAAGGCCCGGAGAGGTCTTGGGCTCCAGAGCAGGGGCCTGGCGCGGTGCCATCTGCCTGGATCAGCGGTATGTGATGTCAAGCTTTGGGTGCTTCGAAACGCTGTTTGCTAGCTGTAGATCCAGAAGACGTAGAACACCGGTCAAAGAACCACTTGCTCCATCACGTCATGATCACCACTTTAGCAAGGTGTTATCGCTATATTGAAAGGGAGTCTAATTATATTGTAGTTAAGTATTCAAACCAGTGAAATTATTATTATTATTAACCCTAACCTAACCTAACCCTCCCCTTATCCTATCCTTGATTTTTCAAAAGTTATAACCCAGTTCTCAAACAGCTCCAAATTTCTTCAGTTTTGGGAAAGACCCAGAAACTTGGCATCACTCCTCGCACGTTATCGCCCTTCCGAGTGATCGGTTGTAGTTGGGACGCGATGACCTGCTGTCGATTCAAGACCTACTCTGTCGCGTAGATAATTATCACTTTTTGTCATATATAATAAAAAATTACGAAAAGCACTGCCGTGAAGGCAGGAGCTTTCGAGCGCTCGTACATGCACCTTGTAGGTAGATTCGCATTCTCCAGTTTTACAAACCAATTGGAAAGATTTTGACAGCTGTCAAAGAAAATTTCAAACCAACGCGAAAATCCAGACTTCACGTCAGTGCTTTGGGTCCATTTTTTCGATAATTCGCTAGAATTTTCTACGGTATCTATGGTCTTGGTAATGCAATCTGGACAAAATTATACATTATTCTTCATATATGTGCGAAATTTCATTTCAATCCAATAAGTATTTTCGAAATTATCAGAAAAAATATAGTTTGAACGGCAATATTTACGGAACCCCTAGTCTAATTTGGCTCATTGATGAAAAGGATCGCGAAATTCGCGATCCGAACCTATCCTGAAAATTTCAAGTCACTAGGCCTTTTTGTTCGAAAGTTATGATTTTCTATGGTTTCTATGATTCTGATCATACGATCTGGAAGAAATGTAGCTCGAATATATAATTCTCAATTTAAATTCAAAATTTCGTCGAGATCGAATCCATAATTTTGAAATGATCAAGAAAACTGAATTTCGAACGGCCATATTTACGGAACCCCTAGTCTTATTTTGCTCATCGATACACGTGAACGCTACATTCACGATCCACACCTATCCTGAAAATTTCAAGTCTCTAGGCCTTTCCATTACAAAGTTATAATTTTCTATGGTTTCTATGGTTCTGGTCATGCGAGCTGGACAAAATTCTGCATGTAGCTTGAGTACGTAATTATCCATCTGAGTGCAAAATTTCACCTGGATCGAATCAGTAGTTTCGGAGTAATCAGAAAAACAAAATTTCGAGCGGCCATATTTACGGAACCCCTTGGCGAATTTTGCCCAATAACGAACTTAACCGCGGCATTTGAGATTCGAACCTACCCTGAAAATTTCAAGTTTCTAGGACATTCCGTTCGAGAGTTATCGTGTATACGGCCGGCCGGCCGGACGGACAGACTCGAATTTTTCGACGGATTCGTCATCAGTGAGTCGAACATAGTCGATTGAGACCATTTTAGGCTCAAAATTCGAAAAATACAGACATCGTGACGAAATGATATAGCCCTCGTGTAAGTTGTACGAGCGCTCAAAAATAATTTGCAATAAAAAAATATTCCAAGTGTAAATTGAGATATAAACTATCCTATCTTTCAAGTTGGATCAAACTGCACACAGTGTGAAAACTCTGATTGAAATCTGTTCAGTATTTTAGGAGTTGTTCATCCCGGACAAACAACGTGACACGTAATTTTTAAACATATATAAAGATAGTGCAGTTAAGGGTTTTCAATTTTATTCAAAAAAATCAATGATTTACATTTCGTTTCACGGTAGTTGGTTCCTGCGTCTTCTGGAGTAGCTTGTTATCCTATCTGCATACTCGCAGTCGCAGGCCACTAGCCTTCTGAATTCCTCATTTGGCAGTTGGCTTGCATTTTCGGATATTCTTCTCCTTTTCTCCTCATGAAATTTGTGATTGGTTTCCATTTTGGTTATCTGTGTATTTTTCTGTTTTTGAGGAACCAAGGAGCGTCCATTTCCTCCCGAAATGACTTATATATCTTCTGTTGACTGAATCCTCTTGATAGAGCTTTCAGCAGCATAGCCCCACGTTTCTGATCCGTAAGTTATTTATGGTTTTGCAATCGTTTTGATCATTTTCAGCTTGGTATTTTCATCCATACGGCTTTTCCTACCTATGAATGTATAGAGTCTACCTATTGCGAAGTTCGTTTTACCAACAGCATACTCGTATTTGATATGATTTTTCCATCCGAGTCCTTGATCTAGGATAGCACTTAAATGTTTGGCCTCATTCTGCCATTCTATCTCTGAATCATCTATTGATAGTTTTTCATGGATTATTTATCAATCGTGTCTTGAAGAAGTACAAGAGTAGGGCTTGGCATTTTGTCCATTAATCTAATTTTGCATTTAATGCACTACTCGTTTATTTCGTCAGCTGCTTCTTGTAGTCTCCGATAAATGTCATATGTGTTTCGATGCCTGACAGCTATTCCTGTATCGTCTGCATACAGGGTTTACATGTTTCTTGGATATTTGGGTATATAAAAATATATATTGATCTTATACAGCAGAGGGCCAGAACTTATTCCTGGGGCACCTCCGCTTTCAAGTCTCGGATACATGAGTGTTATTTATCTATTCTGACGTGAAAGTTACTATCTCTCATATAATTCCTTATAATTGTGCAAATTTTGAGTGAGTTTCCTGCTCTTATCAAATCCATCGGCCGGTATAAGATTGAGATATTCGGTTTCTTTGTTCAACCTTTTTGCAATAACTACTTTTCCTGGGGCCGGGAGTAAACTTATTGGATTATAGTTCTGTGGGAACTTTCTATCCTTTTCTGGTTTATGGAAGACAATTACTTCTGCTGTAAGCGCATTATGCCATTTGCTATATTTGTGAGCGCAACTATTACTTTTCTTGGTATTTTCTCCAGCATTCAGTTCGTTATTTTGTCATGACCTTTTCCATCCATCCCATTTCAGTTCTTTTCTATCTTATTACCTATTGTTTCTACTGTACATTTTTCTCAGTCTTTGATTCGTCTTAATCAAATCTTTTTTATTTCTTCATGAGGGTGTTTCGGCACAAGTTTATTCAATTGGTCATGCGATCCGAACAAAATTTTGCACGTAGTTTGCTTATATAATTCTTCATCTATGTGCAAAATTTCATTGCAATCCAATCAGCACTTTCGAAATTATCAGGAAAAAAATATTTTGAACGGCCCTATTTACGGTACCCCCAGTCTAATGTTGCTCATTCATAAACGTGACCGCGACATTCGGGATCCAAACCTACCCTAAGAATTTCAGGTTTTTAGGCTTTTCCGTTCGAAAGTTATATTTTTCTATGGTTCTGGTCATGCGATCTGGACAAAATATAGCTTCAATATATCATTCTCTAATAAAATACAAAATTTCGTCACGATTGAATCCGTAGTTATCGTCGGAATTATCAAAAAAACTGAATTTCAAACGATCAAATGTCTAGGCGTTTCTGTTCGAAAGTTATAATTTTCTATGGTTCTAATGATGCGATCTGAACAAAATTCTGCATGTAGCTTGAACACGACATTCTTCATTCGAGTGCAAAATTTCATCTCGGTCGAATGTGTGGTTTCGTAGTACTCAGAAAAACAAAATTTCGAACGGCTATACTTACGGAACCCCTCGTGAGATTCTTCCCATTAACTCAACCGCAGCATTTGGGAACTGAACCCACACTGAAAATTTCAGGTCTCTGGGACGTTCCGTTCGAGAGTTATCGTGTCTACGGCCGGCGGACGGACAGACTCGAATTTTTAGACGAATTCGTCATCAGTGAGTCGAACTTAGGTTAAGTTGTGATCAGAGAGCGCCGCATTTCAATATAATTTTGTTGTTGTCATGAAGATGCAGTCTGTCATCGGTGAAAAAAAAATAAATTGATCAATCAAGATCGAAATTACCCTAGTCGGTAATTAATTACGTGAACTGATTCATAGTTTCCATCAACTGTGTAATAGAACTTCTGTAAAAAGTGTGTGAAACTGTTTGTAAAGACCACTTGAATAAAAGTTGTGGAAACTCTTACAGTCCTTCCAAAACAAATCCCAGTACCTGATTACAGTCCCAATTTATGTTGGAAATAGCAACAGCGATTGAGACCATTTTCGGCTCGAAATTCGGAAAATACAGAAGACATCATGACGAAATGATATAGCCCTCGTGTAAGTAGGACGAGTGCTCTAAAAACATCGATTCCAACCACTTCCTTCGTTCTAGACGAGGCTATATAGAAATCATCAACAGGCGATTAGTCTTCGATTACGGATCGTCACACAGGTGGTTATGAAGATTGATGGGTTTCACTGCAGGTCGAGTGATCTATAAGAAGAGTACCGCGGGAGAAAATGCGGTGTGGCGTAGCCAACAATGCAATCTTCCTCATTCCTGAATTCTTCTTGGATTGAAGAAACATTTATTATGTATAAAAAGTTGTGTTTACGACACGTTATCGATTTTATATAAAATCATTTGAATATTTTACGTATAAAATGTGGATCCATAGTTGTGTGCTTTGTTATGTTTTTATTCAAAGGTAAATTGCTACTTACAAACATAAATAAACAAACACCAAACGGAATAGGTTATAATGTCATTCGCATGAAAGAAATAAATACCCATGCTTTGCAATAGCAATTCGAGTTTATCGAAATTTTCCAGACACGGTCAAACCATCAAACTAACTAACTCGGAAGATGATAAATTGGGAACCAGACTATCTATGATTGGCGAATAACGTATTGCGAGTTGTCTACCCAGTCATTCGTAAGCAATATTTCGTTAAAAACTCTGATAGATATCAGGTCAGTATTCGAGACCTTCATAACTCATTTTATCGATGCGCCATATAGGTACCTACGGAGTACGGACACAAAATTTCAGAAGGATATGGCAATTAGTTTCTGGGATATGGGACGTTTTCGAAATTAATTTTGTTGAGCTCTTCTAGTGATACGAGATACGATCCTCAGCAAATTTCACAAAAAACTTCGTGTCGTTATTTTACAACTAACTACAAAGTTGAAACTCGATCAAATCGGTATTGTTTGAATAAATGAAAAAAATATTCAAATGAATATATCAACGTAACACTTCGGCTAATTGAGCTCAATTACGGAATTAACTAAGTTGGGGTAACTTCCAGGTCTGAATGCACCGTGAAATTTCAAACTGAGAGCAACCAGAATTGAATTAGACGAAAAATTCTTAATCTCCAAGTTAACCTAATGCCTCAATAGAAGTCTCGGCTCTAAATACGAAAATTATAGAAATTTTTGGAACCGATAAGGGTATAAAAACGATATATAAATTATTTATCATAACACGAAAATATAATTATTTCTCATCGAAGGAAATATCATGGGGGTTAAGAGGCGGCTTACATCGCCGTAGCACACAATGCTCTCCCACCCTGGAAATGATATATATTTATTTATTTGCTAGTCTTGGTTTATCAACATTTCCACATATCTGCGACCCTTTTGTATCATCCAAAATTTGATTTTGTTTTTGAATTGTTTATGATTTATGATTTTTTTCAAATCTTCGGGAATCCTCGCATATTTATATGCGCGGTGCGAGATATTCAAATGATCTTCGCCCTTTTCTCTTTTTGAGCGCTCGTACTACTTACACGAGGGCTATATCATTTCGTCACGATATCTGTATTTTTCGAATTTTGAGCCGAAAATGGTCTCAAACGACTATGTTCGACTCACTGATGACGAATCTGTCGAAAAATTCGAGTCTGTCCGTCCGGCCGTCCGTAAGCACAATAACTCTCGAACGGAACAACCTAGAGACTAGAGACTAGAGAAATTTTCAGTGTGGGTTCAGTTTCCGAATGCCTCGGTTGAGTTCGTTAATAGGCCAAATTCCACCAGGGGTTCCGTAAATATGGCCGATCAAAGTTTTTTGCCCTGATTACTTGAAAACTACAGATTCGATCGAGATGAAATTTTGCACCCAAATGGCGAATGACGTGTTCAAGCTACATGTGAAATTTTCACCAGATCGCATGACCAGAACCATAGAAACCATAAAAAATTGTAACTTTTGAACGGAAACGCCTAGGGACTTGAAATTTTCAGAATAGGTGTAGATCTGAAATGTGGCGTTCACGTTCATCAATGGGCAGAATTATACTAGGGATTCCGTAAATATGGTCGTTTGAAATTTAGTTTTCTTAATAATTTCAAAACTACAGATTCGATCGTGACGAAATTTTGTATACTAATGGAGAATGATATATTCAAGCTACATTTCTCCAGATCACATGACCAGAACCATAAAAACCATAGAAAATCATAACTTTCGAACGGAAAGGCCTAAGGACTTGAAATTTTCAGGATAGGTGTGGATCTGAAATGTCGCGTTCACGTTCATCAATGAGCAGAATTATACTAGGGGTTCGATAAATACGGTCGTTTGAAATTTTGTTTTCTCGATAATTTCGAAACTACGGATTCGATCGAGGTGAAATTTTGTATTTTTATCGAGAATGAAATATTAAAGCAACATTTTGTTCAGATTGCATGACCAGAACCATAGAGACCATAGAAAATTGTAACTTCTGAACGGAAAGTCCTAGGAACTAGCAAAATTAGACTAGGTGTTCCGTAAATATGGCCGTTCAAAATATTTCTTTCCTGATAGTTTCGAAACTACTGATCAGATTGGAATGAAAATTTGCACCTAGCTGAGGAGTAATGTATTCAAACTACGTGCAAAATTTTGTCCAGATCGCATCACCAAGACCATAGATACCGTAGAAAATTCCAGCGAAATATCGAAAAAAAAATGGTCAGCTGAAGACATGAAGTTTGGAGTTTCGCCTAAGTTTCAGAATTTTTTTGACAGCTATCAAAAATTCCTTCAATTGATTTCTAAAACTGGAAAATGCGAATCTACCTACAAGGTGGATGTACGAGCGCTCAAAAGCTCCTGCCTTCACGGCGCATTGAACAATATTATCAAGTGCTTAGAGCTATTGAAATATTTTTTCATAGTTTTGAACTTATACAGAAGACCTCTAAGTTTTTTAACCAGCTGATTAATATGTTGGTCCCATTTCAGATTTGAATCAATCATTATCCCAAGATACTTAATAATTTTCGTCACTGGAATTGTTCATTCCTATGTCAAGATTTCCCATTTGTCCCAACCCAGTATCATACGACGAAAAAGGCATGTATTTGGTCTTATCAAGGTTTAACGTAAGTTTATTCGCTTGAAAACATTTCTGCATCTGTCTGAAATCTTTTTCTGCTTTTTGTTTCAGATCGTCCCATGTATCTGCAAAACTCACCATATTACCTTCACTCGTACATTTGAGTAAAGTATTAATATATATACCACGAACAGCAGTGGACGGAATTACGGTTCCTTGAGGAACGCCGTAGGCAAACATTTTCAGAGAACTCTGATTCATTCGTATCTACAATCTAAAGGCGATTTGTGAAATAACTCCTTAGTGGTTCATAACTTGCTCCGCGGAAACCAAAATTCCACAATTTAATTAGTAGCCTTTTATGGCAGACAGTGTCGAAGGCTTTGGCGAGATCCACGAAGATACACAATCTTGGAATATGTTGATCCAGGCATTCGTGAATTTTTTCAATTAGATCACCTATAGCATCCTCCGTCGATCTGCCTTGTCTAAATCCGCATTGGCCCTTTTCCAATATGCCGCTATGTTCCAGAAAATTGATTATTCCTTTTCAAGGATTTTTCCATTACATATTTTAGACAATTTTGAGATCAAGGAAATCAGCCTATAATTACATATTTCAGTCTTGTCTCCACTTTTATAAAGAGATTTTATTACACCCATCTTCAATATATCCGGTAAAATGCCGTTTTCGAAGCAATAATTTATAATATAGGAAAGAGATTCAGAGATTTGTGTTTTTACCTGTTTCAATGTCTCTGCACGTACACCGTCTATTCGTGGTGACTTCCCGTTTTTCAATTTTTCAATTATATTTTCGATTCCTTTCGGATCTGAAGGAGCAATAAAAAAAGTTGTACCTTGAAAACTATCCGTCTCTTCGTAATTTTCAATATTTGGAATATTCTCGCCATATCGTTCCCCTTCAGTACAGTAGTGCTCATTGAATGCTTCCCCAATATTTTTTTGGTTTTCTATGGTCCCATTTGTTGTTCATGAGCGCTCGTACTACTTACACGATCATTTCGTCCCGATGTCTGTATTTTTCGAATTTTGAGCCGAAAATGGTCTCAAACGACTATGTTCGATTCACTGATGACGAATCCGTCGGAAAATTTGAGTTTGTCCGTCCGGCTGTATACACGATAACTCTCGAAAGGAATGTCCTAAAAACTTGAAATTTTTCAGGGTAGGTTCGAATCTCGAATGCCGTGGTTGAGTTCGTTATTGGGCAAAATTCGCCAAGGGGTTCCGTAAATATAGCCACTCGAAATTTTGTTTTCCTGATTACTTCAAAACTACAGATTTGATCGAGATGAAATTTTGTTCAAGCTACATGCAAAATTTTGTTCAGCTCGCATCACCAGAACCATAGAAACCATAGAAAATTGTAACTTCTGAACGGAAACGCCTAGGGACTTGAAATGTTTAGGATAGGTGTGGATCTCGATTGTCGTGATCACTTTCATCTATGAGCAGAATTATACTAGGGGTTCCGTAAATATGGTCGTTTGAAATTTAGTTTTCTTGATAATTTCCAAACTACAGATTCGATTGTGACGAAATTCTGTATAATAATGGAGAATAATATATTCAAGCTACATTTTTCTAGATCACATGACCAGAACCATAGAAACCATAGAAAATCATAACTTTTGAACGGTAAGGCCTAGGGACTCGAAATTTTCAGGATAGGTGTAGATCTGAAATGTGGCGTTCACGTTTGTCAATGAGCAGAATTATACTAGGGGTTCCGTAAATACGGTCGTTTGAAATTTTGTTTTCTCGATAACTTCGAAACTACGGATTCGATCGAGATAAAATTTTGTATTTAAAACGAGAATGATATATTAAAGCAACATTTTGTCCAGATCGCATGACCAGAACCATAGAAACCATGGAAATCATAACTTCCGAAGGAAAAGGCCTAGGAACTTGAAATTTTTAGGGTTGGTTTGGATCGCGAATATCGCAGTCACGTTCATCAATGAGCAAAATTATACTAGGGGTTCCGTAAATATGGCCGTTCAGAATATTTTTTTTCTGATACTTTCAAAACTAATGATCGGATTGAGATGAAATTTTGCACCTAGCTGAGGAATAATTTATTCAAACTACGTGCCAAATTTTGTCCAGATCGCATCACCAAGATCATAAAAACCGTAGAAAATTCTAGCGAATTATCCAAAAAAAATTGATCAGCTGAAGCACTGACATGAAGTCTAAGTTTCAGAATTTTTTTGACAGCTGTCGAAAATTCCTTCAATTGATTTTTAAAACTAGAAAATGCGAATCTACCTACAAGGTGCATTTACGAGCGCTCAAAAGCTCCTGCCTTCACGGCAGTGCTTTTCGTAATTTTTATAGCATGTTACAGGTTTAATTTCATTAATACATACTTTACTAACAAAGATTTTTGTTCGGATTCATTTTCTGAAATATACTTTCGAAAGTTGTTTTGCTTTGCAATGTCAGTCAGCTTATGTAGGTATTCGATTCCTCAACCCACAATATTTTTTTTCAGGTCGATACTGTCCGGATTATTTTTGAGTTCCACGTACATATTATTTTTTGTATTTACTAATTTTAAGAAGGTGTTATCCAAGATTTACGTTTGATATTTTCGTTTTTGATTTTCTCATAATAATTGATTTTTTTATATAGTTCGTAAGAATATTGATAAATGTTACGGTATTTGAATTTGCGTCCGTTTTTGAATACATTTCTTGCCATGTTTAAGTCAATAAGTCTTGTCTAAACTGTTCATAATTTATGTAAATCGTTTTTTTGTTCTTATTTTCTTATTGTTGAGGTTTTCCTGTTCTTTCGCAAGATAGAATAATTGGGTTATGCCAAATAGTCTGAAATATATCCGCTTGTGCATCCTGGAGAAGTTTTTGTATGGCGGTTTTCCCCGTATAAATGAATCTCCAGCGCCATTCTCCTTAGCGTCCAATAAGTTGGTTCTCAGAATTTTATAGTCTTCGCCTTGCTTCTCTGTCAAATTATCATTCATTCTTCTTACGGTAGGATATTAATTCCAACTTAATGGGAGCCTTTTCTTTCTTCCCCAATTTATGGCAGTCATTAATTTCGTTTGCTACAATTTCTACTTGCATTAAGCGCTTTATTTCTTCACAGATGAATTCCGGTGTTATCTCGTTGGCAGGTTTGTTTATTCTGAATAAAATGAGGTTGCCCTTCTTATTCATTCGGTTCAGACTATCTATTCCACTTTTCAAAAACCCATTTTCTGTTTTCAGTTGTTCCACTCTCTTCTTTAGAGCCTGAAATTTCATCAGTATTCTCGATTCGCTTGCTGCAATCGAATTTTTTATTTTGTTTTTGAGTTAACTACTTTTTCGAACAGTTGTGGAAATTTTGAATTTTCGTCGGTCATCCTCAAAGTTTGTCCAGGCATGTGTGTCTCTGTTTATCGTCGTCGGTATTTACATGCACTTCTTTTCTTTTTGCTGACCACATGATATTCACCGAACTAGGACAAAGGTATTCAGCTTGAGTTAAGTTACTTCTAATGTTTTTGCGTTTAATTTGCGATAAATTTCACTTTTGGACACAATTTCTTATGCACTTCACAGGAACACTGCTTCGTTTTGAATCTTCGGCACTTAATATTTACTGCAGAAAAATGAATTATTCGCGGAACGTATTGCTAAAGTGTCTAGAACATCATTATTTCATATTGAATTAATTCGGGATTATATCGATCGTGAATATAAATCTAATCTAAAGGTAGATCTCCAGATTTTATAAATTTCAAAACGCGGGTAAACACAAGCTTGCCATGAAAAATTACACTTATTTTATTTGTTTTACTCACACTCACTAGGAGGCAGTTTTTTTTGCAGAGGTATTTCCTTTTGAAACAAAGTACTTCATACTGCCCTTAGGAGAATTTTAAGAAGAATCTCGGTGATTTGCAGCCCGATTCCGACCCGTATTCGAATAATGAGAGTTTTTTGTCTCTTTGATCTACTGTTCAAGTGTCATCGATACATTCCGTCTTTATTACATCATATTATACGTACAATCGCCTCAAACCTGCATATGGTTGGGCCAGCCTTTGAATTGAAAGCTCAGACTCCTCACCTAGTTCAGTAACCTTTTCTGTCGAGAAACAATGAAATCATCTGTCTGGTAGTGAAAACCCACTATCCCAATTTCACCGACACCGGCACGAATAAATTCAAAGGAAGTGAAAGTGCAAGTAAAGTCGGTAAAGGTCATCAGACACTCAAGAAGATTCGCTTATGTCGTAGTGCCAGCCAGATACGCCTTTTTTTCTGGAAGACTGGGAAAAAGCGGTTACTCGGAATCGGATGAAATCATTGTTGTATTGAGATCGTGGGAAAAAGACTGTTGAGAAACGTACTGTTGGCCAATAAAAAATTCGAAATTAGCTCCAGTGGTGTACAGTTTCATATTCGATATCTGATCTAGGTATCTTGGAAACAGAAAGTTATATGGGATAATTGATGCTACATATCAATTCTCAAAGAACTTTTTATTGTGAAAACCAAGTTCAGCTGCTGTTTCAAGCTATAAGTAAAAATTATTTGAGGCTTTTTTGAAAATTCTGCTAACCAACTACCGAAAGCAAAATTTGGTTTATAGACCAGACAATAAAGCAGATAATAGGTCATTCTGTGACAAAAATCGTAGAAAAAAACCGCGAGTTTGGGGGTACGTGGGGTAAATGTTTTGTGATATGTTTTCGACTCGCAAATATCATTACTTTTCTTGTAATTACTTCTCTTGTAATTTCGAAAGAACACCACAGAAACTGTGTTTTTTTTTAAGTTTTTTGCTTGTTAAATCTGAAACAATGGAGCGATTCTGACACTTCCGACAACGGAATTGTGGAAATTAAAAGACGAAGAAAATGAGTGCTGGTGCAACTCAATCGGGTCATCATTACTGTAGAAAAGTCGAAAAAACCCTGACAATCAGCGTTTTAAAAAAATCATAACTCGATAATTTCAGAAGTTGTAGCGCTGGTTTTCTGGGTGAAAGTAGTGATTGATAGGTACCTTTGAGTGTGCAGAACCAGGACGTTGTCGAATAAATAGTTTCTGCGAAATTTTGATTCCAAATATTTCAGGCACTATTTACCGGAAGGACTGGATGCGTCGGAAGTTGTCCGATTTAAATTCCCAAAACGGATTTTGGATGTAGAAGTATAGTACTACAAAACTTCAGTCTTGATTTTTCGTTAAGAAGTTGCAAAATAGGTGAAAAATAAGCGGAAACATGACCAAAACCGGCCCATTGCTCCATCTAGGATGGATAGTGAGGGTATCCATCAGATCACAGATACCCTTGGACGTTTTTCTCGGAAATTATTTTGAATTTTGACGGAGTCATGATTGTCCTCGAAAGTCAAGCAGATTAAAAAAAAAATAGAACGACCTGAGGGCTGAAACACAAATACCGACGTGCAATTTCCAGGAATTTCTGATCAATTTTGGTTGTGGTTGTTATTCCAATGCATTATTTTTCCTCCTTCCGTATATGAATGAATACTTTAGTTGATTCTTACCAGTGAAACGGATTTGAAATAGGAGAAAGTGATGATTTTCCGAAGATTTATAGGCCCCACGAAACGTTCTTTCCTAGGTTTTGAATCATTTCTCAATATCTGACATAACAAGGTACTTCTATCAGATAATTAATATAAAAATTCGAGAAGCACTGCCGTGAAGTCCAGAGCAGGTATATTCGCATTTTCCAGTTTTAAAAACCAATTCAAGTAATTTTTGACAGCTGTCAATTTCAAACTAAAACGAAACTCCAGACTACGTCAGTGTTTTAATTCGCTAGAATCTTCTACCGTATCTATGGTCTTGGTGATGCGAACTGGACAAAATTTCGCACGTAGTTTATATACATTATTCTTCATCTATGTGCAAAATTTCATACCAATCCAATCAATGGTTTCGAAACTATCTGTAAAAAAATATTTTGAAGGGCCATATTTACGGAAACCCTAGTCTAATTTTGCTCATTGATAAATGTGACCGCGACATCCCGAAAGTTTCCACGTTTCACAAATCAAACCTGATTAAACACAGAATGATGCGAATTCATCAGATGATGACGATGAAAACGCTGTAGATTGATCATTTTCACCTTATCTTTCCGTCTTTACCGTTCCCCATCTTTTTTGTGCGCTCGTACTACTGATACGAGGGCTATATCATTTCGTCACGATGTCTATATATTTCGAATTTTGAGCCGAAAATGGTCTCAAACGACTATGTTCTACTCACTGATGACGAATCCGTCGGAAAATTTGAGTCTGTCCGTCCGGCCGTAAGCACGATAACTCTCGAACGGAACAACCTAGAGACTTGAAATTTCCAGTGTGGGTTCAGTTCCCGAATGCCTCGGTTAAGTTCGTTAATGGGCCAAATTCCACCAGGGGTTCCGTAAATATGGCCTTTCAAAGTTTTGTTCCCCTGATAACTTGAAAACTACAGATTGGATTGAAATGAAATTATTCACTCAAATGGAGATTGAGGTGTTCAAGCTACATGTGAAATTTTGTCCAGATCGCATGACCAGAACCATAGAAATCATAGAAAATTGTAACTTTTGAACGGAAACGCCTAGGGACTTGAAATATTCAGGATAGGTGTGGATCTTGAATGTCGTGATCACGTTCATCTATGAGCAAAATTATACTAGGGGTCCGGTAAATATGTTCGTTTGAAATTTAGTTTTCTTGATAATTTCAAAACTACAGATTCGATCGTGACGAAATTTTGTATACTAATGGAGAATGATATATTCAAGCTACATTTCAGATCACATGACCAGAACCATAGAAACCATAGAAAATCATAACTTTCGAACGGAAAGGCCTAGGGACTTGAAATTTTCAGGATAGATATGGATCTGAAATGTAGCGTTCACTTTCATCAATGAGCAGAATTATACTAGGGGTTCCGTAAATACAGTCGTTTGAAATTTTGGTTTCTCTATAATTTCGAAACAACGGATTCGATCGAGATGAAATTTTGTATTTTAATCGAGAATGATATATTAAAACAAAAATTTGTCCAGATCGCATGACCAGAACCATAGAAACCATAGAAAATTGTTACTCTTGAACGGAAAGGCCTAGCAACATGAAATTTTCAGGGTGAGTTTGGATCGCGAATATCGCGGCCACGTTCATCAATGAGCAAAACTAGACTAGGGGTTCCGTGAATATGGCTGTTCCAAATATCTTTTTCCTGATAATTTCGAAACTACTGATTGGATTGGAAAGATATTTTGCACCTATCTTAGGAATAATGTCTTCAAACTACATGCCAAATTTTGTCCAGATCGCACCACCAGAATCATAGAAACCATAGAAAATTCTAGCGAATTATCGAAAAAAAATTGACATGAAGTCTGGAGTTTCGCCTAAGTTTCAGAATTTTTGTGACAGCTGTCGAAAATTCCTTCAATTGATTTCTAAAACTGGAAAATGCGAATCTACCTACAAGGTGCATGTACGAGCGCTCAAAAGCTCCTGCCTTCACGGCAGTGCTTTTCGTAATTTTTTTTGATGAACCATATTGGCATTCCAGCTAAAATCTATTTTTCATATCTTTACCTTATATTTCTTCATCTTCTTCTTGAATATCTCATCTTGTAGCTTGTTTTCTGAGGGAGGACAAATTGAATTGAACAAATTTAATCAAGTCGGATTACCTGTTGATTAGCTGAAGTTCATTACTCTTATGTAATACTCCATATAAATTTGAGCGTAACTGTTGATTTACTTTGGATATCTCAACTCTCGAATTGAGGGGGTCTCAAATATTCCATGATTTTTCTTATATCTTCTATCTTTTCCATATCGATGTATCGACAATTCTATTGCAAGTTACATTTGCTGGCGCCCACTATCTTCCCTTTTTTCTGTTCGCTGTTCCCGATCAGTCTGTAGACGTATACTTCATTTACCTGATTATCTCAATAGGTACTTGGGTGTACTGATGTGAGACCAAGATTGGACTATTTACAAAGTTTCTCTTCTTTCGCGTTTCTTGGGCCGGTGGAATCTGTAGGGGATATTTTTATTCAGGTTGAATCTTTCCGGTAGATTCTCAGGCGACGTAGTATTACCTTCTTTCGTTTATTATATCTACCAACTTCACATATAATATTATCGTTTTTGAAGGTTCGCCATGGTTGGGAGGGTCACTTGTGATGATACTTTTAGTCTGGAACACTAAGACATTTAAATAGATCTATCTGCTTCGAGATATTTTACCGATTTCGACTTTTCATCACGATCTTGACGATAAGAATTTTAACTGAATCTTGTGCTCATTATTGTTGGGTGTCTATATCTTGCTTTCATTGTAGTTGAGTGGACCTCTGGCTCTAAGGTGTGATCTATATTATCTTTCTCTTTATCTTTCACCATCCTATACATTCAAACACGATTCGAGCCATTGGGTATTGTACGTTGTGATCTTTTACATTATCATTTTTGAGCGCTCGTACTACTTACACGAGGGCTATATCATTTCGTCACGATGTCTGTATTTTTCGAATTTTGAGCCGAAAATAGTATCAAACGACTATGTTCGACTCACTGATGACGAATCCGTCAAAAAATTCGAGTCTGTCCGTCCGTCCGGCCGGCTGTCCTTATACACGATAACTCTCGAACGGAATGTCCTAGAAACTTGAAATTTTCAGGGTAGTTTGGAATCTCGAATGCCACGGTTAAGTTCTTTATTGGGCGAAATTCGCCGAGGGGTTCCGTTAATATGGCCACTCAAAATTTTGTTTTCCTGATTACTTTGAAACTACAGATTCGATCGAGATGAAATTATGCACTCTAATGGAAAATGAGGTGTTCAAGCTACATGCAAAATTTTGTTCAGCTCGCATCACCAGAACCATAGAAACCATAGAAAATTGTAACTTTTGAAAGGAAACACCTAGGGACCTGAAATTTTCAGAATAGGTGTGGATCTTGATTGTCGTGTTCACTTTCGTCTATGAGCTAAATTTTACTAGAGGTTCCGTAAATATGGTAATTTGAAATTTAGTTTTCTTGATACATTTCTCTAGATCGCATGACCAGAACCATAGAAACCATAGAATATTGTAACTTTTGAACGGAAAGGCCTAGGGACAAAATTTCAGGATAGGTGTAGATCTGAAATGTGGCGTTCACGTTTATCAATGAGCAG
Organism: Aphidecta obliterata; assembly: GCA_963966015.1. Classification (NCBI taxonomy): domain Eukaryota; kingdom Metazoa; phylum Arthropoda; class Insecta; order Coleoptera; family Coccinellidae; genus Aphidecta; species Aphidecta obliterata. Next base: position 6,868,900 of record OZ014430.1, on the reverse strand, counting down.
AATTATACTAGGGGTTCCGTAAATACGGTCGTTTGACATTTTGTTTTCTCGATGATTTCGAAACTACGGATTCGATCGAGATAAAATTTTGCATTTCAAACGACAATGATATATTAGAGCAACATTTTGTCCAGATCGCATGATAAGAACCATAGAAACCATAGAAAATTATAACTTCCGAAGGAAAAAGCCTAGGAATTTGAAATTTCCAGGGTGGGTTTGGATTGCAAATGTCGCGGTCACGTTCATCAATGAGCAAAACTAGACCAGGGGTTCCGTAAATATAGCCGTTCAAACAATGTTTTTCCTGATAATTTCGAAACTACTCATTGAATTGGAATGAAATTTCGCACATAGATGAAGAATAATGTATTCAATCTACGTGCAAAATTTTGTCCAGATCGCATTACCAAGACCATAGATACCGAAAGCACTGACGTGAAGTCTGGAGTTTCGCCATACTTTGAAAAGTTTTTTATTTGTTTCTAAAACTTGAAAATGCCAATCTACCTACAAGGTGGATGGACGAGCGCTCAAAAGCTACTTACTTCACGGCAGTCCTTTTTATAAGATGGCATCACCAAGACCATAGATAATGTAGAAAATTTTAGCGATTTATTGAAAAAAATTGGTCAGCTGAAGCACTGACATGAAGTCTGTAGTTTCGCCTGAGTTTGGGAATTTTTTTGACAGCTGTAGAAAATTTCTTCAATTGATCTCTAAAACTGGAAAATGCGAATCTACCTACAAGGTGGATGTACGAGCGCTCAAAAGCTCCCGACTTCACGGCAGTGCTTTTCGTAATTTTTGAAGTGCATACCTACACTACCGATTGTTATTTATATCTATGGCGGTTCAAAGGAGTCGGTGAGTGTTGTTAATCATTATATTTCACTTTAGCCTCAATTCTAATATGCGATATCTCAAATTTTCATGCTGAGGGAATGTTCGATTCCCAGATCGGCCATTTTGGACGCCACGTAGTTTTTATGTGTTGCCTATAAGTATCTGCTGGATCTGTTCGATTTATTTATTTATTTGTGGTTGATTCATTTATTTCGATAACTTCGCATTTCATTGGCATTTCCGATTTTCATTTTTCCAGTTTATCGGTGCCTGTACGTTCCCTCAGAACACGAGGATATTTTGTCTCCTCTTTGAATTTAATCAAGTAAAGTTATGTTCATCAGAGATCCCTGAGATACGTAAAACCCTCACTAGATTAATATTAATACTAGGAGTCAAGTCAAGAAAATAACACTAGGAGTCAAGTCGAGAAAATAACACTAGGAGTCAATTTGAGAAAATAACACTTGAAACCGATTTGAAATTTTAGAAAAATAGTCGAAACCTACTTGATAATGACACAAATATCATACTTCGCCAGAAAATTCTGGTGGCCCTACAGGAACTCCTAAATGCCACATCTCATTCAGTTGAGTTGTGTCTGTCACATAATCTAATGCTTAACCATAATAAAATTGAGCTTGTCCTTTTTCCTCACAAGCTCAGAAAATCCGAAAGCTTATCGATTACTCTCAATGGTGAACCGATTGAGCTGAAAGATCTTACCAAATTCCTTGGCATAACCATTGACAAACACCTTGAGTGGGCCGAACACATTGCTGAACTTCAGGGAAAACTGAACTAGGTAGTATACACTGTTACGTCATTGTTATTTACCTTGATATTATCTTTGTGCTGATCCCCTTCGTTACGAAAGGCATCAACCTTAATAAGCAATAAAATCTTAATCTCAGGGTTCCTGACAGAAGTGATAACTCCCTTCAGGTGCTACAATTATAATAAAAATTGAAATCTACAATTGTTTACAACAAGTTGAGATCGACCTCTGAACAAATGAATTTTTACAATGTTAGTGTTACTTAGCTTAATTATTTCTCCCAGATTTTTAGCGGTATTTCCTCCATAAAATATAGTCTTTAAATGCTAAACATATCGCACCCGTCGTAGACAAAGGAGACAACTCAAAAATTGATTTTGTTGGGAAATCGTATTTGAAGTTTTGGTTCACAGAAGTTTTCGTTCTATACTTTTGTGTACTCACTCAATTTAACACGCTGAACATTCGTAATTACTGGAGCAATCCATTTGAACATTATAACTCTAGCACCCAATATTCAAAATGCAATTTTGTCCGTCGTGGTGGAATATTCTACTGTTTTTCCAAAAAATTTGAAATGTTACCTTTTTTCAAGAACAGTCTCTTATATGGTGGAGAGGCCAACTAGAGTTATTCTGATATTGCACGTAAGAAAAGGGTTACTTTCTGAGTTCAATACCGTTACTAACTCAAAATGGACATTTTTTGAGTTGTCTCCTTATTCTACGACGGGTGCGATATGTCCAGCTCCAAGCGTGTGAAACAACCAGAACCAGTGATTTGCAAACACGGTACAATTTTCCAACAATCCAATTCCCAGTAAATGTCTCCCTCTCGGAAATATTCAATGATTGGAAGTCTTGAGGAAGCGGTGCTAAATCTCCCAATCACGGAAGAAAATCTTTAAATCTCAAGGGAACAAATTCTCGGTTCCTAGGGAAACAAACTTCTCCAATCCTAGGGGAAGAGCTTTCTAACCCCAGAGAAAGAACTTTTCTAATCCCAGGGAAAGAACTTTTCTAATCCCAGGGGAAGAGCTGTGAATTGTTTAAAATTCATTAGAGAAAGTTACAGTTTCCCAAGCACTCCTTCAGGTCTAAATACGTCATTAAAGGAATCAAAAATTACAGAAAAGATAAATTTTAACCTGAAGGAAGCTTTGAAATAATAAAAGTACAACTATTAGGCAAAGAAAATGCAAAATATAAGATAGATACTTGAGGTAAGCCATGGATCAAACCTAAAAGAAAACGTGCACAAGAATATTTACGGTCTCTGTGAATTATTCCAGAAAATATCTAAGTTGACAATAGGGAAGACTTACCGCGAGAGAATTTCACGCCGAGACAATGTATATTTAACAGTTAAATATCCAATGATTGAAAGTGACAATTCCACTGTTCACTTCAATGCGAAATCGATATTATCGAATCAATTCCAGATCTCAAAATGGCAAAACGCAAAGGTACATATTCGGACTGTGCGCAACGACTTGCGCTGTAGGACACAGCGGTTCAAAGATAGTGGCGCCTCAAGGAGAGGGCTGAAGGGAGGACTGTTAACCCGTTACAACACATTGCTACTAGGAACTGAATTCACTATCGAATTTCTTATGGCTATATATTTTTCCAACTTTCAGTCCATTTTAAGTTATGGCGTTATGTTTTGGGGAAATGTCACACATGCTGGAACTATATTCAGAATACAGAAGTTCGCTATTAGAAGTATATTCGAGATGAATAAGGAGAGACTTGTAGAGGTGTATTAAAAAAAAAATAATATACTAACCCTCTATATATTCAAATCCCCACAATTTGTGTACGAACAACCGCAATACTTCACAAAATTCGGAAACACCCGTTCATACAATACAAGAAATGATTATTTCATTCATCCCCAGCATAATCTCTCTTTCACCGAAAAATCTTGTACTTATATGTGTATCAAATTGAACAATGCACTACCAAGACGCATAAGAGAGATTGACAAATTTAAAAAATTTCGCAGGAAGATTCACGAACTTTTATTACAGCATGAACCCTACACTATTTTTGATTTTTTGTCAGAAATAAGTCAAACTTAACATAATCACTGTTATGTATTTTCTGTTTTGTTTTTCCTTGACATTTTCCAACTTCATTGTGAATTGTAACGATGATTTTCGGTGAATAAAGTTTATTATTATTGTTATTATGGAGATAACATTAACACCTGAAAGTGAACAGAAAATCGGATCTCAACTTCAACTTCGTGAAGAGTAAATTTGTGGTTCATGAACTTGCGCAAATCCACTTCCCCAAGATAAATCCCGTTAAGGGAGAGAAATCTCTTGTAGTATATCAGTTTCAACATATCACTTGTAATTGTACCTTGTAATTCATAATTGATGACTATCGAACAAAATTCGTGGGGTCCTTTAGTAGTCGATTGTTTCATATTTGTTTATAATGGTTGTGATCTAGGACAAGATCAAATCTCTACTGTTCAGTTCAGATCATCATTGACCCAAGTAGAAGCAACTATCATTTTCAGGGTAAGTTCCTTCATGCTCTACCGTTAGCCGGAGTAGGGAAGTTAACATTACACAATTGGCGCCCAACGTGGCGCAACCGAAATGTGCAGAATAATAAGAAATTATTTGAAAAATAGGAAATTTTACGTTAAAAGAGATAACGAACACTGCAATATCAGATACTTGGAAGCGGGTGTGCCCCAGGAATAAGTCCTAGTGGGGAGGGGAGGGTAATTACCCCCAGTCCCCCCCCCCCGTATATCAACTATATCTTGTGGAAGTTCGAAGATACTATAAGATTCGATCAAGTTCCTATGAGACATTTTTGGCAGGGTTGTGGGATTTCAGGGATGCTGTCTACAAAAATAAGCAAGCAAGAGAATCGGCGTAGAGGAAAATTAAAGGGATAATGGGAATTGAAGGATTCGTAGTGACCGAAATCAAAAACAAAATTCAGGCTTTGAGATCGACATATGCACAAAAAAAAAATTAAGGAGTCCATGAAAACGGGATCCAGAACCGACGATGTTTATGTTTCCACTCTCAGATGGTTCAAGGAAAAGGAGGCATTTCTACGAAATCTAGAGGAAAATAACAATCTTCAAAATGACAACTAAACGATTGTACTAAAATACGTGTAGACGCGCGCCAGCAAATTCATTTTAGTTACTTGCGTTAGTAGCTTGCGCGAGCTACTTGACACGTGTAAATTCGCCTTTATGGATAAAATGCCAAGCTGACGATGATCATAACTATCGCCAGACCACAACTAACCTATGGGCTAGCAGCGTGGAGCTCTTAAGAGCTATATAAATAATCGATGGAGCTATATAAATAATCGTTCTCTGATTTGTCAGGAACATACAAATTCGGAGATACTTGAAATGGGGCAAACCACAACTTAAATAATAAAAGGCAAGTCAACGTCCATAAGAGTGGCTCAGAAGGCCATGCAAAAGATGCAGAAAGGACGGCAATCTACCGCAGGAGACCCAGGAATCAACTAACGTGAAACAAAAGGTGAGTGGATAACAATTTATTTCCATAAATTCCACAGAATAAGCGGAGTCCCTCATCTGCAAAAATCCGAAAATGCAAAAATAAGAATTGGTTTCTCAAGCTTCTTCACTGGTTGAAAGGTATCAGATGTCATATAGCGCCAAGCCCCTAATCCTAATGAGCTCAAAGTGTACAAACCCTAGATGGTAGTCAAAAAGTATGGCCTGGTTGTTTCACGGCGCAGTCACTCCTATGGACTTATTGGTCTTTAATGATTGTCCTGCAATAGTTTTTGAACCGTGCAAGCCACATTTTTGAGCGCTCGTTCTACTTACACGAGGGCTATATCATTTCGTCACGATGTCTGTATTGTTCGAATTTTGAGCCGAAGATGGTCTCAATCAGCAAGGGTCGACTCACTGATGACGAATCCGCCGAATAATTCGAGTCTTTCCGTCCATATACTCGATAACCCTCGAACGGAACGATCTAGAAAATTGAAATTTTCAGGATAGGTTCGAATCTCGAATGAAGCGGTTGAGTTCGTTATTAGGCCAAATTCGGCAAATATGGCCGTTCCAGATTCTGTTTACTTCTGAATACTTCGAGCCTACTGATTCGATCGAAATGAAATGTTTCACTCGGACGGAGAATGATGTGTTCAAGCTACATGCATTTTTGTCTAGATCGCATGACCAGAACCATAGAAACCATAGAAAATTATAACTCTCGAACGGAAAGGCCAAAGGATTTGAAATATTCAGGGTAGGTTCGGATCGCGAATTTCGCGGTCACGTTCATCAATGAGCAAAATTAGACTAAGAGTTCCGTAAATATGGTTGTTCAAAAAATTTTTTTCCTTATAATTTCGAAAATAAACAGCTTCAACACGTCATTCTCCACCTGAGTGCTTAATTTCATCTCGATCGAATCAGCAGTTTCGAAGTTATCAGGAGAACAAAATTTCGAACGGCCATATTTACGGAAATTTCAAGTTTCTAGGTCGTTCCGTTATCGTGTACTTATACGGACGGAAGGTGGGCTGGAAGGACGGACGAACGGACAGCCTCGATTTTTTCGACGGATTTGTCATCAGTGTGTCGAACTTTGTCGAATGAGGCCATTTTCGGCTCAAAATTCGAAAAATACAGACTTCATGACGAATTGATATGGCCCTCGTGTAAGTAGTACGGGCGCTCAAAAAAACAGAAAATACATAAATGTGATTATGTTAAGTTTGACATAGGTATTTCTGACAAAAAATCAGAAAAAGTGTAGGGTTCATGCTGTGATAAGAGTTTGTGAATCTCCCTGCTAGGAATCTACCTAGAAGGTGGATGAACGAGCGCTCAAAAGCTCCCGACTTCACGGCAGTGCTTCTCGTCATTTCTTTTCAGAAATGGATCAAGCTGTCAGAAATTAATTTCGTTATTGTAAAATATGAATAAGTAAAAAAGTTCCTTGCTTCTTGCGGTTGGCTTCTTTACCCCTTTCAATCATAGAGGAACATCACCAAGAATTTCTCCGAGTGCCTTCTCGCTCGCATAAAATGTCTGCTTGATTTCATTCTTGTCAGTTTTCTGGTTTTCGAAGAAAAACTTAAAAACTGCTTTTCAGGCGCCATCTTCAGGGGCCTGTTACTTCGAATAAACCATATTCATGGAACCCCCGGTCTAATTTTGCTCATTGATGAACGTGACCGCGACATTCAAGATCTAAACCCTCCCTGAAAATTTCAAGTTCCTAGGCTTTTCAGTTCGAAAGTTATAACTTTCTATGGTTTCTATGGTTATGGTCATGCGATCTAGACAAAATTGCATGTTGCTTTAATACGTCATTTTCCATCTGAGTGCAAAATGTCACTTCTATCGAATCGGTAGTTTCGAAGTAATCAGGAGAACAAAATTCGAACTCAACCGCGGCATTCGAGATTCGAACCTACCCCGACAATTTCAATTTCCTCGGTCATTCCGTTCGAGAGTTATCGTGTATACGGACGGACATTCCCGAATTTTTCGGCGGATTCGTCATCAGTGAGCCGAACCTTGTCGATTGGGACCATTTTCGGCTCAAATTTGAAATACAGACATCGTGACGAAATTATATATCCCACGTGTGAGTACAACTAGTGCTCAAAAAGAACATTGCAACCCATAATCTTGGCATGAAATAGTCAATATTCTTGGTTCGCTTCGCCCGTTCGCTTTTTCTATCATCGAATATCTTCTAATATTCGAGATCTACAGTCAGACTCATTCGTCATAGAACAATTCTTTCATGTTGTCAGAAGACCTTATATTTTGAATCGCATGATCGTTACTCAAACATATAACGGCGGGCAGAAGCCTATCCGGTAAAACCTGGGGCTGTAACCCTAAAATACTGCGATGGATGTACGTCATGATTGTGAGACCAATAATAATTTATGGGGCAGTAATCTGGTCTGCTAAGACAGGGCAGACAAGCACGAGGAAAATACTCGACAAGATACAAAGGCTTGCCTGCGTTTGCATCACTGCAGCTATGAGAACGTGCCCGACAAGAGCACTTGAGGTCATCACAGATCTCACTCCATTACATCTTGTGATCAATAGGGTAGCCCACGAGGCTATCCTCAGAATATCTAGGGAAAGTACAGGGAATGAGAGAATTAAAAGTCAGTGAGCCTGGTCCTCTCTGAACAAGTACATCTCATCAGCGAACCTGCCTAGTGATGTTATGATTAAAAAAGTAAGCATTGAGAAGAACTTCAACACTATGCTATGTAAAAAGGAAGAATGGGAAAAGGAATACACCACCCAAAACTTCAAAGTGAATACCATTAAATGGTATACAGATGGTTCTAAAACCACGATGGGGGCCGGCGCTGGAGTATACGGGGCAAGAACCAAGTGTACACTATCGTTAGGCTCCTACTCGAGTGCCTTTCAGGCAGAAATACTTGCAATCGATACAGAATGCCTCGCCATTGCAAACCAGCGCAAAGAATGTCTTGGACAAGAGAATTACAGGAGAAATGAGGATCTTACCTCCTTGAAGCCCTCTCAGATACTGGAGTTCATTGGAGCTCTGAAGCTGGAGGGCGAGCTGTAGGTAACGCATTTGCGAATACGACTCTGATGGGGGGCACAATAGACCTTGAGGTCGCAGTGAAATGTAACCCCTTTCCTTACTATAACTATAACTATATTATCAAACATCGGGAATTGCATTATCAGAACTGAAAATGAATAGGTGGATTTTCAACTGAAAAAATTACGAAAAGCACTGCCGTGAAGGCAGGAGCTTTTGAGCGCTCGTACATGCACCTTGTAGGTAGATTCGCATTTTCCAGTTTTGGAAACCAATTTTCGACAGCTGTCAAACAAATTTTCAAACTAAGGCGATAATCCAGACTTCAAGTCAGTGCTTTAGGTGACCAATTTCTTTTTCGATAATTCGCTAGAATTTTCTACGATATCTATTTCGAGCGGCCATATTTACGGAATCCTAAAGCAGATTTTGCCCAATAACGTACTCAACCTCGGCATTCGAGATTCGAACCTACCCTGAAAATTTCAAATTTCTAGGACATTCCGACGGATTCGTCATCAGTGAGTCGAACATAGTCGTTTGAGACCATTTTCGGCTCAAAATTCGAAAAATACAGACATCGTGACGAAATGATATAGCCCTCGTGTAAGTAGTACGAGCGCTCAAAAAGGTTATTTGAACATAACATTACCATTGAAACGAAATGAAAGAATCGTCTGTCCATTTATTTCATGAGAAGGAGGTTTGTTTCAAAGGATCGCGATATTATTTCAAGAGTTTTCATAAAATAGTATAATTTATGTCAGTCAGTGGGCACGAACAACAATAACACTTATGGACTAAAAAAAAAGATTATAACAATAACTGAAAATATATACATATCATATCGGTTCATTGAATAGAGAATGATTATTTAGTATCCAGCTTGATGGTATTGTTGAACTTGATATTCTTGCCGAGGGTGGTGGTATTGCTGTTCTCTCAGTTGTTTCTGGATGTGCTCCTGAACTTGTTTCTGATATTCTTCTTGAATAAATTGATGTTGTGGTTGTTCATATTCGACAACTTGCTCTGGTTGTTGGTATTGGTATTCTTCCTTCTGATCGGATTGAGCAATTTGAGCTTGTGGAACCTGTTCCAGATGCTGTTCCGGCTGTTCTTCGTGAGCATTTTGCTGTAATGACTTGAGAATTTCATCGGGAATTGGTGGAGGAGTTGGTAGATGAGCACCTTGTGGACGGAAACCATTCTCATCAGCAATGTAGGACAGAGAAATTGGTTTTCCGTGCTCATCGTGGTATGTAATGGTACCTTGCTGTACTACCACTTCGTGTTTTTCATCTCCTTTATTTTTGATGTATCCTGATTCTTCTGCGTGGATACCGTTTCCAGTTTCATAGCTGTAAAAAAGACATGAATAGATCACGGAATGACAAAAACATGGCAAAAATTGGCGGTAGATTATCAGGATACTCGATCACTAGAAATAAAGTTAGGGGTAATCATATATCATAATCATATAACCGATATTTCATTGGCTCAAGGAAAGTATGAATATTGTACACCTTTCACATTCCTAAACAATTGAAAAAGTTGAATTCATCACATGATTTCTGATTATATCAGTTGCCGGTAAGGTCTTCCTCCCTGTTAGTCTTTTGTTCATGAGTTTTACTCTTGAAGACATTTTTATTATAATTTGCTAATGTATGCAATTATAAGTAATCGTGAATGAAGCAAGGGGGGGTAACGGGGGTAATTACCCCCCCCCCCCCCCCCCAGAGCACTGGAAAATTTCATTTAGGAGAAGAAGACCAACAAGAGAATAATATAATAATGAAATAAAATTAACAGAAAAAAAAATTTAATCAGAAAAATCAGTAAAATAAATGAAAAATTCTGAAGTTTAACTTTCAGTCGTACGTTTTATTTTTGAAGATCATATTGCATAAAATGTATAAGTGTTGAGTCTGTTGTTTGATAAGATTGATACCTAAACTGCTCATGTTGTGGCAAGGGCGTAGATTTTTTTCTTGGGGGGGTAATCGATAAGAAAATCTCGTCAGGTGTACATCAAGCCTTGGCGATAATTCTGAAACTTTATATTTTGGAAGTCTTAAGGGGGTAATTAATTAGCCCATTACCCCTCCATACCTACGCCCTTATGTTGTTCAGCCTGAAGAAGAGAACATTTCTTTTCCGAACGATTTTCTGATTAAGAAGGTGTTGGATTCGTGAGAACGTGGCAATTAGAATTGGGAAGTTAGTAAAAAAATGTATAAAAAGTACTGCCGTGAAGTCAGGAGCTTTTGAGCGCTCTTTCATCCACCTTTCAGGTAGAATCGCATTTTCAAGTTTTAGAAACCGATTGAAAATTTGTTTAACAGCTGTCAGAAAAATTTAAAACTGTGCAGAACTTCAGACTTCACGTCAGTGCTTTAGGTTTCCAATTTTTTTTCGATTATGCGCTAGAATTTTATACGGTATCTATGGTTTTGGCAATGCGATCTGGACAAATTTCGCACGTAGTTTGTGTACATTATTGTCTATGTGCAAAATTTCATTCTAATCCATTCAGTATCATAAAACAAATTTTTTGAATGGCCATATTTACGGAACCCCTAGTTTTATTTTGCTCATCGATAAACATGCCCCTGACATTAGCGATCCAAACCTGAAAATTTCAAGTCCCTAGGCCTTTCCGTTCGAAAGTAATAATTTTCTATGGTTTCGGTAATGCGATCTGGACAAAATGTAGCTCAAATATATCATTGTCCATTAAAATACAAAACTTCGTCACAATCGAATCCGTAGTTTTGAAATTATCAAGAGAACTAAATGTCAAACGAACATATTTACGGAACCCCTAGTCTAATTCAGCTCATTGATGAACGTGACCGCGATATTCGTGATCCAAACTTATCCTGAAAATTTCGAGTCCCTAGGGCTTTCCGTTCGAAAGTTATAATTTTCTATGGTTTCTATAGTTCTGCGATCTGAAAAAGTGTAGCTTGAATATATCATTCTCCATTGGAATACAATTTCGTCACGATCGAATCAATATTTTTGAAATTATCAAGAAAACTAAATTTCAAACGACCATGACGAAATAATATTGGCCTCGTATAAGTAGAACAAGCACTCAAAAAATAACAACAATAAAAAGAACAGCAAAATATTAGTATAAAGAAGATAACACCGTCGAAATATTCCCGACGCGCGGGGGGGGGTTTGGTGTTGTTGCGGAAAAAAATTGCCGAATTGTTCATTCAATTACCCCCCCCAGAAATTCAGCCTAGGACCGCCCCTGGAATGAAGAAGCTATTGGTATATATATAGTGCAGGCTGGTATGGAACAACTGGTCAGTCGCAGTAGCGATTGAAACCTCGAGGAGTGCAGACGTATTGAGAAATGCGCATGTGTGCCAAGTGAACCTCGTATTGAAGCGATAAGAAGAAGAAGAAATAACTGTGTCGAGTCCAGGTTTAGATCGATGGTTCCACAGATTATTTTACATTGAATAGACAAAAGTGAATTTAGTGGAAAGTGAAAAAAGTGTTTAAGTGTTGTTTGCTGAGTCACTCTGACAAAATGTCGGAATACGACTCTGCAAATGAGGACAGAGAATCCGATGCCGAAAACTTATCGGATGAAGAAATATCCGATATGGATATTGAAGAAGAAGAAGTTAATGATGAATCCGAAAAAGATCGGATTATAAAAGAACAGAAGGACCAGATCAACAGCCTCATGAGTCAACTGAAAGTTATGACGGAGAGTCTCAAAACTTTATCCGACGAAGTGAAATCCTTGAGAGAAGAAATATCTCAGTCCTCGAAGCCGCGGAAACGGGCTAAGAAAAAAGAAAATGGCTTCTCCTCTGGGACAGAGGAGACCGTGTCAGCCCCCACAATCCAAAAAGAAGACCCGAAAAAACCTACCGAAACTAATGATGCAGCTGCAAGAGGGCCACCTACGAAGAAGTCGTATATAGCAGCATTGCTAAAAGGAAAACGCCCAGAAGAAGCTACTTCTGCACCTGCAGAAGAAATTGAAGTCCCTGCTCAAATCGAGCAGAAAAAAGAGAAGGTCCCTCCAGTGACATTGAGAGGCACGGCCGACTGGACACAAATTTCGAGAGAGATGCAAATGAAGGGTATTAAATACCTGAGAGCGACCACAGTAAGAGACGGCATTCGCGTTGTTCCCCAATCCCCCGACGACCACAGAAAGATGACAAAATTCCTCGAGTTGAGAAATAAGGAATTCTACACCCTCCAAAGGGAAGAAGAGAAGAGAATCTACGCGGTGGTACGATATCTGCCACTGGACGCAGATATTAACATTATCACAGAGGACCTCGCCGAGCAAGGCATTGCCGACGCGGATGTCATAAGGATGACATCCAACAAGACCAAAAAGGCAATACCTTTATTTTTGGTGAAAACTCAAAATAAGAAGGTATTCGAAGTAAAACAGCTCTACGGTATAAATTGTGTAGTAGAGCCGAAGAAGAAGAGCATTGGACCTGGCCAATGTCATAGATGTCAACGTTACGGACATGCGCAAAGTAAATGCACATTCCCATGGAGATGTGTTAAATGCTCTGGAGCGCACAATAGTAAAGATTGTACGCTAACAAGAGAAAACGAGGAGAGAAATGCTACCTGTGCGCTCTGCGGAAAAACAGGTCACCCAGCCAGCTACAAAGGATGTAGCGAGTGGAAACTGGTGACCAAAAAGAAGACTGCGACCAAAGCAAGAAAAGAAGAAGAGAAAAAGATGCCTACTGTCCAACAAGAACAGAAGGAGAAAACGCTACCACTCAAACAAGAGCAGAAGAAAGAAGCCCCAAAAAATGGAAAATCCAAGAAGAGCAGCCAAAAGAAGAAAGAAGAGACCAACAAGAAAGGACCCGAAACCACCGAGGATCTAGATACCTTCACCAAAAATATCATGAGCAAGCTCATGAAATTCCTGGAAATAGAGATGGACAAAAAGTTCCGAAAACTCACTAAACCCAATTAATGGAGCTAGTGACTAATGAAAATAAAAACAACCTTAAGATAGTCTCATGGAACGCAAACGGTCTACGAGCCCGTAGATCTGAAATAGAAGAAATAATATCCGAGAAACAACCGGATATTATAGCCATTCAAGAAACGAGACTATCTACAAGAAATAGAATTTCATTTCCCGACCATGAATTATACAGAAATGACAGAAATTGTACAGGAGGGGGCGTAGCCCTAATAGTCAAGAAGAACATCGACCACTATTTTGACGATATACTAAATAATGGGAAAATAGAAGCCGTCTCGATTATAGTTAATACGAATCGAGGACAAATGAAAATTACGTCAGCCTACAAACCACCCCAAAACGACTTAATAGAGGAAGATCTGAAGAAGATGCTTGAAGGAAACTACCCGAACATCATTATTGGCGATATGAACTGCAAATCAAGAGAATGGAATAGCAGAACTGAAAACCAAAATGGGAAGAAGCTTAAGAAGTACGCCGAAAAACTAAATGCCATAGTATTAGGACCTGAAATTCCGACCTACCTGCCCAGAAGTAATGGCCTACCGGACGTATTAGATATCGTCATAATGAAAGATATTACCCAAGATTTCACACTTGATACTATAGAAGAGGGCACATCAGACCACAACCCAATAGAACTCAGATTGGGACGCAGACCGATAACAGAAGAACTTCAAACGAAAGACTTCACAGACTGGCAAAAGTACAGTGAAATACTCCAGGAGAAAATTACAGAAATTCCACAGATAAGAACCCCTGAAGAACTAGAAGATGAAGTTGAAAAATTAGAAACCCGAATAAAAGAAGCCTACGAGGATAGTACCAGAAGAATCGAAAGGCCAGCCCCGAAACATTCACATGGTGAAACCCCAAAAGCAATAAAAGAGCTTATAAAGAGGAATAGAAAACTCAGGAAGAACTACAGAACTTCACATCGAGAAGAAGACAAGAAAGAGCTGAATAAACACAGTCAAGTGCTGAAAAATGCACTGAGAGAACTGAGAACAGACAGATGGAACCAAAGAGTTAGAGAGCTAAACACCATAGACCACTCAGCATGGAAGATGCAAAAGTGCTTACGACGCGAGAAAACCGAAATTCCCCCTCTACATGGAGCTAATGGGATGGCCTACTCAAAGCTTGAAAAAGCCGAAGCACTGGTCGACGCGATAGAACGAGAAGCCAGAATCAACTACAGAGAAGACGATGACAATGAAGATTTAGAAGAAGAAGTCGAAGAAAATGAAGAATTGATGTTGGAACCGCCGGAAGGCGAGACCATCCCAAACCCAACAACACCAACGGAAATTAAAGAAATCATCAAGAAATTGAAAAACAGAAAAGCTCCAGGAAAAGACAAAGTAACCAACTTTATGTTACGGAAATTGCCCAGAAAAGGAATAGCAGCGCTAACCAATATAGCAAACGCAGTGATGAGAACAGAATACTATCCGGAAAGATGGAAAACAGCAGAAGTCATTGTGTTCAATAAGCCAGGAAAAGATAGAAAATTCCCACAAAACTACAGGCCGATAAGTCTACTGTCAGCACTTGGAAAAATTGTCGAAAGAGTCATTGCAAAAAGACTCAATGAAGAAACAGAAGCGCTGAATCTGATACCACCGGAACAATTTGGATTCAGAAGAAATCATTCCACAGAACTTCAACTGTTAAGGATCACTGAATATGTCACTGAAGGATTTCAGAATAAACAAGCCACTGGATTAGTGCTATTAGATGTCGAGAGAGCCTTCGACCGAGTTTGGCACGAAGGACTTGCCTACAAGATGATGATGGCAGGCTACACCACCAAAACCTGCAAGATAATAAGAAACTACCTGAGGAACCGGAATTTTTATGTCAAAATAGACGACACATTATCTACCACCAGACAAGTAGAAGCAGGAGTGCCCCAAGGATCAGTTCTAGGACCTCTGCTTTACAACATATATATCTACGATATTCCTAAGAACCCAAGGAATCTGCTAGCCCTTTATGCAGACGACACGGGAATAGCCTTCAGACATCGCCGACCAGATGTCATACACAGAAGACTGCAAGAAGCACTAGAAGATTTAGAAGAATGGTTCATCAAATGGAAAATTCAAATAAATAGCAAAAAGAGCCAAGCTATTCTACTACAGAAGCGGAGACTTGAAATTAATTCCAACCTACAGATAGATGGAGAAGAGATAAAATGGGAAAATGAAGTCAAATATCTAGGAGTAAAACTAGATAAAGGGCTTACATGGAAAAACCATATAAAATATGCAGTGGATAAAACAAACTCAGCGATGAGTAGACTTTACCCACTACTAGGAAGAAGAAGCCAAATGAACCAAAGCACGAAACTACGAATGATCAAGTCAATTGCAAGACCCCAACTAACATATGGCTCGGCGGCATGGGGCAATGCAGCCAATAGCCATATAAAGAAGATTCAAGCAACAGAAAATAAACTGCTCAGAGCAGCAATGAATATGCCGTGGTTCGTAAGAAACCAACAAATCCACAGAGACTTAGAATGGGAAACTGTCACAGATTTCCTAAAAAAGAAGGCCGAGAAGATATTTGAAAAAGCAAGTCAACACCCAAATGATGAGCTAAGAAGACTAGTTGACTACAACCCCGCAGAAGATGTGGTTAGGATACCCACCTATCACAAAAGACCCAGAGATCAACTACGTAGAAACAGAAATTGAGTAATCTCAATTTTAATCATCCAGAAGAAGAGACTCCTATGAAATTCAAATTCATAGGTAACACAAGCATCCCACGACAAAGATCGTGATAGAGATACGAACAAGAAGAGTCAAAAGGTTAGTAGGTAATAAATGCCCGGAATCTAAAAACAGCAGGTTAGGTTTAGTTAGAGTAGGTCGTGCTTCACACGAAGTCTCACACTGTTCTATCTATCGGAGATAGTTCGTCCATGAGGATTCCCCCTGACTAAACAAAAAAAAAAAAAAAAAAAAAAAGGAACAACTGGAATTGTGATTAGAAGACTGAAAAGTAGGTTGAAATCAGTCCTAGAAGACTAAGATCTACAAACGGAAGACCGCTTCATCAACCGCATCCCAATTTAGCGTTCTCAAAGTAATTAGAAAACAAGAAAATTTTTCTCCTTTCTTGTATTACTGGAAATATCAGATATTCTGCTACATTGATATCAAGTAAGGAGGAAATATTATATGCAATATTATTTGTGGAAAAAAAATGTGGCTTACGACTTGCTCTCTTTTAGCCTCACTAGTCACTTCGATATTCACTCAGCAAAACGTCTGATATTACATAATATAAAAAAAAGCAAGGCTAATTTTATCTCATTTCTATTGATGGCTGAAAAGAGGGCAAATTTCACACCACTTTTTATGATTTGTGATTGAAATTATATTTTCTTCACAAAACCAATGCGCAACTTGAATTTAATCTATATTTCTAACTTTCTTCCATGAGTACTTTCGATTCGATTACTCAAAACAAAGTTGAAAAATTATTCATGTTATGATCAGAGGTACCAACATTGACTGAAAGAAATGACACTTATGACTGCAGCGTATTTTGAAATATTCGAAGGGTACCTAATCCAATTCGAGGTTCAAATTTTCTTCGAAAAAACCTCAAAAATTCAAAAAATATTTCGGATTTATTCAAGATTGAACATTTGGAGATAATATAAGTATCGTTTGAATTGCTGCCTTTGAACTTACAGCAGAAAGAAATTCAAGGCAATTTTGTAAATGAACACACTCGATGAGGAAGAAACGAAGGTATCTCAACAAAACATTTGTGATTGATTAGAGAAAATGGAAATGATCATTTCGTTTTTGGTTCAGTTGAATGACATAAATGAGTCAATTACAGTTTGAATTTTGAATATCATTATCTTCTAGCAATTTATGACATTCAATTACGATTTATCATGTATTCGTGGATCAATATAAATTGAATGTGTTTTGTAGTCCATTCAATGAGAAGAAAGCGACGTAAATTCTGATATCTCCTCAAATTCCGACAATTGTATAATTACGACTAATCCCCGTTGCTTTCACAGCAACATCTGTTGACTGGCAATTCTGCAAAATAGGCAAGTTTCAAATGACACAGAAAGTTACTGAGAGAACCTTACCAATTTCTAATCAAATCCTTATGGTATTTCAATAAGAATGAAATTACTCATTAGGAATGTTCACTTCTAATTAACAATCAATCAAGACTTACTTCTATCAATTTATTTGTCCAATGAAACTTGATCGATTTTTGAATGGAGAACAGAATCGTATATTTTTTGAGCGCTCGTACTACTTACACGAGGACTATATCATTTCGTCACGATGTCTGTATTTTTCGAATTTTGAGCCGAAAATGGTCTCAATCGACTATGTTCGACTCACTGATGATGAATCCGTCGAAAACTTCGAGTCTGTCCGGCCGTCCGTCCGTATACATGATAACTCTCGAACGGAATGTCCTAGAAACTTGAAATTATTAGGGTAGGACCCAATCTCGAATTCCGCGGTTAAGTTCGTTATTGGGCAAAATTCGCCGTGGGGTTCCGTAAATATGGCCGCTCGAAATTTGTTTTCCTGATTACTTCGAAACTACAGATTCGATCGAAATGAAATTTTGCCCTCTAATAAAAAATGAGGCGTTTAAGCTACATGCAAAATTTTGTTCGGCTCGCATCACCAGAACCATAGAAACCATAGAAAATTGTAACTTCTGAACGGAAAAGCCTAGGGACTTGAAATTTTCAGGATAGGTATGGATCTAGATTGTCGTGATCACTTTCATCTATGAGCGGAATTATACTAGGGGTTCCGTAAATATGGTCGTTTGAAGTTTAGTTTTCTTGATAATTTCCAAACTACAGATTCGATCGTGAAGAAATTCTGTATTCTAATGGAGAATGATATATTCAAGCTACATTTCTCTAGATAGCATGGCCAGAACCATAGAAACCATAGAAAATCATAACTTTCGAACGGAAAGGCCTAGGGACTTGAAATTTTCAGGATAGGTGTAGATCTGAAATGTGGCGTTCACGTTCATCAATGGGCAGAATTATACTAGGGGTTCCGTAAATACGTTCGTTTGAAATTTTGTTTTCTCGATAATTTCGAAACTACGGATTCGATCGAGATAAAATTTTGTATTTCAACAAGAATGATATATTAAAGCAACATTTTTTTCAGATCGCATGACCAGAACCATAGAAACCATAGAAAATTATAACTTCCGAAGGGAAAGGCCTAGAAACTTGAAATTTTCAGGGTGGGTTTGGATCGCGAATTTCACGGTCACGTTCATCAATGAGCAAAATTAGACTAGGGGTTCCGTAAATATGGACGTTCAAAATATTCTGTTCCTGATAATTTCGAAACTACCGATTTGATTGGAATGAAATTGCACCTAGCTGAGGAATAATGTATTCAAACTACGTGCAAAATTTTGTCCAGATCGCATCACCAAGACCATAGATACCGTAGAAAATTCTAGCGAATTATCGAAAAAAAATTGGTCAGCTGAAGCACAGACAAAGTCTGGAGTTTCGCCTTAGTTTGAGAATTTGTTTGACAGCTGTCGAAAATTCCTTCAATTGATTTCTAAAACTGGAAAATGCGAATCTACCTACAAGGTGGATGTACGAGCGCTCAAAAGCTCCTGCCTTCACGGCAGTGCTTTTCGTAATTTTTTATGATTATCATCAAGTATGTAAATAAAGAGCGCGAATAGCTATGGTCATTTTGAAGTAGAGCCTATCTTTTATCGTATTAATATTTGGCCAGCGCAGGATTTGAATATTTAACCCGCAAAACTTGATCAGGCGTCGAATTTATTGGTTGAATAATTGCGACAATGGACCGAAGAAGCATCTGCTGAAATATTTAGGGCCGCTGTCGACGAGTATTATAGTGCAGAATGATTGCCAACGCCTACTGAGGTTATCGCATAGGAAAAAGAAGAAAATAGCCTTTTAGAGTGTGCATATTTCAGGTTTGCATCGCTGGTGAGTGGTGAGTGTTTAGCTGTCAGCTTCTAGATAGGACGATGATTATATATTTCTTCATCCAAAACATAAGCAAATGTCAGCGAAATGAACGTTTAGTGGAATTAATTTACGAGATCATTAAATCTGCAGAGGAAATTGATGGGAAAATTAGAGATGTTGTTTTTTGCTTTGCAAATAGTTATTTGCACTCCAAGTTTCCAGAAACACGAGAATAGTAAGACGCTGGACTACTGAAATCGTAGCTTTCTGCGTGAACGATAATCTTCATAGGCTTGATATCTAACAATTGACAACTGACGCGGCGTTTGTTGGTTAGAGATTCAAGAACTTTCTTCCTTTTGGAGTATATACACGCTCACGATAGATTCAGTCACTTTCAGAGGATTTCAATTTTTCTCCTTAAATGTACTTTTTCTCAGTAAATTCATTATTCTAATCGATAAGAGAAAATCGTCAAGTACACATCGAATCTTGGCTATAATTCGGAAACTTTATATTTTGGAAGTTTTGGGAGGGGGTTGATTATTACCCCCAGTACCCCCTACATATCTACGCCCTTGCGAGGGCTGCAC
Source organism: Aphidecta obliterata (assembly GCA_963966015.1). NCBI lineage: Eukaryota > Metazoa > Arthropoda > Insecta > Coleoptera > Coccinellidae > Aphidecta > Aphidecta obliterata. Next base: position 6,849,100 of record OZ014430.1, on the reverse strand, counting down.
CTCAACAAACAACAAAAACTTCATCTAAGTACTCTCTGCATTGTATAGATTGAATCAGTTTTTTGGTATAACTGGGGTTCATTTCAAAATAACCCTTTTTGTAGTAGGTATACTTGTTTTCATTAGATTATTGTGAAACATGGGGAATCAGAGGGGGATGCCCGCATTCCGAACAAAAGAGCTATATTTAATTTGAATTTTGCAGACTTTGAATTGAGAGATAATTTGGTCATTAACTCATTAACATAAACATAAATGTTCGATCTAATAAGGATACCAGAGAACGTGGATTCTTCATGAATTATATTAATATACAGGGTGTCAGGGAAAATGTGGGAAATCTCTCGGATTCAGATAAAACATAGAAAAATAAGATGACAACTTTTCATAATTTTTTTTCATAGAGGCCCTCCCTACGGAGATACGGCATCTTAAATGACGTCACTGAAAATTCATTTTACTGGAATAAATTTTAAACTACTAAATATAATTTAATAAAAATTTGATATGATGAACAGTGGTGAGGAGCTCTTGAAATACTGCCCTTAAATTTAAATTAGCTCGTTAAGTTTACCAGGGGCAGACGAGGTTGTATATCTTAATGCTTACATTTTTAACACCCAGTATGCTAAAAAGGTGAAAAAAACAAATTTGGATACCTTGAACGTTACGCTAAAGAAAAGGTACTCTTGTTCATTGTCGTTAAAATGAACCGAATGTTGCAGACAAAAAAATGGAAAGGCCTATGGAGGTTTGGATCGCGAGATGTCACGTTCATCAATGAGCAAAATTTGACGTGGGGTTCCGTAAATATGGTTGTTCAACATATTTTTTTCCTGATGATTCCGAAACTTCTGATTGGATTGGAATGAAATTTCGCATGAAGAATAATGTATTCAACCCAAATTCGAAATTTTGTCTGAATCGAATTACCACCAGACCATGGATACAGTCGAAAATTTTAATCCTCCATCCGTCCGGCCGTATACATGATAACTCTCGACTCATTAATGGGCAAAATTCGACCAGGGGTTCCGTAAATATGGCCTTTTGAAATTTTGTTTTCTTGATCATTTCAAAATTACTGATTCGATCGTGTCGAAATTTTGTCTTTTAATGGAGAATGATAAATTCAAGCTTTTTTCATTCGCATACTCAGAACTATTTCAAATTCCAACGAATTATTGAATAAAAAATCCTTATATTTCTGTAACAGGTGAGTCGGCATAATTGACAAAGAGCTGATGCATTTTTTTGACAGCTATAAAAATTTCTTCAATTACCCTGGAAATTTCGAATTCCTAGGCCTTTCCCTTCGGAAGTTATAATTTTTTATGGTTTCTATGGTTCTGGTCATGCGATCTGGACAAAATTCAATATATCATTCTCGATTAAAATACATAATTTTATCTCGATCGAATCCGTAGTTCCGAAATCATCGAGAAAACAAAATTTCGAACGAACGTATTTACAGAACCCCTAGTATAATTTTGCTCATTGATAAACGTGTACGCGACATTTCAAATCCACACCAATCCTGAAAATTTCAAGTCCCTAGGCCTTTCCGTTCGAAAGTTATGATCTTCTATGGTTTCTATGGTTCTGGTCATGCGATCTGGAGAAATGTAGCTTGAATATATCATTCTCCACAAGTATACAAAATTTCGTCACGATCGAATCTGTAAGTTTGAAATGATCGAGAAAACTAAATTTCAAACGACCATATTAACGGAACGCCTAGTATAATTTTTCTCATAGATGAACGTGATCACGACATTCGAGCTCCACACCTATCTTGAAAATTTCAAGTCCCTAGGCGATTCCGTTCGGAATTTACAATTTTCTATGATCTCTATGGTTTTGATCATGCGATCTGGACAAAATTTTATTTGTAGCTTGAACACCTCATTCTCCAATTAAGTGCAAAATTTCATCTCGATACAATCTGTTGTTTCCAAGTAATCAGGAGAACAAAATCTTGAACGGCCATATTTACGGAACCCCTTGTGGAATTTGGCCCATTAACGAACTAAACCGAGGTATTCGGGAACTGAACCCCCACTAAAAATTTCAAGTTTCTAGGTTGTTCCGTTCGAGAGTTATCGTGCTTACGGCCGGACGGACGGACGGACAGACTCAAAATTTCTGACGGATTCGTCATCATCATAGTCGATTGAGACCATTTTCGGCTCAAAATTCGAAAAATACACACATCGTGACGAAATGATATAGCCCTCGTGTAAGTAGTACGAGTGCTCAAAAATGATGATAGTTACCTGAATTGATAGCCCTCTTTGGTCTGTTCGAAGCTTTGTTTCAAAATAGGAATGGGGGCCTTTTTCTGTACTGCTGCTTTGTCTTCCACTTCTCTGTATGCATACAGAGGTATAGATATAGCTTCAATAGCTACCACCAGGCAGATACTGATCTGAAAACATAAGAATTATGAATTAGTTTCAAGAGTGGATGAGTTATTCCCATTAGTGCAAATGGAATAATACCGAATATGTAGTATGCGAAGTCAATAGACCTATGGCGAATTGAAATAATAATGAATCGGCTAACAGCAATAAGTGTTACAGAATTTATGATGAGCATCGTTCTAGCATTCTTCTTATCGAAGTAATTCTATATGCACACATCTAAGAGCCATCGCAATTTGTTACAACATGGAATAGAAATCGCATAATTGAGATAGGAAGCTGCGAAGATGTTACAAAATATTAATGAATGCATTAGCGAAGGAGTATTATGGGAGTACTATTACATCGATATGTGATTTAGTGACAAGCGTTACATACCCTATGTGATTTCATGGGATATCAAATTGAAAGTGAGAGTAAAAAAGAACTCGCATTCAATGGACGAAAACATTGTATCAGCTAAAATAAACTGAAGAATAAAGAATCGAGGCCGACCACTAGAAGAACAATACTTATCTTAAAAGGATGAAGCAGTTTTGTTTTTGCATTGACGTGACGAAACATCAATTGCAATTGCAATTTAGACGTAGCTCCAGCGTATCGCACTTCTTGCATACCCGCAAAATAACGCAACAGTTTTTCTCTATCTACGACTGAAGTTTTATATTGTATCTTATTCAAATGTAGAGGGCATCTACAAATGATAGTCTTAAAATAATGGTTCTACCGTAATAATTCGAAATACTGGTCAACTGTCATAAAGAATCGGAAAAAAAAATTTCACTTCTTCATTTATCAACCACTACACATAAAAAAATTACTTTCGGGGACTTCAAAATTCAGTAGTTAGTTGAAGTACTGAAGTACAGTCTAATCGATTGAATCTCGCTAATCAAATGCTACTGCTGAAAGACAGGACAAGACAAGACGGGTGGATGAATAAAAACGAAGTAAATGCTAATGCTACACATTTGAGGATCTACTTCGAAGTATTTACTCTATCACGAAGCATCTTGTTGGTTCCGGTTGTAGTTGCTTAATGTCGAAGTATTGACTAGCATTTACTTGGCGTCCGTAGTGTATGCTTCGACATATTTGTAGCATCTATCCCCCCATTAGATTTTTTGTTCCACCCATGTTGTTACACAAAATCAGCCTGTAAATCATTCGAAATTTATTGTGCTTTTCAGTTGAATTGTTACAAATTAGTATTGAAGTGGTAGGGTATCCGTGGTTCTTCTGAAATGTTATGAGACGAACTAAATAGTCCCAACACGAATACAAAATAAAACTTAACAAGTATCAAAAAAATTATAAAAAGCACTGCCGTGAAGTCAGGAGCTTTTTAGCTTTTTAGCGGTCGTTTATCCGCCTTGTAGGTAGATTCGGATTTACCAGTTTTAGGAACCAATTGAAAAATTTTCGACAGCTGTCAAAAAAAATTTCAACTGAGGCGAAACTCCAATCTTCACGTCAGTGCTCAAGTTTAATTTGTTTTTTCGATAATTCGCTAGGATTTTCTACGGTATCTATGGTCTTGAAAATGCGGTCTGGACAAAATTTCAAAGTTTCATTCCAATCCAATCAGTAGTTAAAAAATTATCAAGAAAAAATATTTTGAACGGCCAAATTTACGGAACTCCTAGTCTAATTTAGCTCATTGATGAACGTGACCACGACATCAGAGTTCCAAACCTACCCTGAAAATATCAAGTCCCGAGGCCTTTCCGTTCGAAAGTTAAAATTTTTTATGGTTCCTATGGTTCTGGGCATGCGATCTGGACAAAATTGCTTGTAGCTTGAGCACGTCATTCACTAATTATGTGCAGAATTTCATCTCGATCGAATCATTAGTTTCGGAGTAATCAGGACAACAAAATTTCGAACGGCCATATTTACGGAACCCCTGGTGGAATTCTGCCCATTAACGAACTTAACCGCGGCATTCGGGAACTGAACCCACACTAAATATTTCAAGTCGCTAGGTCGTTCCGCTCGAGAGTTATCGGGCTTACGGCCGGACAGACTTGAATATTTCGACGGATTCGTCACCAGTGAGTCGAACCCTGTCGATTGAGACCATTTTCGGCTCAAATTTCGAAAAATACAGTCGTGACGAAATGATTTAGCCCTTGTGTAAGTAGAACGACCTTTAAAAAAATAATAACATTAAAAGCAAAATAAAGAAAATTACGGATGTGAAAAGACAGGAAATAATATAATGTCCATATTTTCGGCCCCAACATACAAAAATGGACAGGAATTGTAGAGACAAGCACTGTATGATTTTCTTCTGCGTATTACATCCATTTGCCAACAGCAGTAACCGTAGCATGCCCTGTGAACCTGCTATTAGGTACACCAACTTCAACTTCCCTAACGTCCGATACATACTACAAATTTCTTCTTGAATCGAAGTATCTGCTGTAAGAAGTCGGTACTTCAAAGTGTAGTAAATACTGCAGTGATTTCCACGAGACTGCTACTTGGAATAGTAGCTTCCGGAAAAATTACAAGTATCTACTTTGAAATGCAGTTCCTTCTTAGTTTTGAAGTATCTACTATGTAGCAAATGCCAATACTTCTAGCATTAGTGTGTACTTCATTTTTGAGCGCTCGTACTACTTACACGAGGGCTATATCATTTCGTCACGATGTCTGTATTTTTCGAATTTTGAGCCGAAAATGGTCTCAATCGTTTATGTTCGACTCACTGATGACGAATCCGTCGGAAAATTCGAGTCTGTCCGTCCGGCCGGCCGGCCGTAAGCACGATAACTCTCGAACGGAACAACCTAGAGACTTGAAATTTTCAGTGTGGGTTCAGTTCCCGAATGGCTCGGTTGAGTTCGTTAATGGGCCAAATTTCAGCAGGGGTTCCGTAAATATGGCCGTTCAAAGTTTTGTTTCCCTGATTACTTGAAAACTACAGATTTGATCGAAATGAAATTTTGCACTCGAATGGAAAATGAGGTGTTCAAGATCATTGTGGAATTTTGTCCAGATCGCATGACCAGAACCATAGAAATCATAGAAAATTGTAACTTTTGAACGAAAACGCCTAGGGACTTGAAATTTTCAGCATAGGTGTGGATCTTGAATGTCGTGATCACGTTCATCTATGAGCAACATTATACAAGGGGTTCCGTAAATACGGTCGTTTGAAATTTTGTTTTTTCGATAAATTCGAAACTACGGATTCGATCGAAATGAAATGTTGTATTTTAATCGAGAATGATATTTTGCTCAGATCGCATGACCAGAACCATAGAAACCATAAAAAATTCTAACTTTTGAACGGAAAGGCCTAGGAACTTGAAATTTTCAGGGTGGGTTTGGATCGCGAATTTCACGGTCACGTTCATCAATTAGCAAAATTAGACTAGGGGTTCCGTAAATATGGCCGTTCAAGATATTTTTTTCCTGATAGTTTCGAAACTACTGATCGGATTGGAATGAAATTATGCACCTGGCTCAGGAATAATGTATTCAAACTACGTGCAAAATTTTGTCCAGATCGCATCACTAAGACCATAGATACCGTGGAAAATTCTAGCGAATTATCGGAAAAAAATTGATCAGCTGAAGCACCGACATGAAGTCTGGAGTTTTGCCTAAGTTTCAGGATTTTTTTGACAGCAGTCAAACATTCCTTCAACTGATTTCTAAAACTGAAAAATGCGAATCTACCTACAAGGTGCATGTACGAGCGCTCAAAAGCTCCTGCCTTCACGGTAGTGCTTTTCGAAATTTTTATTCATACGACCCAAACTTATAGATGTTGCGAAATCTTCAAAGGCTTGCCTGTCTACGTATAGGGGAAGATATATCCCCTATTCTACAGAGCAATGAGTGTTTTATTGGAACTTTTTCACTGCATGCGTTAGTAGAGAATGAGGTACTAATGAGTGCTGCCCATGATACTAGAACTAACAGATGAGATCACTTAACTACGGAGCTATTCACTGTTCGTGCTCCGGCACCTGAGGGGGCACTTTCAACTTTTATCAAATTATTTTGAATTTGATCTCTCGATATTTATCTCTCAGAGGTCAAGACGACAAGTGGAAAATAGTTTCTGATTGTATTCACAAATTTTATACAATTATCTAATTATCTTTACGAGAAAGCGGGGGCGGCAGATGGTGAACGTCCGACGGACCGGTATCTACTGCATACTCGGATTTTTGATTTATTCATTCCTAGTAATGTGGACTGAAAATATTACAGCAACATTTGCAATTTTCAGAACATTTCTGAGGTTTCATTACTGCTAATAAGAAACCATAATGGATAATATGAAGTAATGGAGGTACCCCGGTCATCTATATTGTTTAAAATTCCAGATTAAATGCGGCGCTGCAGACCATCTCGTAAAAAACCAATAAGCAAAATTTCACTTCGATCTAAATACTTTCCGCATTCACAATAACACACCACATCTGTATAATCCCGCTATTTGTAGGAAGTAGAAATATCTTCACTTACACAGAATTTAGACAAATCCATTCTAGACGTGATTTGCACAAAGCTCGAACTCAGTATGGCGGACTGAAGAAAATTTTTCTCCTTTTATACAGTGAGAAGAGAGATACCGTATGTAGTTTCTCGAATTTTTAACAATGAACCATATGGTAAGTTACCATAAGGTTTCCCGGTCGGTAAGCTTTTCACTTCCTTCAATAATGAACCAATTAAACTCAAAAATTAATTAATTTTGAGAGTAATCTGGAATATTTCCGCTCATCGATGAATATTCCAGAGTGAATTGGGTGTAGCCGAGAGAAATTTTCTGAACAATTCATTTTGGATAACCATTCCGCCCAATTAGATTAGAGTGATCTATGAATTAATAATGGTACTATGTAAATCGAGATGATTATAAACACTATTGAATATTTGAGTAGTTCGTGAAGGGAATCAGAAAACTTACTTTCAGGTCAGTCCTTGTCCATATTTAGGCCAGTAGTACATATATCATTACCTGATCAGACATCCAGTGATGATTGTTTGTGTTAGATTTTTACTGACTAAAAACCACCCTCGATATCGCAAAGTTCCGGCCTGAAGCATAAAAACCAGTTTTCTTATGATGATTATTCACAATACCGCTTTATTCTTGAGCGCTGCTATTCCTTCCTTGGCATTTTCTTCAGCATGATGTTTTTAATTTTGTCACTGCCTGCTGCTTTCCGCCTTTTGATTTTTTATTTTTGTTGTTCGTTTTCGTTTTCCCCTTCGAGTTCTTCATTATCACCATCTTCTCTGTAATTAATCATGGCTTCTCTTTTTGTAGCATCGGCAACTGCCGACACTATGGAAAGTCTTATCATATTTTGAGTATTCCATTTCATTTGCTTCTTCCAGTGGAGGCATTTGAGTCTTTTTCTGTCGCAGGCATTTTTGCATTTTTCAAGCAGAGTGGTCTGTTTTACTCAAATCCTGTATCTTGTACTATTTTTTTCATCGATAGGTTCTCAGTTTCCTAGGTTATTTACAATACCTCATTATTTTGCATTGTTCATACAGTTCTCTTTTCAATTTCTGTCCTTTTAAATATTTTCGAAAACATTTTCCAAATTTTCGATGGAATTGATCAATGGAATAGGCACTATTCAAAGTTGGAAACATTTTTTGTTTTGATCCATGCCCCAATATGATTTCTATTGAGTTGTGATCTGATATTCCATCCCTCGACACAATAGTATTCAATGCGAATTCTTGGATTATATTCTTCTATAAAGGGAAAGTCATACTGAATATTAAAGGACGTTATCATTCCGCTAATTTCTGATAGATTTGGTTCTTCAATATGGTGTCCGAAACTTAACCGTTATGGAGATATTGAGTTTTTAAGATTTTTTAAAGAATCCTTTATTTTTTGGCTTTTTTATCAACTTTTTTCGGATTGGATCTCCTAGGAGCTGTTTCTTCGATCTATCTAGTAGGAGGCATGCCAATTAATAAAAATAATCAACAGAAACTGAACCTACTACTAACAGCTCAATAAGACTGATCGACAACGGTTAGAATCAAAGTATTTTCACTAGGTGTTTTCAACTTTGAAGCGCTTTTTTTGAAAAAAACTTCTTGAAACTCATTCCGCGAATGAGTTCAAAAACTGCTACATCTCCTTAGCTATTCGAAAGGTATAACACCTGTTATTAAATAGGCAAAACCTTCACCAAATGACAGTTAAGGCAGTAAAGGGTACATTTTCAGTTAGAGGTACTATCAAGTAATTTGATATTATGGCCATCCACACATTTAGACTAAATCTTCTTTTGACCCTCTTGTTCTTTTTTTGGTTATCTTGCGCTTTAGGGGCTCAATAATGGGCGTTATGATTATTTGTGATGCCAAAGTTCGACTTATTTGTCCACACGAAAAAAAAAGACCGGATCTTCAATATCGGCACATAAATCTCCAGAAGTCTAGTCGCCCCAATGGATCCCCTTATTCTGTTACTAGCACTGGCGTGTAATGGTAAGGCTATTGCCCAGGAGTGTTACGAACCAGACTTTCAGCATAGTCCTCGTTAGTGAATGTTGCCATGTTCACAATACAAATCAAAGTCCAGTCACAAGCCACGTCACACAGTGAGAAGATGCAACAGTCCAAAAATCCAAGCCAAGTCCAGTTTTTAGAGAAAATCACGGATAACACATATAACACGAAAGAATCGCATGAGCCAAGATTTAAAATGACATACCTGAGACTGTAGTCTTTGTCTCTCGAGCACAAAAAATAGCTCAAATATGTAAATAAAACAACGAAAACCAGAGCAATATTTCGAGCGCTCGTACAACTTACACGAGGGCTATATCATTTCGTCACGATGTCTGTATTTTTCGAATTTTGAGCCGAAAAAGGTCTCAAACGACTATGTTCGGCAACCTCGGCATTCGAGATTCGAACCTACTCTGGAAATTTCGAGTTTCTAGGTCGTGCAGTTCGAGTGTTATCGTGTATACGACCGGACGATTTTTCCGACGGGTTCGTCATCAGTGAGTCGGACCATTTTCGGCTCAAAATTCAAAAAAATACAGACATCGTGACCAAATGATATAGCCCTCGTGTAAGTAGTACAAGCGCTCAAAAAATCTCACTTTGTGTAATTATTTGAGTAACCTGGAGTGAAAAGATGAATGTAGTGAAATGTTAGTGAAATATTATGTTGATTGTCTATTTTCCAATTTTAGTATACCATGAGGAAGAATAAAATATTGTTCGAAAGCTTGGTAAATGACAAGAAAATATAGGTTCAGATTTCTTTCCTGGCCAGTCTAATTTCCTGAAACTAAACCCCTGTATAAAGGGTGTTTCAATAAGAGCGTGTCAACGAAAATTTCAAACTAAGGCGAAAATCAAGACTTCCCGTCAGTGCTTTAGGTGACCAATTTTTTTTCGATAATTCGCTAGAATTTTATACGGTATCTATGGTCTTGGTAATGCGATCTGGACAAAATTTCCTACGTAGTTTGAATACATTATTCTTCATCTATGTGCGAAATTTCATCCCAATCCAATAAGTAGTTTCGGAATTATCAGGACAAGAATAGTTTGAACGGCTATATTTACGGAACCCCTAGTCTAATTTTGCTCATTGATGAACATGATCACGAAATTCGCGATCCGAACCTATCCTGAAAATTTCAAGTCCCTAGGCCTTTCCGTTTGAAAGTTATTACTTTCTATGGTTTCTATGGTTCTGATCATGTGATCTGGACAAAATGTAGCTCGAATATATCATTATCAATTTAAATACAAAATTTCGTCATGATCAAATCCATAGTTTTGAAATTATCAAAAAAACTGAATTTCAAACGGCCATATTTACGGAACCCCTTGTCTGATTTTGCTTATTGATGAACGTGACAGCAACATGCGATATCCACACCTACCCTGAAAATTCTAGGCCTTTCCATTACAAAGTTATAATTTTCTATGGTTCTGGTGATGCGAGCTGGACAAAATTTTGCATGTAGCTTGAACACGTAATTCTCCATCTGAGTGCAGAATTTCACCTCGATCAAATCCGTGGTTTCGAAGTAATCAGAAAAACAAAATTTCGAACGGCCATATTTACGGAACCCCTGGTGGAATTCTGCCCTTCAACGAACTCAACTGCGGCATTCGAGATTCAAACCTACCCTGAAAATTTCAAGTTCCTAGAACATTTCGTTCGAGAGTTATCGTGTATACGGACGGCCGGACGGACAGACTCGAATTTTTTGACGGATTCGTCATCAGTGAGTCGAACATAGTCGTTTGAGACCATTTTCGGCTCAAAATTCGAAATATACAGACATCGTGACGAAATGATAAAGCCCTCGTGTGAGTAGTACGAGCGCTCAAAAAACAGGGTTTTTGAAAACACGATTTTTATTTATGATCGAATGACAAATCCTAATTATTTGAACATGGGTTAATCGTTATACACATCAAGCTGGTAATCCAGCACATATTTCATCTTCAATTCCACATTCATTAGCACCTCGAAGAATTTTGAAGTAGCCTTTGTCTCCCCAATCCTCATTCCAAGAATTTGCAACCAACCAATATTTGCTTCCGTTTTCAATTCCCCATCCAAGGATTTTTATAGCATGTCCTCCCAAGTAACCACCAGTAGTTCTTCTGTATACTCCTTAAAATGGAAAAATTTTATTGGCATGTGAGAGGTTATATAGAGGAAGGGATGCAACGCGTATATTTGATCTCCCCAAGAAAGCAAATTTCAATATCGCCTTGAAATTCAGTGTTGCCAAAAAAATCCACTATATTTTATCATGGAGCTCATGATCATTGAAAAATAAGTATTGTAGAGATTTCAATTTCAGCAATATACTTTTGTCTTTAGCCTTGATTTTTGATTCTGACGAGGTCTAAGCAACCTCAAAATTCGTAAAAAAAATGTTTAGTCTGAATTACTCACCACTTTTATAACTTAAGAAATCCTCGTAGACGCTGAAACCTGCTTCAACTGGTCCATTTTTGTATATTTCCGATTTAATAGCGGCTTCATCAGAGCTTACTTGATACGAAGTTTTTCCAAAATGTTTATCTGTTACATAATTCAATTTTGAGGATTCATCACATCCTTTCAAACATTCTGGAGTTGGTTTTGAATTTCCACATTGAGGACGAGATCCCGACACGTGATGTTCACAGGATGGAAAGGGGTAAGATTGACAACCCTGTAAAAAATTTTGTTTTTTTAAATAGGTACAATATCTTTTTCTCTATATGCAAAATGTGTCGGAGGGTTCCGTAGATAAAGCCATCTGAAATTTTTTCCGTTTAATAATTCGAAAAATATCGAAAACTAAAACAGGAAATCTCAGAATATGAAGATTACGATACTTTTCGATTTGTATGTTATCAATAGGTTTCCCTCACCTCAGTAGATCCGTAACCGCCTCCAGAGACGATACCGTTGTACACCCAGTAGTCCCATGCTGCGTCAGGGTATCCTCCATCACATCCTTCACCACAGCTCACGCAGCAAGACAGAAGGTCCCTGGCAGACAATAAAACCTGCTTTGTGGCATTGGAGTGAATGCAAATTCTGTCACTGATGGCTTCAACAGCTCCAAAGGCCTGTTTTAAATTACTTTAGGTCAAATATTCCCACAATACTCTCACTTTATTTTATATAAACATTTCTCAGAAAATTATTATGAGATATACTATGTTGTAATAAAGTAGGATAACAGAGGGATTCTTTCACTATTGTTGATAAAACAGTAATTCTATATCTCTATTATGTATTATTTTCTTCCATATTGTCTTCACCTCTTTGTCTCGGGGTATAATTACCCCCTTAACCTCTCCCTTCGACAGGGTTGAAAAACAGGAATTTATGGAATTAAATATAACATAATCGAAAAAGAATAACTCTTTTCGTTAAATACAACGCAATCATATCATACTTTCACTGAATCTTAGAGGTCTTAGACTAATATAATTCAATTGATATTTATTTATTTACCCAGCATGAACCGCATGTTGATTGATCCTGTATAATGTTCAAGGATTTGCACTTCGGCCATTGTTGACGGGCATCAAAATTCGCGGGTAGATTTTCCAATGGCGCTTCAATCTTTTTAGGTAGCTTGCCTTTGTAACCTTCTGGAACCCCAAGAAGGCCTTTGATCTGGGACATTGGAGTGTCCTTATCGAAGTTTCTTCCAGCTTTCCATGATTTTTGGACGCTGTTTATCCTGTTGATGAATTCATCGGAAAGTGGGTGTTCCTTGACCGCGGCCAAGGCAACGACCGCCAATAGGAGAAATAAGAAGATCGAAGATTGCATTCTGAGAAAGAAAAACGGTTCATATGAGAAAGAATCATTTATTCTTAATTCTTTATATTCGAATTATTTGATACTTCGAAAAAACGGTGAACAAAAAACACAAAATGAGTAGATTCAATAGAAAAAGTAATGATAAATTGAAATGAAAACTATCATGAAAATGACTTTTCCCTAATAAATTTCCCTAAACTGAACTTTAAAACTGTTAACAACAAAATTTATCGTTTGGTCGCATCGACTACGAATTACTAACTGGTTCAGACCCATGATTGCGCCCAGTGACAATCATTTATTCTGAATTGGTTCAAAAATGTTTGTTTGCTTCAAATCAATTCTAGGAAAAATAAACGAAAAACCAACAACAAATGATTTTAATATTGATGGTTGATATCTCTTTATGAATTCCCCTAAATGATCCGCTCGGAAACATTAGTAAGCCTAAATTTCACTCACCTGATGGTTAATCAGACGTGAATTTCCAAAAGCTTGGATATTTTATTTGTTTCTCGTATCAGTTATCTGAAGATCCAGATTAAAATAGTGAATCGATTCATCTCTAGGTTAATCAATTGCACGTATCAAGCATTTGAGAGGTTTTTGAAAATTCGATATATATATTTTGGGAACAGATATAAATTTATGAATAAACCTATGCTCGTATGACACGGTCCAGAAATTGATACAATTACTCTATAGAAGTGTGAATGCAAATTTTTCTGCATTGTACCAATTTCTGCACCGTGTCATACGTACTTAAAGCGGAGGTCGATAACAATCTATAGGAATCCCATACTTCACATAGGCAAACGCAAGTCATCCTGATTCGGATAATTAGTTTTTCAGTCTTTATGTTTTATTCTAAAAACGACCCTAGAGTTAAGGGTAACAATATTTCTGAAATTTTTGGTCGTTCTTGGTTAAAAAAAATCACAAAAAAGTGAATTTCAAGCATTCAAGAACAACGAATTCCTTCATTCCTGAACCTATGACGGAACTAAAAACCTGGACAAGAAAATAGTATTTTCTGAATTTTCATCTGGCTGAATTTTCTCCCAATATGAATGGTAGAATAGGCCTCGATTATTCACAACAATTAATTCGATGCATTCTGAAATCACGGCTATATGTTTTCCAAAGGAATAAGCCGACCTAAATTCGGTAATTAGGTATTGGTTCATTCAGAATAAAATTCTACATTTACCGAAAATTATATCATAATATTATATAAATCAAACTGAGAGACTATGGAAATAGTTCAAATAACCCCCCCATTAAACAGATCATTGTTAATAACGTCAAGAAAACATGTTGTATAGTTAACCCCCAATGATTTTTTTCTTCATTTTTGAACCTTTTTTTGCATTCGAATTTGGTAGATGATAATTTCGAGCTACGAGGGTGAATGCCGGATAACAGCCTACTGAAATTTGCACAACCCAAAATGTCCACTGTGAAAATTTCGGGGGTTTAGAATTTTTTTTCTTCGAATAATTCCAAAGGTTTATTTATGGAAATAATTGACCAAAACGAGATTATCAGACTTTGTTGTTGCTCACAATAATTTGATTTCATCATAAAGGTGAAACAATCCAGTTCAAGTATTCCGGATAAATCGTTCAATTTTTGAAACATAACAATTACATTAAATGAGTGGTCTTATCAATAAATCATTGACTCATCTAGTTGAAAGTACTCAAGTGAAAAGAACTTATCAGTGATAAAAAAATTACGAAAAGCACTGCCGTGAAGGCAGGAGCTTTTGAGCGCTCGTACATGCAAGTAATCAGGGAAACAAAACTTTGAACGGCCATATTTACGGAACCCCTGGTCGAATTTTGCCCAATAACGAACTTAACCGCAGTATTCAAGATTCGAACCTACTCTGAAAATTTCAAGTTTCTGGGTCATTCCGTTCGAGAGTTATCGTGTATACGGCCGGCCGGACGGACGGACGGACAGACTCGAAATTTCCGACGGATTCGTCATCAGTGAGTCGAACATAGTCGATTGAGACCATTTTTGGCTCAAAATTCGAAAAATACAGACATCGTGACGAAATGATATAGCCCTCGTGTAAGTAGTACGAGCGCTCAAAAATAATCAACAGAAACTGAACCTACTACTAACAGCTCAATAAGACTGATCGACAACGGTTAGAATCAAAGTATTTTCACTAGGTGTTTTCAACTTTGAAGCGCTTTTTTTGAAAAAAACTTCTTGGAACTCATTCTGCGAATGAGTTCAAAAACTGCTACATCTCCTTAGCTATTCGAAAGGTATAACACCTGTTATTAAATAGGCAAAACCTTCACCAAATGACAGTTAAGGTAGTAAAGGGTACATTTTCAGTTTGAGGTACTATCAAGTATTTTGATATTATGGCCATCCACACATTTAGACTAAATCTTCTTTTGACCCTCTTGTTCTTTTTTTGGTTATCTTTCGCTTTAGGGTCTCAATAATGGGCGTTATGATTATTTGTGATGCCAAAGTTCGACTTATTTGTCCACACGAAAAAAAAAGACCGGATCTTCAATATCGGCACATAAATCTCCAGAAGTCTAGTCGCCCCAATGGATCCCCTTATTCTGTTACTAGCACTGGCGTGTAATGATAAGGCTATTGCCCAGGAGTGTTACGAACCAGACTTTCAGCATTGTCCTCGTTAGTGAATGTTGCCATGTTCACAATACAAATCAAAGTCCAGTCACAAGCCACGTCACACAGTGAGAAGATGCAACAGTCCAAAAATCCAAGCCAAGTCCAGTTTTTAGAGAAAATCACGGATAACACATATAACACGAAAGAATCGCATGAGCCAAGATTTAAAATGACATACCTGAGACTGTATGTCTTTGTCTCTCGAGCACAAAAAATAGCTCAAATATGTAAATAAAACAACGAAAAACAGAGCAATATTTCGAGCGCTCGTACTACTTACACGAGGGCTATATCATTTCGTCACGATGTCTGTATTTTTCGAATTTTGAGCCGAAAATGGTCTCAAACGACTATATTCGACTCACTGATGACGAATCCGTCGAAAAATTCGAGTCTGTCCGTCCGTCCGTCCGGCCGGCCGTATACACGATAACTCTCGAACGGAATGTCCTAGAAACTTGAAATTTTCAGGGTAGGTTCGAATCTCGAATGCCGCGGTTCCGTAAATATGGCCGCTCGAAATTTTGTTTTCCTGATTACTTTGAAACTACAGATTCGATCGAGATGAAATTTTGTACCCTGATGGAAAATGAGGTGTTTAAGCTAAATGCAAATTATTGTTCAGCTCGCATCACCAGAACCATAGAATCCATAGAAAATTTAGTTTTCTTGATAATTTCAAAACTACTAATTCGATCTTGACGAAATTTTTCATACTAATGGAAAATAATATATTCAAGCTGCATTTTTCCAGATCGCATGACCAGAACCATAGAAACCATAGAAAATCATAACTTTTGAACGGAAACGCCTAGGGACTTGAAATTTTCAGGATAGGCGTGGATCTCGATTGTCGTGATCACTTTCATCTATGAGCAAAATTATACTAGGGGTTCCGTAAATGTGGTCGTTTGAAATTTAGTTTTCTTGATAATTTCCAAACTACAGATTCGATCGTGAGGAAATTTTTTATACTAATGGACAATGATATGTTCAAGCTACATTTCTCTAGATCGCATGACCAGAACCATAGAAACCATAGAAAATCATAACTTCCGAACGGAAAGGCCTAGGGATTTGAAATTTTCAGGATAGGTTCGGATCGCGAATTGTGCGGTCACGTTCATCAATGAGCAAAATTTGACTTGGGGTTCCGTAAATATAGCCGTTCAAACTACTTTTTTTCTGATAATTTCGAAACTACTTATTGGATTGGAATGAAATTTTGCACATGGATGAAGAATAATGTATTCAAACTACGTGGGAAATTTTGTCCAGATCGCATTACCAAGACAATAGATACCGTAGAAAAGTCTAGCTTATTATTGAAAAAATAATTGATCACATAAAGCACTGACGTGAATTCTGGATTTTCGCCTCAGTTTGAATTTTTTTTGACCGCTGTCAAAATCTTTCCAATTGGTTTCTAAAACTTAATATTGCCTACAAGGCGCTCAAAAGCTCCTGCCTTCACGGCAGTGCTTTTCGTAAGTTTTTAATTCATATTCGACATCGCCGCCGTTACTACCTTAACTGTATGTAGCTTGAACACGTAATTTTCCATCTGAGTGCAAAATTTCCCCTCGATCAAATCAGTAGTTTCGAAGTAATGAGGAGAACAAAATTCCGAACGGCCATATTTACGGAACCCCTGGTCGAATTATGCCCAATAACGAACTCAACCTCGGCATTCGAGATTCGAACCTACTCTGGAAATTTCGAGTTTCTAGGTCGTTATAGTTCGAGTGTTATCGTGTATACGGCCGGACGATTTTTTCGACGGGTTCGTCATCAGTGAGTCGGACTCTGTCGATTGAGACCATTTTCGGCTCAAAATTCAAAAAAATACAGACATCGTGACGAAATGATATAGCCCTCGTGTAAGTAGTACAAGCGCTCAAAAAATCTCACTTTGTGTAATTATTTGAGTAACCTGGAGTGAAAAGATGAATGTAGTGAAATGTTAGTGAAATATTATGTTGATTGTCTGTTTTCCAATTTTAGTATAACATGAGGAAGAATAAAATATTGTTCGAAAGCTTGGTAAATGACAAGAAAATATAGGTTCAGATTTCTTTCCTGGCCAGTCTAATTTACCGAAACTAAACCCCTGTATAAAGGGTGTTTCAATAAGAGCGTGTAGCAGACTTAAGTACCTCATATGAGTCAGGGCAAACGCGCACCCTCCAGCAGAGCAGGGACGGCCGATAACATAAACAAAGAGTAAGTTGGTATAAACCAGGAACGATGCTGGAAGAAAGACAGTCAAGTCAATAGTCGACACGGAAACGTTAACTGATTAAGTAGGAACCCCTAGTTCTCTCTCAGTAGCGTAGCGATTAAAAGAATACGTAGTCGTACCCAAAAAAATAATTAATGAATAATTCGTGGTATCTGATTGTTTTAGTGTTTCCCCTAAAAAAGACAGTCTGGCAAAGCCAGATACAAGCCGCCACGGCTTTGCTGGGATGTGCGTTCCGTTTCGACGAAATTTTAAAATATTAAACTGAAGGGGGTTTCAATAAGAACGCAAGATTTCAGTGTTCGATAAAACATAGTTTTCTGTAGCAAAGTATTGGAATATTTATTGATTTAGAAGAAATTACATTTGGGAATTATGTATGAAACAAAATATATTGTAAATGGCCGCCACGGCTTTGCTGGGATATGCGTTCCCTTTCGACGAAATTTTCCATAACTTTATTGAATACATGTGGTCTAATTTCGACTTTCAATGCTTCGATGGTTTCAGGCTTGTTGGCATAAACCTGTGACTTCAGATAACCCCACAGCCAGAAGTCTAAAAGCATTTAAACGTAAGAGAGAATTCTGGTCACCAAATCGAGAAATGACAAGACCAGAATTGGCCTCCACGCTCTCGCGATTTAACGCTTTTAGACTTCTGGCTGTGGGGTTATCTGAAGTCACAGGTTTATGCCAATAAACATGGGGTTACATGTATTGATTTGTTGGCTTGCTTTTATTAGTCTATCTAATACATATTTTCTTGTCCCATTTTGAAATTTGAAAACTTCAGATAGACGACCAATAAGCCTGAAACCATCGAAGCATTGAAAGTCGAAATTAGACGCTGTAACAATGAAATACCACCACATGTACTCAATAACGTTATGGAAAATTTCGTCGAAACAAGAAAATATGTATTAGATAGACTAATAAAGCAAGCCAACAAATCAATACACGTAACCCCATGGAACATCGAAATTTATCCTCTGCATCTGAAGACCGGTTTCGCCGTTCTACGGCTCGTCGGTACAGTTTAGCTCAGGATAAACTCGATGTGGCAGCTACCTAAACAACCGAACGCGATGACAGTCAGAGAATATTTCTCTACTCACGCCATTTGTCGAGCGAATGAGCAACTGAATGCAATCCATGATGGTCCGTGTAAAGATTTCTTGCCTTCCCTGATAAACCATCATGGATCGCATTCAGTTGCTCCTTCCGCAGGTGGCGTGAGTAGAGAAATATCCTCTGACCGTCATCGCGTTCAGTTTTTTGGGTAGCTGTTTGCCACATCGTGTTTATCCTGAGCTAAGCTATACTGACGAGTCGTAAAACGGCTAAACCGGTCTGCAGATGCGAAGGATAAACTTCGATGTTTCATGGGTTTACGTGTATTGATTTGTTGGCTTGCTTTATTAGTATATCTAATACATATTTTCTTGTTTCATTTCGTAATTTGAAAACTTTAGATAGACGAACAAAATTTATTCAAAAACGATTGTTATTTATCCAACCACAAAACTGCATACGCCTAACCGGATCGTATAAGGACATAGGGTAAAAGGTACAGTTGTTGACACCCTATCAGTGATTGACACCCTCATTTTCATATTTGAATTATAAGAATTGGATGGATGCCTTAAAAACATGGAGCTTTGAAAAAAAATTTTCAATTTTTCAAGTTTGGAATGTTAGTATTAATTTGGGTTAGGTTTGCATCCCTATATCACCATATATTTATCAATGTGCAGCGTGCTGACGATCATTGCAATTAAAAAAATACTGCCATTTTCTCAAGGTACTTAACTCAAGTTCATAACATTTTTTTAATAGTTCTAATTTTTGTCTGAAGCATAATTTTTGTTTGAATTATTGAAACTCTTCAATAAATACTTTTTCATAACTTAAAATCTATTTGGTTGAAGGTTTCGCGTTTTTTTGTGGGTGTCAATAATTGCCTCTGAAAATATGTGGATGAATAGTGATTGACATACTATGTCAATAACTGTCGTAGTCAAATTTTGCAAAATTAGTCCGTATTGCCTACTATTCAGGCCTCAATTTCTCAATGAATACTGAAAAATGATTAAACTTTATCTAATTTTGTTCTAGATAGTTGTTGACACCAGTGTCAATCTCTGTGAATTTCCACGTGTCAATAACTATATTGCAAGTTCAACTAGTTCCTACTTCTTGTCCCTACCCCCTGAATCGATTTTCCACGCTTCATTCTCAACAACATGGCAAAAGCAAAAGAAGGAAGCAATTATAAGAAAAATTACACGGAGGATGCTATTATTTCTGCCTTATCAGCAGTAAAAACAGAAGGAATGTCCAGAAAACTCGCCTCCCAAACCTATGGCGTTCCTCGTTCTACAATAATTTTTTGGTTGAGTGGAAAACTTGTTGAAAAAATGAAAAGCACTGACGTGTAGTCAGGAGCTTTTGAGCGCTCGTTCATCTACCTAGTAGGTAGAATCTTCCTAAAAAAATTTTGGTCATTGATAATTTTGTTCATTGATAAACGTGACCGCGATATTCGAGTTCCAAAGCTATCCTGAAAATTTGAAGTCCCTAGGCGTTTCCGTTCAGAAGTTACAGAAGTTTTCTATGGTTTCTATGGTTCTGGTCATGCGATCTGGACAAAATTTCACATGTAACTTGAACACGTCATTCGCACCATCTGGGTGCGAAATTTCATCTCGATCGAATCAGTAGTTTAGAAGTAATCAGGAGATCAAAATTTTGAACGGCCATATTAACGGAACCACTGATGGAATTCTGCTCATTAACCAACTCAACTACGGCAGTCGGAAACTGAACCCACACTGAAAATTTAAAGTCTCTAGCTACTGGAGAACCAACTGCCAGGGCTTGTGTCCTATTTGCAAAAAGAATTTGTATTTAAATGGTATTAAATAATTAAATACATTTCCTGTGCATGAAAATTCCATGTTTAATGTTTATTGAAATATGGCTTCATAGAGAAGGTTTCCATTTCGAATATTTTTCAATGCAAAACTTATAAATAAATCTTATAGTGAACGATCCATTACTATACAGGGTCTTTCACGAGGAACCTCACCCATATTTATACGGGAAACTACTGAACGTATTTTCATGAAATTCAGCACTTTAAGTATTTCACGATGCTGATGAAATCTAAAATATTTTCAAGGCATGAGCACCTCCGGTTTCTCCGGAAATGACGTCAACTTCCGTTTTTCAAATTAGAACACCATTTTTTTATTGCAGAAATAGATTCCTTAGAAAATTTCAAGTTATTTTGATGTAACATTTTTCAGTTTTGGTTGGAAAATTCTCTCTGAGCGGGAAAATTCGAAAAAAAAATCGAAAATAGAGCTCCGCTGAAACAAGAATAACTTCGAGGTTTTTGGATGGAAAATTTTCATTTTTGGGATTTTTCAAGATGTAAGATTGATGTATCCATTTTAAAAATCGAAATCAAGATTCATGATACAGGGGGTGAAAAAATCGCTTTCAAAGTTAGGGATGACAAAATCGTGAAAAATCAATTTTTTCAAATTAGAACCCCATTTTTTTATGGCAGATATTGAATCTACGTTAAAAAATAATGTGAGTGTATGCATCACACCCTTGCCCTAAAATGGATATTTTCTGAGTTATTCACAAAAAACTGTTTTTCGTCTTGAATTTTCAGCTATTTCTTTTCCCTTCACGCCAAAAAGATGAAATTTGCAGGAACTGTTATTTGAACCATGCTGTAGATTTTTCACCCTTTCTTGAAACCGACTTCAAGTTACTATTAGGAGAACCATGGCAAACTCTCGCAGTTATAACTAGAGAAGATGCTCAAAGTTTTGACCGTTAATGACTAGACATTTATTTATACGTCTCAGGAATGCTTCGTGCGTTGCTCTTCTTATTTCATCGGGTGGAAGAGATCTGCAAAAGTGTTTAAAAACCAAATTGAGTTTCAAAACTATGAATCTAAAAATCTAAACAAACCTGAACGCATTTCTGACTCGTTCTATGCAGTCCTCTTTATCAGTCAGGGGAGTTGAGTAGACAATATTTTTTATCCTACCCCAAACATAATAGTCTAAAGGAGTTAAATCGGGAGAACGTGGTGGCCAAAGATGTGGACCATTGTTCGCCAACCATCGATCTGATTAGTTGAAATAAAGAGGTTTCCGATACAAATTCGAATCCAAATTCGCCATCTATTTAGGAACAACCTGTAACTTTTTTCTCTCGCATATTAGGGTAGTAAAATCTAAAACATGGTTTAAGTAACAGTTCCTGAAAATTTCATCTTTTTGGCGTGAAGGGAAAAGAAATAGCTGAAAATTCAAGACGAAAAACAGTTTTTTGTGAATAACTCAGAAAATATCCATTTTAGGGCAAGGGTGTGATGCATACACTCACATTATTTTTAAACGTAGATTCAATATCTGCCATAAAAAAATGGGGTTCTAATTCGAAAAAATTGATTTTTCACGATTTTGTCATCCCTAACTTTGAAAGCGATTTTTTCACCCCCTGTATCATGAATCGCGATTTCGATTTTTAAAGTGGATACATCAATCTTACATCTTGAAAAATCCCAAAAATGAAAATTTTCCATCCAAAAACCTCGAAGTTATTCTTGTTTCAGCGGAGCTCTATTTTCGATTTTTTTTTCGAATTTTCCCGCTCAGAGAGAATTTTCCAACCAAAACTGAAAAATGTTACATCAAAATAACTTGAAATTTTCTAAGGAATCTATTTCTGCAATAAAAAAATGGTGTTCTAATTTGAAAAACGGAAGTTGACGTCATTTCCGGAAAAACCGGAGGTGCTCATGCCTTGAAAATATTTTAGATTTCATCAGCATCGTGAAATACTTATAAGTGCTGAATTTCATGAAAATACGTTCAGTAGTTTCCCGTATAAATATGGGTGAGGTTCCTCGTGAAAGACCCTGTATATTATACCTATTCACATCCTTGTTCAGCTGATTGAAAATATGAGAGACAACAGTATGTCAATAACTGTATCAGGTGGTGTCAACAATAGATTTTACAGTGTCAATCACTGAAAATTGACACATGATGTTAACGATGTGTTTTAAAGCTTCTTCTGAAAAGGTTTTTCCACTTTCGGTTGTTAATTTGAATCGAGTATAAACCAACACATAACCTCGAAAAAGAAATATTTTCATTTCATACCCAAATAACAAATTATTTATATTCTATTGGGACAGTTGGCTTAAGGTGTCAATAACTGTAGTGTTTACCCTATGGGTTTTTAAAAATTATTCTTACGTGTATAATACGCACCTGGTATGGTCAAACGAAAATCCACACGCAACAGTCGAAACTGATTTTCAGCACAAGTTTTCGCTAAACGTGTGATGTGCTATGCTCGATAGTTATCTAATTGACTCCCACATTTTAGAAAATCGTCTTACAAGAGAGAACTACTTATTTTGGGGAATGAGTTCAAAGCATTATTAGAGGAAGTTTTTCTGAACATCAGAATGAAAATGTATTATCAACACGATGGAGCTCCCGCACATTTCGCTCGTCAGGTTCTTGACGAAGAGTTTCCAGGACTATGGATTGGTCGCCGTGGTCCTATTAGTTGGCCTTCAAGATCTCCAGACCTCACACCACTGGATTATTGTTTGTGGGGCTGGTTTAAAAATGAGGTTTACAAAGTGAAAGTTGACACTCGAAAGGTCATAACGACGCATTAGAAATGCGGCAGTGTTGGTCAAAAAAGACATGAGTAAGCAACAAGAGCCCTTCGCAGACGAAGTAGAATGTGGAGGTTAATGGCGGTATTTTTGAACATTTGTTGAAACTGCGCTTTAATTAAAACCATTTTAATGTAGGAAATTTTGTTTGTATGTAATACGCTTTATTTTGAAAACAAAAAAGAAACTTATAAGAACATATATGGCTTTTTTTAAATTATTTTTACGTGTATATTACACACCGGGAGTTTGATGCGTTCCTCCCGACTCAAACTGTATATGTAAATTCCTGGGTCATAACCCAGGGAATTTTTTGTTTTATCGATGAATAGTTCATTAAATCAATTTAACGAAAATCAATGAACATTCAATGGTATGCATAATGAAATTTTTTCCATTATTACAACTCCCGAACTTGATCATGACCAATAACCAACAACTTTGTAGATTATCATGAGTTTCATCATTTCGTTGTGATTTCTGATTAGGGTTCATAATTATACGACAGAATTATCGATAAATTTCATTTAAGTGAAGCAATTTCAACTTGAATAATTCTCAACCATGGAAATCGAATTGAACTCTTGAATAGCCGCGATTAAAACAATACATCGAATGAAATACAATATTTGAAGATATGTGTTTATTACGGATATTTTCGGCGTCGAACTGCCGAAAAATTACAGAATCACAGCATCACAATATTGCTATATACAGAGAGTCGTCCGTTCTGCCTGGTTCCTCAGTACCTTTGTGGTTTTCCAATTAGTCCCTGTTCGTTCTCTTCGGGATGAGCAGCGTTGTACTCCAAAGATCTCAAGATAGCTTCGGGAATTGGTGGAGAGGTGGGAAGGTGGTCACCTTGAGGTTGGAATCCGTTTTCGTTGGCGATGTAGCTCAAGACGACTTGAGTTCCATCCTCGTTGGTGTACCTTACTTGACCTTGGACTTCGTTGGCAGGTTCTGAATTCCCAGAGATTTGTTTCAATTGTCCAATTTCTTCTTGGGCGATTCCATTGGCGGTTTCGAATCTGCAAGGAAAAAAATCCGGTTGAATTATGGTTTAACTTATTTGCTAGATTCGTTTCCTTTTCAGCAATGTATTCAGTTTGTATTTATACTATCTCGGTGTTATTTAAATTGAGGACCCCAATCTGAAACCTTGAGGAAATCCAGTGATTCAAGTCAATCATTCAAATTTAATCCGAGATATGTTCCACGAACGTAGTTGCAATGAAAATTTTTAAAGGCAATAATAAAAAAAGAAATATAGCAGAAAGCAATTTTCTTCAAGTATGTGGTGATTGCCATGGAATATAATTTCAAAAAGCTTTCAGATCATGTAATTTTCCAAAAAATCATAAGATATCCGGCTCTTATCCTCTTATATCCATAATTACGTCATACCTACTAAAATTTGTTGTATTTTGTATAACTTAGGTATAGAATATATATATATATATGAACAATTATTTTATTGAATCAATGGATTTCTTTCTGACAGATTTGGCATTTGGTACATTCCAATTTTGATGGAACCACTGTTTTGTATTATCAATAAATATTTCATTTGGAATTGAGAACTCTGATTCCCAGTTCCAGCTATGGCATTTCAACAAACTATATCGCAAATCTTACCCAAATTTGTATGATCCATCGGCTTGGACACCTTCATTCTCGAGTCTCAAGATTGGAATGGGTTCACCCTGTTTGTACTGAACTGGGCCTGCTGGCAGAGCAGAGGCTACAGCGAGGAAAGCAGCGGCAATTAACTGTAGAAAAAAATGAAGAAATGTATTTAGAAAATCATTTATTATTATTAATGCAATTCCACAAGCATTATATTATTATAAACGTGATTAACTGACCGCCATTTAATTCAGTAACCTACTCCCAAAATATTCGTCATCATGTTAATATTTTTTTCATTATCCTAAAATCAAGACTGAATTGATTGTGTCGAAAATTCTTCGTAATGATCATCGGTTATGTAATTTCACACCTCTATTTCATAATGAACTCATAACGGTTTGTAAAACCATAAACCTCGATAGATAGAACTACCTATTTGTTAAATTGAACTCGTGAACTTTACTTACAAGTTTCATCTTGATACAGTTGACGAATTGAGATACACTGATGAGAAAAGTGGTCATATTGGTATATATAGTCGCGACACTTCCCTACTTTTTCGTGCATAAAAAATTTCAAGGTGCCCATCTTCAGAAGATGCCCGTGGATTACATACGAATTTAATTTATGAGAGGATCAAAGTTAGAATATCATTGTGAAATAGGGCGACACCTTAGCAGATTTACTTTCATTTGTTTGCATTTGGTGCAATAGAAGTGAGATTTGTTGGACTAGAGGGTGGTTGCGTAACCGGAGAATGCATTTAACTATTGTCCGTGGGTTTGAACTTGAGACGGAACATTCGAAAATTTTACTATTGACTAATGAAGAACTATTGAATTACGTCGATTACATGAGATGATGATGAAAGTAGAAAGAGTTTAATTGGACTCCTTGTATGATGAAGTTGTTCACACATTTCTCTCGTACCTAATTCTTGTGTAGGAGGAAACTATCTATTCGCGTTGGTTGGTTATCTGCAATTTTCTGCAACGGGTGTTTCAAGTTCGGATGTTTCAAGTTTTACCTGAAAAATCCTTTATTGTATTTTTGGGTCCTGTGGCCAAATATCAAAAACATTACCCCCAAAAACAGAGTTATACCACCGGTCAAAGTTCGAGAACATAACCAATATTTTCAAATTATTTCAACAGAATTTTTTAGAGAACTTTCTTGGTTTAAGTTTTATTAAATCTACTTGAACTATGATTATAATTTACATTTTAACTCGTTCAACCGACACAACATGTTCTGAAGGAGTGCAAATAATGAAATATCTAGTCCATTATTGACGGAACTGAGATATTAATGACCACATTATATTCAGTCGTCTAAATTGACTCATAACACTTATTCGTCTATAGTCTCGTGGTGGTGTTGTACTTGTTGCTTTTTCGGATGTCATGGTTTTCAGTATTTTGGTTACATCATTTTTGACAGATCGTGTTCCGTTAAACGACGTTGTTTTGTGTCGTTGTACCGAGCCATTTGTTCTAATTGTTTGTGCACTCTATATTCCCCCCGATATAACTGTTTTCCAGCTTGAAACATTTACAGCTGTTTTGGAGATGAAATTTGTTGGAGAGACCGTCTTGTTGGTGGGCGACTCCAATTGTCCAAACTTTGATGGACCTGATAGGTCTATCTTGCTGAGGAACTTTTGTGACCTTTTGTGATTGCGCCAGTTCAACAACAATTTCAACAAAGATGGCAGGTTGCTGGACTTGGTTCTCGCTAGTGATGATGTTGGGGTTTCAGCGGTGCGTTCTGATTCCTCTTTCATTTCTGAGGATGCATATCATCCTGCATTGCAAATAGTTCTTACTCATGAATCTCCCAAGCGCCAAGTAAATTTTCCTCGGCATAGGAATATACGGTATAATTTAAGACGTGCTGATTTTTCTTCTTTGAGTTCTTCAATCAGTTCCTTTGATTGGAGTTTCATGGAAACATTCAAATGTGTCAATGATGCTCTGGACTACTTTTATGTCAGACTGTTCAGGATTTTGGATGAAACAATTACATTATAGACAGAAAATCCGAAACTCTGACAATAAAGCAAAACCACTTGGAACATCATAAAAACCTTGACTGGAAAACAACAACATAATGGAGAGAAACCAATACCATCAATAGAACTGCAAATGTTAAATCAGTTCAATGAGTATTTCACAAGTAATATAAAAAGCAATGCACTATGCCTGAAAAAGAAAACAATCTTAGAATGAATAGAATTGATAGATCATTCTATATTCTCGAAGTGACGAGTGAAGAGATAGTAAATTCCGTCAAAAACCTCAAAAATTCACACTCTACTGGATACGATCAGATACCCAGTAATGTGATAATAAAAGTTATACAAATGGTGGTCGAACCTTTGAGGTATATAATATATAGATCCTTTGTTGTGGGCATATTTTCAAAGGCACTAATAAGAGCAGTTGTCATTCCAGTCTATAAAAAAATTACGAAAAACACTGCCGTGAAGGCAGGAGCTTTTGAGCGCTCGTACATGCACCTTGTAGGTAGATTCGAATTTTCCTGTTTTGGAAACCAATTGAGGAAATTTTTGGCAGCTGTCAAACAAATTTAGGCGAAACTAAGGCGAAAATCCAAAGTCAGTGCTTTAGGCGACCAATTTTTTTTTCGATAATTCGCTAGAATTTTCTACGGTATCTATGGTCTTGGTAATGCGATCTGGACACAATTTCCCACGTAGTTTAAATATATTATTCTCTATCTATGTGCGAAATTTCCTTCCAATCCAATGAGTAGTTTCGAAATTATTAGGAAAAAAATAGTTTCAACGGCTATATTTACGGAACCCCTAGTCTAATTTTGCTCATTGATGAACGTAATCGCGAAATTCGCGATCCAAACCTATCCTGAAAATTTCAAGTCCCTAGGCCTTTCCGTTCGGAAGTAATGATTTTCTATGGTTTCTATGGTCCTGATCATGCGATCTTGAAAAATGTAGCTCGAATATATCATTCTCAATTCAAATACAAATTTTCGTCACGATCAAATCCATAGTTTCGAAATTATCAAGAAAACTGAATTTCAAACGGCCATATTTACGGAACCCCTAGTCTAATTTTGCCCATTGATGAACTCGACTGCGACATTCGAGATCCACACCTATCCTTAAAATTTCAAGTCTCTTGGCCTTTCCATTACGAAGTTATAATTTTCTATGGTTTCTATTGTTCTGGTCATGCGATCTGGACAAAATTGCATGTAGCTTGAACACGTCATTATCCATTTGAGTGCAAAAATTTAACTAGATCGAATCTGTAGTTTCGAAGTAATCAGGAGAACAAAATTTCGAGCGGCCATATTCACGGAACCCCTGGGCGAATTTTTTCCAATAACGGACTCAACCGCGGTATTCTAGAATCGAACCTACTCTGAAAATTTCAAGTTTCTAGGTCATTCCGTTCGAGAGTTATCGTGTAGACGGCCGGCCGGCCGGCCGGACAGACAGACTCGAATTTTTCGACGGATTCGTCATCAGTGAGTCGAACATAAACATAAAATATTCAATCCATCTCAACACGGATTTCTCAATAAAAAAGTACAAGCACGGCAATTTCTGAGCTAACCCAGAACATACTGAAAATAATTGAAAAAGGTGAGTTTCCTTTCGGACATTTTCTCGACATATCGAAAGCATTTGATTGCACCAGTCATTACAGATTACTGGCGAGGCCAGAGGTCTATGGAATCCGTGATAACCAACTCAAATTAATAAAAAGTTATTTAGAAAACCGAATACAGAGTGTACACATCACAATAATGGGCAATACCTACAGGTCAGAAGATATCATAGTTAGTAAGGGAGTGCCTCTGGGAAGTATCCTGGGTCCTGTACTCTTCATTGTACATTGTACAGGGTGTCCGAGAAAATGTGGGAAATCTCTCGGATCTCTCGGAAACTACGTACTTTCCGGACTAGGCCGGGAAATGTTACTTTCTCAAAGGAAAAGCGTCTGGGAAGTGAGTTCTTTCCGGACGGTTGCCGAAAAATTCATTTTACTGGAATAAATTTCAAACTACTTGATAAAATTTAATGAAAATTTGATATGATAAGCAATAGTAAGGACCTCTTAAAATACTGCCGTTAAATTTGAATTAGCTTGTTTAGTTTACCAGGGGTTGTACGTTTTAATGTCTACATTTATAACACCCTCTATGATGGGGAGTTAAAACAAACAAATTTGGGTACCTTGAACATTAAGCTGAAGAAAAGGTACTCTTGTTCATCGTCGATAAAAGTCGATAAAATGAACCGGTTTCGAAAAAAAAAATAATAAAAGAAGTAATTTTTTTATTTCTATCAAAAAGAACCATGAATTCTAATTTTTTTGTCTGCAACAAAGTGTGATACAAAAGTTATTAAAGGAACAAGAAAGTTTTAGTTTACGTTATTGAATCCGACAAAATTACAAAGATTCTCAACAATGCAGTTTTGGCCCAGAAAGGCACCTCAACAAAAATACATACATTTCATTGTGATGTGATAAGAAACGAATTTTGTCGGATTCAATAACATGAACTAAAACTTTTTTGTTCCTTGATTAACTTTCGTATCACACTTTGTTGCAGACAAAAAAAATAGAATTCATGGTTCTTTTCAATAGAAATGAAAAAGATACTTCTATTATTATTTTGTTTTTCGAAAACGGTTCATTACATCGACAATGAACATAAGTACCTTTTCTTTAGCTAATTTGTTTTTTTTAACTCCTTATCTACAGGGTGTTGAAAATGTAGGCATTAAAACGTACAACCTAGTCCGCCCCGGGTAAACTAAATGAGCTAATTTAAATTTAAGGGCAGTATTTCAAGAGTTCCTTACTACTGTTTAACATATCAAATTTTCATTAAATTATATTGAGTAGTTTAAAATGTATTCAAGTAAAATGAATTTCCAGTGGCGTCATTTAGGAGGCCGTATCTCCGTAGGGAGGGCCGCTAGGAAAAAAATTATGGGAACTTGTCATCTTATTTTTTTATGTTTTATCTGAATCCGAGAGATTTCCCACATTTTCCCGGACACCCTGTATATATAAATGATTTGCCCTCATGTACAGATCCTTCAATACACTTTACGATGTATGCTGATGACACGAATATAGTAGAAAGTAGTACTGATGGAGATTAAGCTTTAAACCAACAAAAACCTGATAATGAATAATGAAAAAAACAGAGTGTGTGGTGTTCCACACAGAAAGAACATCATTGAATATTGAAAGTTTCGTGATAGATGATACAATTGTGGAGGTATATAATTGAACCAAATTTTTAGAAGTATATTTTGATCAAAATTTGAAATGGAAGAAACATATCAACCAAATAGGAAAAAAATTGAACTCAATATTATAAACAATCAATGTTTTGAAGAAATCTGTTGACTTCGATACAATTAAAACAGTACATTTTTTCAACTTCCAGACAACTATGTCATATCTTCTGGGGATATAGCACATATGCTAATTTCCTATTTATAAAAAAAATGGCAATCAGATATATTTTCCACCTTGAATATGGACAGACTTGCAGAAATGAATTCAGGTCTAATAACATCTTCATCCTCACTGGACTCTATATTTATCAGTGCCTAATATTCATAAATGAACATAATAAACTCTTTGCGGGATATTTGAATAGGAACAATACAGAACAGATATAACAGCAAATATGACGGGTTTGGCTTTGAACACCTGTCAGAGTTTGAAACCTCACAAATTCGGGTGGTGCACCAGAGGAGAGGGGAAGGTAGTGCGAGTGCTTGACGCCCCGGCACTGGAACGGTCAAACTTTGGTGTGGAGCACTCCCGGGGCGCACCGGATGCGCCCAGACGGTGGCTGGAAAGCAATTTATGTTTTCATTTGCAATATCATTCAGATCAATTGCAGATACTTGAAGTAAAGTAAAAGTCAAAGGTAAGTAACGATTTCAATCGAATTTGCCAACCGCACGATCACAATTTTTAGTTTCAGCGATTTCAGGAAGGAATAACGGTACCTATTTGTGAAATTGACAAGTGTTGAATTACTGTTCTTGAAAAATATCCCATCTATGTTGGAAATGTCGTTTTTCGACATCTCAGCACCCCTTCCATATGGCTTCGATAATATTTCAAACAAAATTCCAATGACACATAACTGGTAGAATTCGATTTTTTCGAAGAACTCTGAGCCCATGAAAAATTCTGTTCCTAATACCAAGAATAAATCTTCTAGAGGACTGATATGAAAGAAATACGATTGTATGTAAAAGAACCTACCTATTTGAGACTATAACGATTAATTTTCTTCAGTTTTCCGTGCTAAAATGAGAACCCCACAATCAAACCTGTTTTATCGAAGGAGTGATATTTGATGAAAGTCTCTAGGTTGTTCCGTTCGAGAGTTATCGTGCGGACGGACAGACGGCCGGATGGACAGACCGGATTTTCGCAACGGACTTGTCATCAGTGAGTCGAACATAGTCGATTGAGACTATTTTCGGCTCAAAATTCGAAAAAAACACACATCATGACGTAATGATATAGCCCTCGTGTAAGTAGTATGAGCGCTCAAAAACGCTCAAAAAATGTAAATATGTACAATATTAATATGAAGAATCGGTGAAAAACGCATGAATCGTAAAGGAAAAACTCATAACCGGTGTACTGTTCATAACTCATTATTATTTTCCGAAAGTTAAAGAATCAAAATTTAATATAGAGTACTGTTACCTCATTGATTGATCATAGCTTTTCACCTATTCTCCATAGACAAATAAAAAAAATAAAAAAAATAAATAAATCCATTTGGCTTTCAGAAGTTTCCTGAATGCAAATAATAAATAATGCATAATGAATGTTGCGCATATATCGAAGTTCCAATTATCTCCGACCGAATTCAGGTCTGGAGATTGCAATGGCCATGGCAATTCTCTAATACCTTCTTCGTTAGAACTGTCATAATATGGGTGGCATATGAACGAGCATTGTCATTCACCAAATGAAAGTTTTCCACAACCTCTCCTGCAAAGGGTACGCATAATCGGTTGACAAATATCATCCAAATATCTTTGAGCTCTGCGGAACCCTGAAAAAAAACGAGGTATATTCTTTCGCCTATGTGATTCTTCCTCATGCCCTCATACCACCATAACAGAACCAACTACTGGAAGTGTCTCCAGCTTTCTGTATTACCAAATCGTCTCCATACTCTTATTCGATGAGAATCTGGATAGATTCCAAATCTTGATTCATACGTGAATTAAACGTAGCCCATTCATTTGCTTCCTTTTTCTTGAATTCTTGATTCCATTTTGATCTTGCAGTGTGGTTGCCTCTAGATAGAGGCCGACATCTAGGAAGCTCCCGAGAATAAGGAATAATGTTGTTTTCAGATTTTGAGCTGAGAATGGTCTCAGACAACTTGGTTGAACTCACATTTGAATAATCCGTGGTCAAATTCAATTCTATCGGTCCAGCTGGCCGTAAACACTATACATTTCGGAATGAAAGGCCTAGAGTTTTGAAATTTTCAGGGTGCGCTCGAGGTCTGAAGGCGCGCGACAAGTTCGAAATCTGTCGGAGGGTTTCGTAGATATAGCCATCTGAATATTTCGTTTTCAATTATTCGAAAAATACTGATCGAATTGAAAATTTGTCGTTAGTTGTAAGATAACGACACGAAGGTTCATGTGAAATTCTGTGAGGCTCATGTTCACTAGAAGATCAAACAAAAATTTTTTCAAAAATTTCGTTATCTCAGGAACGACTCGCTCTATACTGCTAAAATTTTGTGTACACATATGGAACGTCGATATGAATAGTAATGTGGAAATTCAGCTCTTGACCTGTTTCAAGTGGGAAGAAAGTTGAGTTTCTTTTATATACTTTGGGATTCCATCTATTGAAGTTTATAAAAATAAATAAAAGTATTTGTCACTTCGACAATTAAAACCAAATGCCGCTTTGATGAATTGAAAAAGCACGCAAAAGCTGCTGAGTAATCTGTTGCCCTATTGGTAAGTAAGTAAGTTAGCATTATCTTAAATATCGAGAAAAACTTCACCTCAAACCTCTACTTATAGTTTTTAGTTAGTTTAGGAATAATCCATATATATTTTACTCATACTGAACACCTGTGAGTTGAAACTTAGTCTGTATTTTCAATCCAGCTTATTGTATAACTAGAATCACTCAACTTCATAATGGAATATTTGAAATTGATTGATTTTAGATCCATCACACAAATCTTAACCCGGAACTGTCTTTCGAAAAGGTAGTAGGTAACTCCACAATTGAATTATTCCAAATTCTGAAATTAATAAATCTATCAAACGTCTGAAAAACACAAAAAGCTCCTCTTATTAATCATCAAATTATTCCGATATACCGAATAAATGAATTTATATATATTGCAGAATGGGGATTAAAGGATTAAACGTGACGTCTCCGAAATTGCAGATTTGCATAATTTGGCTATGTTCACACCCAAAACCTTGAGCATTTTAATGTCGAGCTCTTGAAGATGCGAAACGAGTGGCGATTCGAATTTTAATTTATTATCATCACTTTATAATAGGATCCTCTTCATATCAAATCGCGAAGCAGAAGAATAATTTAATACATAATTATTATAGTATAGATTTCAGCCATTCTACAGTTTTGGGCTTCGTGAAAAAGATTTGTCGCAACCATAGAGACTATTTCGAAAGTATTGAATAAGAATTTTCTGGGGGCTGTGCACAAACTGTTTTATACAGAGTGTCTACCTTTAAAAGGGCCAAACTTCAGGGGGTGATCATACATGATATTTGCAACAAAAAATGTCATATAACACATGGTCGAAATGTTGACGGTTATTCTTCAATTTAACTTTTCTTGATTTTGATTAGCCCTATTATTAGCTATTATGATCCATTTGGGAATGAACATTTTGTTTGTTAGCCAGGGGCATTTCATCCAATATGTCGCTGCTTTGGATTGATGTAATGAATTCTTCAGGTTCTTCAGGTCCGAAGAGTTCACCTCTCATGACTCCCAACGCCGGAATTTGCAGGACTTAATGAATGAATATTTAGGGGTGCAATGGATTGGGAAGTACTACCCAGGAGGATGGCCACCAAGGAGCCCCGACCTTATGCCTTTGGATTTTTCTGTCTGGAACACCTTGGAAGAGGAAGTATATTAAATTCGCGTTCAGACTCGAGAGGATCTGATCGAAAGAATAAATTTATGTTGTGCAGAAATGCGTCAGAAACGTTGTGAACTTCGTAGGATTTTAGATTCAGTGGAAAAACAATGTGTGAAAGGTATTGGACATTTTGAACAATGGTTATAAGTAGTGATAATAGTCTCTTCTCTTAACATGTTTTCATAAAATCTGTGTTATTAAAATTCAGTTTATTCCTTGAAATTATTTCGAATCGACAAATAAATTCATGATTTCCATGAAAATTACCTCAATATTCATTCATAGAAAGCTTTAAAATAGAGCAAATTTGGGTTTGAAATATTTATGTTTTTTCGTTGTAATTGTATATTAGGGCACAAGACAAGCAGCAAGCACAAAAGTTGGTATGTCATTCGAAAGCACACTAAATGGGGTATTTTTTGCTGCATAGAAAACAAGTCCATAATCAATGATTTTCCATCGATAAAACCATTGGAAAAATATGACTGGTTTTGTTTACTTCATAATCGTGATATTCATCTCTTTACCACGCCCGCAGTAGAAAATTTTCTGGCTAACATAAATTCTTGTCTTGTAGCAAATATGATGCTGTTTCCAGATATGTAGAATAACCGTCAACATTTCGACCATGTGTTATATGATATTTTTTGTTCCAAATCTCATGTTAGATCTCCCACTGAAGTTTGGCCCATTCAAAAGTAGACACCCTGTGTAGAAAATGAATAATGAAGAAATAACGAGCGATAATCGGTCGCCCAGAAATAATGATAATATGCTCAAAGACTCTCTGGAATACAGGAACAAACACCCTTCTTCTGCCTTTAAAAATCATGTATCATATTCTTGACCTAAGGTCAATGCCCATTTTTTGAACTCAATGTCAAAATAATTAATTTTAATAGTTTCACAGGAATCCATTGGAAGGGATACCTATTTTGAGGGCTGTTAGAAATTTTATTTCAAATTTTTAGTAGGATGAGAATCTCATAACAAATTTAGTGCCAGTAATAGTATATTATTTCATAAGGAGGAAAAGTGTCACTTTTCATGGCGAGCTTCTGTTTGATGGGTAATCAAAAGCGAGCCATGAAAAGTCACTTCTCCTCCGAATGGAATATATTATTTTTGAGCGCTCGTACTACTTACACGAGGGCTATATCATTTCGTCACGATGTCTGTATTTTTCGAATTTTGAACCGAAAATGGTCTCAATCGACTATGCTCGACTCACTGACGACGAATCCGTCGAAAAATTCGAGTCTGTCCGGCCGTCCGTATACACGATAACTCTCGAACGAAATGTCCTAGAAACTTGAAATTTTCAGGGTAGGTTCGAATCTCGAATGCCGCGGTTAAGTTTGTTATTGGGCGAAATTCGCCGAGGGGCTCCGTAAATATGGCCGCTCGAAATTTTGTTTTCCTGATTACTTTTAAACTACAGATTCGATCGAGATGAAATTTTGCACTCTGATGGAAAATGAGGTTTTCAAGCTACATGCAGAATTTTGTTCAGCTCGCATCACCAGAACCATAGAAACCTTAGAAAATTGTCACTTTTTAACGGAAACGCCTAGGGACTTGAAATTTTCAGGATAGGTGTGGATCTCGATTTTCGTGATCACTTTCATCAATGAGCAAAATTATACTAGGGGTTCCGTAAATATGGTCGTTTGAAATTTAGTTTTCTTGATAAATTCCAAACTACAGATTCGATCGTGACGAAATTCTGTATACTAATGGAGAATGATATTCTCAAGCTACATTTCTACAGATCGCATGACCAGAACCATAGAAACCATAGAAAATCATAACTTTCGAACGGAAAGGCCTAGGGACTCGAAATTTTCAGGATAGGTGTAGATCTGAAATGTGGCGTATTTAGCAATATTTTGTCCAGATCGCATGACCAGAACCACAGAAACCATAGAAAATTATAACTTACGAAGGGAAAGGCCTAGGAACTTCACCTAGGAACTTCACCTAGGATCGCGAATTTCACGGTCAAGTTCATCAATGAGCAAAATTAGACTAGAGGTTCCGTAAATATGGCCGTTCAAAATATTCTTTTCCTGATAATTACGAAACTAACGATTTGATTGGAATGAAATTTTGCACCTAGCTGAGGAATAATGTATTCAAACTACGTGCGAAATTTTGTCCAAATCGCATCACCAAGACCATAGATCCCGTAGAAAATTTTAGCGAAAAATCGAAAAAAAAATTGGTCACCTAAAGCACTGGCTTGAAGTCTGGATTATCGCCTTAGTTTGAAAATTTGTTTGACAGCTGTCAAAAATTTCCTCAATTGGTTTCCAAAACTGAGAAATGCGAATCTACCTACAAGGTGCATGTACGAGCGCTCAAAAGCAGCTGCCTTCACGGCAGTGCTTTTCGTAATTTTTTTTTTCAAACGCTTTGAAATTCATTAAAATCTGGAGATTAGATTTATAGTCACGATCGTTATAATTGAGTGATCAATAGAAAGTTTGCATAGTTACGGTTGTCTCTCAAAATAAATTTTGATAGTTAATTACATTTTTCCCTACGGTGTAAGGAAATGTAATTCATCGTTGACATAGCAACCACTTTTTCTACGGTGGAGGAGAAGTAGAACTTTTCGATGTTCCTGTCAGTCGAAATATGACGTTGTTTCTGTACGTTTGAAAAAAAAGTGATTTTTTTCAAGTGCACTAATTTTAATTGCTAATATGCCTCGAATGAATTTCAGAAATGTTGATGTTCAAATCGACATATCCAACAATTGGAAGTTGCGCCAGAACGTAACATACCTACTCGAATATTCGTTTTGTAAAAATTTCAGCCATAATAATTAACAGCCAAGTATTTACCTAAGCTTCCGTCAAATTGTATCATTCAGATGGCAATCTCCGAATTCTCTGCCATCGTCAAAAATGACTTCTTGCGAAAGCCTATAATGAAAACGTAATGAAGTGAAATTCATTCCGCAAGGTAGATGTGTATCGGATGAAGAGAAGAATTGAAAGATTTTCATCTCATTGACAAGAATGCTAATTATCTAACACGAGACATAGATGGAATAAGAAGACGAATAGATCTAGGGCACTCACTGCATCGTGTGTATGGAATATATGGTGAGGGTATCATAAATAATGAATATATGTACCTACTTACATTCATCATCACATATCTATTGAAGCTAAGGTGCTCATTTCTCTGAGGAAGTTCGAATTTTGTATCGGAAATTGTTGTTGAAACAGTTAAAATGATCGTTATAAGGAATAATAAACTGAAATGAAATAAAGAAATGCTTCATTTAGACCGAAGTCCAATATAGATGATCTTCCTCTTCTTATTGCTGCACATGAGCTACCCGCGAGGTAGAGGTAGAGCTACCCTGAACGGGTCCAAAAGACCTATACATATATGATAGGTTTAATGAACTTCATAGCCTTGATACAGGGTGATTTATGTATTCGTCAATTTTTCAATTGCTTATAACTTCTGAACCACCCAGTATAATCAATTGATATTAGGAACGTGAAACACATTTCCGTAGGACAATAGATTCATTCTTGAAGTCATGAAAAAATTCACAACGCGTAGAAATTTGAGGCAATTATTAGAATGTATCAAAATGTTGAAACATCGAATCAGCGGCGTAACTACACAGATGCAAACCAGTGCAGTGCACCGGGGCCCCCAAGCGCTGACCATCAAACCCCGTTTGACTAAATGAAAAGAACTTAATATGTGAAATTTTTTAATGAATTCTATGTAATTTATATGAAATATATAAATCAGCGCTATACCAACTATAATATAACGTGAATAGTATGTATTCAATCGATTTTTCCATTAGAATATTAGTCACGTTACATTGAATTATCCAAAAATCACATGAATTTTTCGACGTTTCCGCACTGTGTCATCATTTTTTGAGCGCTCGTACTACTTACACGAGGGCTATATCATTTCGTCACGGTGTCTGTATTTATCGAATTTTGAGCTGAAAATGTGCCGTAAGCACGATAATTCTCGAACGGAACAACCTAGAGACTTGAAATTTTTAGTGTGGGGTCAGTTCTCGAATGCCTCGGTTGAGTTCGTTAATGGGCCAAATTCCACCAGGGGTTCCGTAAATATGGCCGTTCAAAGTTTTGTTCTCCTGATTACTTGGAAACTACAGATTTCATCAAGATAAAATTTTGCACTCAAATGGAGAATAAGGTGTTCAAGCTACATGTGAAATTTTGTCCAGATCGCATGACCAGAACCATAGAAACCATAGAAAATCATAACTTTCGAACGGAAAGGCCTAGGGACTTGAAATTTTCAGAATAGGTGTGGATCTGAAATGTCGCGTTCACGTTCATCAATGAGCAGAATTATACTAGGGGTTCCGTAAATACGGTCGTTTGAAATTTTGTTTTCTCGATTATTTCGAAACTACGGATTCGATCGAGATAAAATTCTGTATTATAATCGAGAATGATATATTAAAGCTATATTTTGTCCAGATTGCATCACCAGAACCATGGAAACCATAGAAAATTATAACTTCCGAAAGGAAAGGCCTAGGAACTCGAAATTTTCAGGGTAGGTTTGGCTCGCGAATGTCGCGGTCATGTTCATCAATGAACAAAAATATACTAGGGGTTCCGTAAATATGGCCGTTGAAAATATTTTTTTCCTGATAATTTCGAAACTACTGATTGGATTGGAATGAAAATTTGCACTTAGCTGAAGAATAATGTATTCAAACTACGTGCGAAATTTCGTCCAGATCGCATCACCAAAACCATAGAAACCATAGAAAATCATAACTTTCGAACGGAAAGGCCTAGGGACTTGAAATTTTCAGAATAGGTGTGGATCTGAAATGTCGCGTTCACGTTCATCAATGAGCAGAATTATACTTGGGGTTCCGTAAATACGGTCGTTTGAAATTTTGTTTTCTCGATTATTTCGAAACTACGGATTCGTTTGAGATAAAATTCTGTATTTCAATCGAGAATGATATATTTAAGCTATATTTTGTCCAGATTGCATGACCAGAACCATAGAAAATCATAACTTTCGAACGGAAAGGCCTAGGGACTTGAAATTTTCAGAATAGGTGTGGATCTGAAATGTCGCGTTCACGTTCATCAATGAGCAGAATTATACTAGGGGTTCCGTAAATACGGTCGTTTGAAATTTTGTTTTCTCGATTATTTCGAAACTACGGATTCGATCGAGATAAAATTCTGTATTATAATCGAGAATGATATATTAAAGCTATATTTTGTCCAGATTGCATCACCAGAACCATGGAAACCATAGAAAATTATAACTTCCGAAAGGAAAGGCCTAGGAACTCGAAATTTTCAGGGTAGGTTTGGCTCGCGAATGTCGCGGTCATGTTCATCAATGAACAAAAATATACTAGGGGTTCCGTAAATATGGCCGTTGAAAATATTTTTTTCCTGATAATTTCGAAACTACTGATTGGATTGGAATGAAAATTTGCACTTAGCTGAAGAATAATGTATTCAAACTACGTGCGAAATTTCGTCCAGATCGCATCACCAAAACCATAGAAACCATAGAAAATCATAACTTTCGAACGGAAAGGCCTAGGGACTTGAAATTTTCAGAATAGGTGTGGATCTGAAATGTCGCGTTCACGTTCATCAATGAGCAGAATTATACTTGGGGTTCCGTAAATACGGTCGTTTGAAATTTTGTTTTCTCGATTATTTCGAAACTACGGATTCGTTTGAGATAAAATTCTGTATTTCAATCGAGAATGATATATTTAAGCTATATTTTGTCCAGATTGCATGACCAGAACCATAGAAAATCATAACTTTCGAACGGAAAGGCCTAGGGACTTGAAATTTTCAGAATAGGTGTGGATCTGAAATGTCGCGTTCACGTTCATCAATGAGCAGAATTATACTAGGGGTTCCGTAAATACGGTCGTTTGAAATTTTGTTTTCTCGATTATTTCGAAACTACGGATTCGATCGAGATAAAATTCTGTATTATAATCGAGAATGATATATTAAAGCTATATTTTGTCCAGATTGCATCACCAGAACCATAGAAACCATAGAAAATTATAACTTCCGAAAGGAGAGGCCTAGGAACTCGAAATTGTCAGGGCAGGTTTGGATCGCGAATGTCGCGGTCATGTTCATCAATGAACAAAAACATACTAGGGGTTCCGTAAATATGGCCATTCAAAATATTTTTTTCCTGATAATTTCGAAACTACTGATTGGATTGGAATGAAATTTTGCACCTAGCTGAAGAATAATGTATTCAAACTACGTGCGGAATTTTGTCCAGATCGCATCACCAAGACCATAGAAACCGTAGAAAATTCTAGCTGAAGCACTGACATGAAGTCTGGAGTTTCGCCTAAGTTTGATAATTTTTTTACAGCTGTGTAAATTCCTTCAATTGATTTCTAAAACTGGAAAATGCGAATCTACCTACAAGGTGGACGAGCGCTCAAAAGCTACTGACTTCACGGCAGTGCTTTTATAATTTTTTTGTCCCTTATACCATAACAAGTAGGTACTTTTTCGCCTCTCGTAGCACTGGGTGTCATAAAAAACATCTGGTAAAGCTCCTTCTCCTTGCCACCCAGATGGAGATGAACATTTATTTTCTATCTATCTCTTCTATCTGCCACTACGGAATTCTCGCAAATTTTGTTTTTTGTGAATTGAAAATAAGGTTCAAAATCGGGAGAAAAATATGATGCCGCTCGTGCTATAGGTAAGAAGCACTTCCCTTGTCCACATGCCTAATCATTTTTCCTTCCGCTCTCGCGTCGTTAACAGTTCCAAAATTTAAACAAATTTTGCTGTTTGGGGCTGGGTTTGTATTATTTTTGTGTATTATTTTGTTCTTTATTCTGAATTGCTAAAAACGTTTCGAAAAATCTGTAGTTTCTTATTAAAGACGAGTAAAACTGCAATATGTGGTACGGATCGCCATTTCGTTGAAAAAAGGTGAAAAAATTTTAAAAAACAATTCGATGAATTAGCTTCTGATTACAGATTTCGAAGCAGGGAAGAGATATTAAGAATAAATATTTTCTTCAAAGTATAAGATACAATAATGTCACAATTGAAAGCACATTTCGATGGTTTTATTGCGGTCAATAAAATTTTCAATTTTCTATCACCATCATTTTTTCTACATGTAGGTAGAGGAAAAAACTACATATAATTAAAAGGTGTGACCAATTTCGAAGTGAATATTTTAATATATTAGCCTTCAACTTTTCACTTCAATTCCCCAATATTTACCACCTCTTTCTACCTGAATCAAATAAGGCATGGACAATTCACGAATTTTGCATGAAAATAATGACGAAATACTGGAATGCGACCTAAGATCTAACAGAAGTATTTACAGCAATTTTCCATACAATTCCGTCACCTCTGCAGAAGCTGAAAGATCATTCAGCAAACTAAAAATAATAAAGAAATATTTGAAAAATACTATGGGACAAACTCGACTGCGACATTTATCGCTAATATCAATCGAGAATAGACCTGCATCAAGTCTAGATTTGACTCGAGTCAATGATTCTTTCGCGAAAAATTAGGTTAGAAAGAAGTTGTAAATAAGTTAACCTTTGTTAATGAATAAAATGTATACATTGTTTCAATTTTTTTTTAAATCCACAATTGAATGTTTTATATGACAAACATAAATTATCCTCTCGATTAATTTCGTTTCATTTCCTAATAACAACATTATTTATTCAAGTATATTCCTGAACTCCTCAACTGTAGAACTAAGCTCATGTAAGACACATCGTGCCCAAACAGTAAGTATAGAGAGATGAGAACTGAACAATTTATTGGGGGGCCCCACCTATTTTTTGCACCAGGGCCCCTGACTATCTAGTTACGCCACTGCCGTTACTAACACAAAATGGACGTCTTTTGAATTGTCTCCTTATTCTAAGACGGCTGCGATATATGTGGCATCGATGGAATGAGTTATGTGGATATTCAGCTTTCCTGCTGTTCCATGTGAAAAGATTTTGTGACAAACGTGATTATGTCCAAAGATAACACACACCTCTGAAGTATCTCTCGATAATTATTTCAAACTTCCACGAAGTCATGGTTCGTCAGGTTCGTCTCGAAACACGAACGAGTTTTGAGAAAAAAAACTGTTCCGAGGGCTGAAACAAATGAAAAACGAATAGTTATACATTTTATACAAAAGTTTCCAGGAATTTCCGATCAATTTTGGTAAGTTGTGCACGTTATTGCAATGCATTCATTCTCTTCATTCCGTCTAGAATGCGGTCAAAATTGATGACATCGAAAATTGAATTAAGTCGATTGAAGTGAGAAATAGATTTTCAACAAATTACTATCATTATTATATTTTTTTTTACATTTTCAGGTTTCTACCTGTCAAACGAATTCGAAGATTTTCTAGCCCCTATATTTTTTTTTCCAGATTTCGAAATATGTCTCAATATTTCATTCGACATAACAAGGCACTATCGATATTCAAAAAATTATTATTCAGACTTCACTTTACTCGAGTTGTTGATGTTGCCATGGCATAACTTGAAGATGAATTGGAGCACCAATGAAAATAAACAAGTTTTCCTGATATGTTCAATATAATTTGGGGATTTTATGTAGATATTGCAGTTCTCAAAATAAATTGACAGTTTTTCATTTCATACTGACAATGGATACTAAATGCCATTCTGGTACACAGAAAAAAAAGAGATTTTCTGATATATTTGATTGAATTCGGTGATTCCATCTTTTGAAGCTCATCAAAATAAAATGACAGTATTTATCAAACTGACAATGAACAATGAAGACTATTTTGGTACAGAGAAATAAGCGCGCATTTTTTTGAATTATATTATAGGGGAAAGACGTGTTCCTTAGGGCATTTGTTCCTTTGGACACACTCTTCGTTTTGAAATCAATGCTGTGTGACTTTGGGCTGCACCAATATCAACAATACGACAGAAGCACACGTACATTGTTTTCGGTTGTAAAAAACGTAGTGGACTGCATTCTGAATAGTTTTAAACTAACGACATCCATAGTGTCCAAACCAATACAAAATTGCACCTCAACAAATCGATAAATTGACGAGTCCTTCAGCTCTCATGAATATTCATAAAGTTCAACAAATCTCATACCAAGAAATGGAAATGTTGTTCGCGTGCACCAAATTTCTCCAGACGATTTATGTTAATCTGGATGGAGATAATCTACTCGAATGACAGTGAAGATCGGAGTCATTGCTGTAGGTAAGGAAATCTACCGAACCTTGACATATGGATGGGTACACTAATTATTGCGATGCGCTCTTTTATAATGTATGCAGCAGTTAATTAATGCAAGAATTTTACGGACTGTATTAACTTTGATCACAATCGAACAGATTGGGATGATTTACCTTCCTCTCAAAATAATTTCGCAACACCGGCGAAGCACCAATTTGTTCACGAATCATTTTGCGTGATTATACCAGGAATTTAAAAGGTTAAGATGTGTTTGACCAGTGAATTCGATAAATTATATGTTTTCTGCTTTTGTGTCATGAAATCTTAAGTCCGAGTAATTGTCGAAGTGGTGAAGACCGACAAATACGGTATCGCCTCTAAAGTATGAACGCTCGTTATACTTCCCAGCGAAATTCATCATGTTTGATGTACAATTGGATGATAAGAATGAATATAAACATTTCAGGAGGTAATGAAGATACGAGAAAATATCGTGGGAGTAATTTTGAAAAAACGATTTTATATAAATATACTTCTTATTCCACCTGAGGCATATATTTATATACTTATTCAAATATTATCTCCGAAAAAAAAACCGAATGTACAATTAGGCATAAACTATATA
The DNA here is from genome assembly GCA_963966015.1 of Aphidecta obliterata. Classification (NCBI taxonomy): domain Eukaryota; kingdom Metazoa; phylum Arthropoda; class Insecta; order Coleoptera; family Coccinellidae; genus Aphidecta; species Aphidecta obliterata. The sequence goes on along the minus strand of OZ014430.1, from coordinate 6,805,018 downwards.
AATACCGCACATCATCAATTTGTCATTCCTCGCCGTCTAGTCAGAGACACCGAACGGAAAGGTTATACCTGTGTGACGCTCCGTTATCAGAAACTGATGGTCTGTTAAGTTGTCCCGTAGTGTAAGTTAACCGTTTGTTAATGAGTTTTAGATAGCGTCGTCTAGAGGTGTCGAGTCCAGATATTCGATCGAGTGAATTTAGTGAAAAGTGAAAAAACTGTTTGAGTGTTGTTCGTTGAGTCATTCTGACAAAATGTCGGACAGACAATCCGACGCTGAAAACTTGTCGGATGAAGAAATCTCCGATATGGATATTGGAATTGAAGGAGAAATTAATGATGAATCCGAAAAAGATCGGATTATAAAAGAACAGAAGGCCTATATCAATAGCCTCATGAGTCAGATGAAAGTTTTGACGGAAAGCGTTAAACTATTATCCGATGAGGTGAAATCCTTGAAAGAAGAAATGTCCCAGTCCTCGAAGCCGCGAAATCGCGCTCAGAGAAAATGCCTTATCCTCTGGGACAGACAAGAAAGTGTCAATCCCCACACCCCAAAAAGAAACCCCCAAAGGAAATCCCGGAAAGGATATTATAGCTGCAGGAGAGCAACAAAAGAAGATGTCGTATACTGCAGTGCTGCAGAATGAAAAGCGCCCAACGAAAGCTTCTTCTGCACCCGAAGAAGACATAGAAGACCCTGATCAAATCGAACAAAAGAAAGAAAAGGTCCCGCCTGTGATCTTGAACTGCACTGCCGACTGGACTCAAATTTCGAGAGAGATGCATGTGAAAGGCATTAGGTACAAGAGAGTTACTACAGTGAGGGACGACATTCGTGTTGTACCTCAATCCCCCGACGACCACAGGAAGATGAGAAAATTCTTTGAGTCAAAGGGAAAGAATTCTACACTCTTCAGAGAGAAGAGGAGAAGAAGATCTACGCGGTGGTATGATACCACTTGACTCAGATATAACCATAATTATCGAAGATCTAGCCGAGCAAGGCATTATTGAAGCGGATGTCGTAAGGATGACACTAAACAATACAAAACAGGCGATACCCCTATTTTTAGTGAAACCGAAAACAATATCATATTCCAAGTGAAACGGCTCTATGGTATAAACTGAGTAGTGGAGCCGAAGAATAAAAGCATTGGCCCTGGCCAATGATTTGGATTTCGACGCTATGGACATGCTAAAAGTATGAACAAAAAACAAAACAAAATACACATTCCCATAGAGGTAAGTTAAATGCTCTGGAGCGCACAATAGTGAAGAATATACACTAACCTGAGAAAATGACGAGCGAAATGCTACCTGTGCGTTCTGTGGAAAAGCAGGGCAACCAGCAAACTACAAAGGATGTAGCGAGTGTAAAATGGTAAAACGGTAAAAATGTGTAGTGTAAAATGGTATAAAGAAAGAAAGAAAGAAGACAGCGATATTATGAAAGTGATGTTCATTTCCAATTCTCCAATTAGGATATTGTATACCGAGAAGGGGAAAAATATTTCAGTTTTAGATTCTTTCCATTTCTATTTCTCTTGATTCAAAACAAATGTTAATTTCAAACACAAATTTTTATTGAGTTGTGTACCAGATGTGCTCACAGCTGTGAAACTCTTCTCAACCATTGGGGTGCAGATAGACTAGCGAGTTACAATCTGCTACAAATCTTTACATTTGGAGCAAATATTGACGCGATTAATTTTTTTTTGTGAAACCCGAAAACAAGGACATATTCTAATTGGAACGGTTCTACGGCATAACGAGAACAAAAGAAAGAAAAAGACGCTTCCACCCAAATAAGAGCAAAGGGAAAAGCCCCAGAGAATGGGAAATCCAAAAAGAGCGATCAGAAGAGGAAAGAAGATACCAACAAGAAAGGACCCGAAACCACTGAGAATCTAGATACCTTCATCAAGAATATCATGAGCAATTTATGACAAATTCCTAGAAATAGAGATGGGCAAAGAGTTCCGTCAACTCACTGAACCAAATCAATGGAGGTAGTGACTAACGTAAATAAAAAAAAACTTAAAGTCTCATGGAACACAAACGGTCTACGAGCCCGTAGATCTTGAAATATGAGAAATAATATCCGAGAAACAACCGGATATTATAGCCATTCACAAGACGAGACTATCTACAAGAAATAGAATTTCATTTCCTAACCATGAAATATGCAGAAACGACAGAAATTGTATAGTAGGAGGCATAGCCCTAATAGTCGAAAGGAACAATGATCTCAATGAAGTAGATCTGAGGAAGATGCTTGAAGGAAACCACCCGAATCATTATTGATGATATAAATTGCAAACCAAGAGAATGGAACAGCAAAACAAAAAACCAAAATGGGAAGAAGCTACAGAAGTATGCCGAAAAACTGAATGCCATAAAATTAGGACCTGATATTCCGACCTACCTGCCCAGAAGCAATCGCCTACCAGACGTTTTAGATATCGTCATAATGAAAAATATTACCCAAGAGTTCACACTTGATACCATAGAAGATGGCACATCAGGCCACAACCCAATTGAACTCAGACTGGGACACGGCTTGCTTTTTTAGATTCATAGCCTTTATTACTTATTAACTTTTTGACTCTTCTTGTTCGTATCTATTTCACGATCTTTGTCGTGTGATAATTGTGTTACCTATGAATTTGAATTACATAGGAGTCTCTTCTTCTGGATTATTGAAATTATAAATGTATATTCAATGTATATATAAAGGACCAAACTTCAAGGGAAGATCATACTTGTGATTTGCAACAAAAAATATCATATAAAATATGGTCGAAATGTTGACGGTTGGTCTTCAATTTAACATTTCCTTATTTCACGAAATATTTCAAGTTTTTCCATCAAATCAATTACACTTCAGTTATCCTTGGAGTCTCATCAAATTTGACCACATTTCTGGAAGTAGCATTGAAATTTATACAAGATATGAATTTCTGTGAGCAAACAAATTCTTTTTGCGGGCGAGGTAAGGAGAAGAATATCGAGATTCTGAAGTCAACAAAATCAGTCATATTTTTCCAATGGTTTCATCTATGAAAAATTGATGATTATGGACATCAGAAAAGAATACCCCAATTAGTGTGCTTTCGAATGACATATCAACTTTTGTGCTTGCTGCTTGCCCTCTGCCATAATATCATGGCTAACAAGATAACAACGAAAAAGTCCAAAAATTCAAAACTTGAATTCGTTCTATTTTGGAGCTCTATATGAATATTAAAGTAATTTTCATGGAAATCATGAATTTATCTATCAAATCAAAATAATTCAAACGAATAAACTAAATTTTAATAATAGGTGCAGATTTTATGAAAAAATGTAAAAAAAACAGACTACCATTACCTAATACTTGTAAAAATTGGTCAAAATGTCCATTATGTTCAATACATATTACACACCATTTTCGCACTGAATCTACAAACCTATGAAGTTCACAACGTTTCTGACGCATTTCTGCACAACACAAGTTTATTCTTTCGATCAGATCCTATCGAGTCTGAACGCGAATTTGATATACTTCTTCTTTCAAGGTATTACAGACATAAACATCCAAAGGCGTATGGTTGAGGCTCCTTGGTGGCCATCTTACTGGACCGTACCTTTCAATCCATTGCACCCCTAAATATTCATTCATCAAGTCCCGCACATTCTGGCGTTGAGAGTCATGAGAGGTGAACTTTTCGAACCAGTAATACTTCCCGATCGCCTCAACGCTGTAGAATTCCTTACATCAATCCAAAGCATAAAATGCTCCTGGCTAACAGACAAAATGTTTATTTTCAAATGGATGGCTGCCCAGCTCATAATAGCCGGGATGTACGGGACTTAAAGAACGAATATTTTGGGTTGCATGGAAGGTACGGTCCATCAAAGAGGCCCGACTTACGCCTTCGGATTCATATATCTGGAATACCTTGAAAGAAAAAGTATATCAAATTCGCATTCAGACTCGAGAGGATCTGATTGGAAGAATAAATTTGTGTTGTGCAGAAATGGGTCAGTAACGTTGTGAACTTTGTAACGAAGTGAATTTCGTTACTAGGTCATCCGGTATTATTCACGCAAATTTTTGCAAAATTTGTTTAAATTATTCAATATTTCTGTCCAGGAGGATACATGGGCCACCCTATATGTTCTACGTCTATTTTTGGAAATTTTACTCGGATAAATCCGTATTCCCCGTCGGAAAAATGTTTTTGTAGGTTGACTGGAAGTTTTTTTTTTGAACGACGCCGTTTTCGAATGTCCAAGTTACCCCCATCAAACCGCCCTTATAAAAGGGGGAATGGGATGGAAGTTTGGCAATTCCGATTAAGCCGCCGTGTTTAACACTGTTAGAGAGTTGTATGAAAATTCCGATTTAGCCGCCGTGTTTAACACTGTTAGAAATTTGTATTAGAGAATTCCGATTTAGCCGCCGTGTTAAACGTAGTTAGAGATTTGTGTTAGAAATTCCGAGTTAGCCGTTGCGATTAACGCTGTTTCAAAGTTCTTTCAGAATTCCGATCGAGCGAGAAAGTTACAGCCTGAATAATAAACCGTCCGATATTGTGTCGAGCGTGTGACAATTACCGACTTTCGTTCATGGCGAGCGTTAATCTGAGGAATTGACTCTGAGCCGTTTTTGTGCTGTTCGAAGTGTTCCAAAGCTTGTGCAGTGTGTGCTGCCCGTACAGGAAAGTCCTAAGAGCTGGTGAGCTGTATTTCCGTATTTCCATAAATTCTTTTATGACCGTAGATTATTCTTCCTGTGTTCCGCGATCGTTATTTGTAAATTCTGTGTCTTATATTTCCTAATCATCAGTCCGAAGAGACAATTTAGTTAAGTCAGTACCGTCCTAGATTATCCAAGATTTAGTCAGACTTGTGTAATTCGGACCCTTCGCAATATTTGCAGCCGGTTAAGTCCTTCTGTTCAATATTTGTTCTTATTTATTCGAGCCTTAATCTGAATAACTGAAACCATTATCTCCACCGAATATTTAGTATACCCTGGCAGTATGGAGTATCATGTCGGTACTTCAATGTCCCTCGAGTGAAGTTGGACGCTGTTGTTCATTGTGGCCTAGCCTTATGAGTGATGCCTGCTGCACTTCATACGTTGAGGAAAGGGGTCAATATCATTTAGTAATTTGTCACAAGTTCGAGTTTCAGTTCGGTGACAACCATATTGCAAGTCCCGATTTTTCCACCATTGGTGGTCTTGCCTATCTTTCTCCGATCAAAGTTTCATTTTGGTGAATATCTCACCACATATCCTAACCGATCCACTAGAGATGGCATATGTCCAATAGTTGAAACCATTACCTCCACCCAATATTTAGTATTCCCTGGCAGTATGGAATATCACGTCGGTACTTCAATGTCCCTCGAGTGAAGTTCGGACGCTGTTGTTCATTGTGGCCTAGCCTTATGAGTGATGCCTGCTGAACTTTATACATTGAGGAAAGGGGTCAATATCATTTAGTAGTCTGTCACGAGTTCGAGTCACAGTTCAGTGACAATGACATTTCAGGTCCCGATTTTTCCACCGTTGGTGGCTTTGCCCATCTTTCCCCGACCAAGGTTTCAGTTTTGTTAATATCACCACACAGTAACATTCTGGTGGATGCGCCATTCCTTACTTCGGCCCCTCCACCATAAACCCCTTTGTATCAATTCCCCCCGACCAAAATTTCTTTTTGGTGGATGCGCCCTTTGAATTCCGAGTTTACTCATTACTTACACCCTAGTCTACGTCATCTTGACTCGGGTTCGGTCTTGACTTACATCGCAACCGGGGTGTTTGGGACACTGTTCAGCCAGCGCCGTACTACCGCTGTACTTCACTAATCTCGATATCGCGGAACACAGGTTAGGGTGTCACCTCGCCGAAACTCTGGACTGTAAACCGTTATATGATTACCATTTTGTATGCTTTCACACTTGTCCACATTTTGACCGCGTTTATCGTTGCTTTCGACATTTGCCCTGCTTACCGCTTTGTAATATAATACACGCTGATTGCTCGCCTCACTCGTTCCTCGTCCGCTTGCCACCAACACATTATATATATTTTAATTTTGAGAATTACTTTTTTCGTTGATCATAAGACTGTGTCAGACAGTATATTATTATTATCTATCCCACTGTATAGAACTTATAGTTGTAAAAAGTTAGACCAGCGTTATATTATAGTGTACAGAATTGGACGTATCGTCAGGGTAAATTTTATTTACTACCTCCATAGCCTCCTCCTCCTTTACCGGCAGACGAAATCGACTCTTGCCAATCGCTACCACCTCAGATTGGATCGAACTTTGTCTCCAACTGTGTAAAAGCTACCTGAGGTTGTACGCATTGAGTGTCACAAGGTATTGCGACCTTATAAAACCCATCGCAATTGGCGCCCGAGTTCATTAGCAAATCAGGTTAAAGGCATTATTCTCAACAGGAGAAAAAAAACGTCGCTACAACTTTGAATAATGGATATTTCGACCAATTGTTATGAGTAGTAGGCAATAGTAGTCTGTTTTCTCTACATTTTTTCATAAAATCTGAGTTATTAAAATTTAGTTTATTTGTTTGAATTACATGTTTTGATTCGACAGATAGATTCATGATTTCCATGAGAATTAATTTTATATTCAATCATGAAGAGCTTCAAAATGGAGCGAATTTAGGGTTAGGATATTCCGACCTTTTCGTTGTCATTTTGTTAGCCATGATATAATGGCACAAGATAAGCAGCAAGCACGAGAGTTGATATGTCATTCGAAAGCATACTAAATGGGGTATTTTTTGCTGAAATGTCCATAATTGATCTTTCTTCATCGATAAAACCAATGGAAAAATATGAATGATTTTGTTCACTCCAGAATCTTGATATCCATCTCCCTACCACGCCCGCAATAAGAATTTTTTTGGCATACGAAAATTCTTATCTTATAGCAAATTTGTTGCCGTTTCCAGGTATGTGGTCAAATTTGATGAGGCTGCAAGGATAACTGAAGTATAATGGATTCGATGGAAAAACTTGAAATATTTCGTGAAATCAAGAAATGTTGAATTGAAGAATAACCGACAACATTTCGAACATGTGTTACTATTTGACATTTTTCGTTGCAAATCACATGTTTGAACTCCGCCTGAAGTTTAGCCCTTTTAAAAGTAGACACCCTGTATATACAAAATTCCTAGAGGGGAGGGATACATAGATAAGGTACATTAGGTACTTAAGACCCTATATCCCTAATCCATGTATTATTACTTTCTCGTTAACATATCATCAAAGTGGAACAAATTCAATGAAGGGGAATTATGCAACTCTATCTGGTCGTTAAGGAAATTAAGTGAACTTTTTAGTTTATCGATTTCTTTGCTTTATGCCTTCACTTCAAAAAATATGCAAAATTTCGTATTCATGAGTAAAGCAATGCTTTTCAGTCAATGAGTGTTCTGCGAAATTTGAATTCCTTTTTCAATTGACGAAATAACTTCTATGTTCCTTAATTATTTTCTCAAAGGTTGTACCATTTTTGCCGATATAGAACTAAAATCCGCATGTCATGTAAATCGAAATTATACCACTCGCACCAAGAAATTGAAATAAATGGTACGAATCTACTTCAATTGACAGTAACTATTTGCGAAGAAGCTATTATTGTTAATGCATTTTACAGATCACCTTGTAATACCCAAATCGAACCGTTTATTGAATACCTGGATAATATATTTAAATAATCACCCAAAGAATTTTACATATATTGTATTTATTGGCGATATAAACATCGACTTGAATGAAAATACAGACAACTCACAGATTCACCTAGACACATTAGGAGAGCATGGATATAATTCAGCAATAAACACTATCACTAGACCACAGTCAGGTACATGCATAGACCATATTTTCATTAAGTCAAAAAAAGGACACCTAGAATCAATTAATCCATTGACTATAGAAACCCTTATTACCGTTCATTACACAATACTAATGCAAATGATATTCAACAATAAGTACGCAAAAGAAAGCACAACAAACTCAAAATTTTATGAACAAATAAATGAAAAAAATTGATACAAACCATTAAAAATACTGATTGAAAATGTTTCTTTGAAATAGATGATTTGGAAAGATCGGTTACTGAATTTGTTAGACTAGTCCAAACTGCAATAGAGAGATCCTCGAAATTCATAAAAGTTGAAAACAAAGATATGAAAAGGAAACCATGCGTAACTAAGTCATTGATAAGGTCCATTAATAAGACAAATGCAATGTATGCCAGGTTGAAGGAAAAGCCACAAAATGAAATTTTTAAAAATGAATATAATGCCTACAAAAAAAATACTTGAGAAAGCAATAAAAGACACAAAAGTAAAATACTACAAAAACAAGATAGAACAGGAAGGGGCAGATTCAAAACAATTATGGCAGGTAGTAAATGAATTAACCAAAGCAAGGCAACATGCAAAAATATAATTAATAAAGACCGAGAATGGAAATATAACTTGTGGTCCTATCATAATCTCTGAAAAATTCAACTCATTCTTTAGCAATGTAGGTGCAAATCTAGCAAAAAATATCAAGCAGGATAGAAATTATACGGAAACTAAAATCCAATCAGATCATACCATATTCCTCTTTCCCACTGATGCATATGAAATTCAAGTCACCATTGCACAGTTAAAAAATAAAAATTAACCAGGACCTGATGGCTTTAAAGCTGAAACACTGAAACTCATATCAAATTACATAGCCAAACCTCTCAGTTGTGTTATCAATAAATCCTTGTCAAGTGGTCGCTTTCCTTCTGCTTTCAAAATATCAACTGTGGTACCTATTTACAAAAGCGGTGCAAAAACAGAAGTGTAAAATTATCGATTATCTGGGAGTAAAGGGTAAAGCACACGAACTTTTCAGCTCATACTAAACTGACAGGAGACAACAAACAAGAATACAAAACATATTCAGCAGAAAAAAAATTATATCATGTGGTGTACCCCAAGGAACGATACTGGGACCCTTGCTCTTCAATATTTATTTGAATAATTTATTCTCCATACGAACACAAGACAGCATCATAAGTTTTGCAGATGATACGGTAGTATTTTATGAAGGTTACACTTGGGATGACTTGAAAAATAAAATACAAACTGATTTTGGTAACATCGAAAATGGTTTGATAATAGACTCCTATCAATGAATCTCAAAAAAACTCTCTACTTGCCGTTCTGTAGCTTATCTACAAGCCTCCCAGCATTTGACAAAATATCACTAAATGATGACTTCGAAATCTTACCATCAAAAAGCGCTAAATACTTGGGTATTATGATGAGACACACACGAGCTTTTGAGCGCTCGTACATCCACTTTGTAGGTAGATTCGCATTTTCCAGTTTCAGAAATCAATTGAAGGAATTTTCGACAGCTGTCAAAAATAGTCTCAAACTTGGGCGAAACTCCAGACTTCATGTCGTGCTTCAGCTGACCAATTTTTTTTCGATAATTCGCTAGAATTTTCTACATTATTTATGGTCTTGGTGATGCGATCTAGACAGAATTTCGAACGTAGTTTGAATACATTATTCTTTAGCTAGGTGCACAATTTAATTCCAATCCAACTAGTAGTTTCGGAATTATCAGGAACAAAATATTTGTAACGGCCATATTTACGGAATCCCTAGTCTAAATTTGCTCATTTATGAACGTGACCGCGACATTCGCGATACAAATCTACCCTGAAAATTTCAAGTTCTTAGGCTTTTTCCTTCGGAAGTTATAATTTTCTATGGTTTCTATGGTTCTGGTCATGCGATCTGGACAAAATGTTGTTTTAATATATCATTCTGGATTAAAATACAAAATTTTATCTCGATCGAATCCGTAGTTTCGAAATTATCGAGAAAACAAATATTCAAACGACCGTATTTACGGAACCCCTAGTATAATTCTGCTCATTGATAAACTTGAACGCGACATTTTAGATCCACACCTATCCTTAAAATTTCAAGTCCCTAGGCGTTTCCTTTCAAAAGTTACAATTTTCTATGGTCTCTATGATTCTGGTCATGCGATCTGGACAAAATGTTGTTTTAATATATCATTCTGGATTAAAATACAAAATTTTATCTCGATCGAATCCGTAGTTTCGAAATTATCGAGAAAACAAATATTCAAACGACCGTATTTACGGAACCCCTAGTATAATTCTGCTCATTGAGTCTCTTCAAGTCCCTAGGCCTTTCCGTTCAAAAGTTATGATTTTCTATGGTTTCCATGGTTCTGGTCATGCGATCTGGAAAAATGTAGCTTGAATATATTATTCTCCATTAGTATACAAAATTTCGTCACGATCGAATCAGTAGTTTTGAAATTATCAAGAAAACTAAATTTCAAACGACCATATTTACGGAACCTCTTGCTCATAGATAAACGTGATCACGAAATTCGAGATCCACACCTATCCTGAAAATTTCAAGTCCCTAGGCATTTCCGTTCAAAAGTTAAGTCTCCTTATTCTACGACGGGTGCGATATATGTCAATCATTTTTTATCCCTGACATTAGTCTACATTCTTGACGGTTACGAATTCTATGAAAATTCTGTATTATTCCCCAGTTCTCGAACAGTTCCAAATTTCTTTAGTTTTAGGAAAGACCCAGAAACTTGGTATCACTCCTCGCACGTTATCGCAATGGTCGACAGATCGGTGTAGTGGGACGCGATCTCCTGTCGTCGATTTGAGCCCCATGTTTCCGCGTGGATAATTATCAGTCTTTGTCCTGAATAATAAACAAATAATTTGCAATAAGGAAATATTGCAACTATAAATTGAGATATAAACTATTCTATATTGTTAGTTGGATCAAACTGAACACAGTGTGCAAAATTTGATTGAAATCGGTTCAGTATTCAAGGAGACAATTCCAGACAAACAACGTGACACGTAATTTTTATACATGAAGATAACTCAATCAGATTTGGTATTTTCCTTAGTCAACTGAAGCAAGCATTGATCCACCCCATCCATAAAAAAATTATAAAAAGCACTGCCGTAAAGTCAGGGGCTTTCGAGCGCTCGTTCATCTAGTTTGTAGGTAGATTCGCATTTTTCAGTTTTAGAAATCAATTGAAAATTTTTATGATAGCTGTCAAAAAATTTCCAAACTGAGGAGAAACTCCAGACTTCACGTTATTGCTTCAGGTGACCAATTTAATTTTCGATTATTCTCTAAAGTTTTCTACGGTATCCATGGTTTTGGTGATGCGATCTGGACAAAATTTTGCACGTAGTTCGAGTACATTATTCTTCATCAATGTGCGGAATTTCATTCCAATCCAATCAGTATCAGGAAAAAATATTTTGAACGGCCATATTCACGGAACCCCTAGTCTGATTTTGCTCATTGATGAACGTGATCGAGACATTCACAATCCAAACCTACCCTGAAATTTCAAGTCCCCCAGGCCTTTCCGCTCTGAAGTAATAATTTTTTATGGTTTCTATGGTTCTGGTCATGCAATCTGGAAAAAATGTAACTTGCATATGTCATTCTCTATTAAAATACAGAGTTTCGTCACGATCGAATCCGTAGTTTTGAAATTATCGAGAGAACCAACTTTCAAACGACCATATTTACGAACCCCTAATCTAATTTTGCTCATTGATGAAAGTGACCGCGATATTCGAGATCCACACCTATTATGAAAATTTCAATTCCCTAGGGCTTTCCGTTCGTAAGTTATGATTTTCTATGGTTTCTATGGTTCTGGTCTAACTATAAAAAATTTGAAAAATAAAAAGAGTATGGGATCTGATCGCATTTCAGTTAGAATCCTCAAAGAAGTTGCCTCAGCAATTAGCCGTCATTTTGCTTATTTTATCATCTTTTCCGTCACATCGGGGAAGTTTCCGGAGATTCTCGAAAAATCTATTATTGTTCCGATATTCAAGAACTGAAATCTTCATGATATAACCAACTACCGTCCAATATCAATTTTGAGCGTTTATTCTAAAGTTTTAGAATGAATCGTTTTTGCGAGAATGGTAGACTCAACAAATTTAAAATACTCAACACAGCGCAACATGGTTTCGGAAACGGTCACTCCACCCAAACGGCATTTAGCTTCGTGTAATCTGTTTATAAATGCTTAGATGAAAATGTGCAGGTGGCTGGGATATTTTTTGACCTCTCATGCGCCTTCGCTCTTAATTTCAATTTCATTCTTGACGAGTGCTACAATGTGGGTTTTAGAGGGACTTACGCAGTTTTCTGAATGAAAGAACCATGTCAGTCAGGCTGGGAGGATGTTTTTCCGGGGAGAGCAATATAGGGCTGGGGATTCCTCAGGGTTCCGTGTTGGGACCGCTGCTCGTTTTGTTGTTCATAAATGATTTGCCCAATCATCTGGCTTGTCTTTTGATGATACTGTTTGAGGGTGACACATCGGTAGTTGTTTAGGCATGGATTCTTCGGGAGCTCCAGCAGGCTCGTGGAAGCTCGATGGCAGAGTTTTTCAGATGGTGTCGTTTGAACAATTGGATGGTCTGCATATTGGCCTGAGTAACCTAGATAGAGGTTCTCTCAGATAGGATTTTTGGATAGTGTGGTAACTTCAATTGTTTGTACGAAATTTCTGGGTGTCCATATTGATAGAAATCTTACTTGCTCTTCCTGTGTTGACATGTTGTTCAAGAAACTCATTAGATCATTCTTCGCAATAAGAAGATTAGATTCGTAGTTCTCTTATCGACATGAATTATGGTCTTGTTTACAGCCATCTAATATATAATATCTTGCTCTGGGGCAACTGCACTACCGTTTCGAGGGTATTCGTGGCTAAGAAAAGAATTGTGGGATTGATTTTCAATTTGACACCGGGTTCATCATGTAAACCAATATTCATATCAAATAAAATATTACCACTGCCATGTACCTATATTTTGGGATATCTTGTTTATGCTAAAGAGGGTGTATGAGTATGGAAATTAGTTTCAAGTTATCATGAATATGAGACCATAAATTCACATATTCCTCTTGTGCCTAAACATAGAACACACATGTTCTCCTTTATACCAGAGCATTAGACTATATAACCATTTATCATCCTCTGTGTATCTCTGAATTTGAATCAATTCAGAAAAGAAACTTAAAATATCGCACCTGTCGTATAATAAGGAGACATTAGGGACCTTTACACTAACGTTCCAGTCGCGCGCGACTGGAATGGCTCGACCAAATTCGCGCGCGACGGCGTAGTGTGAAGGCAATTTTTCACACGCTCCAGTCGCGCGCGACTGGAATGGCTCGACCAAATTCGCGCGCGACGGCGTAGTGTGAACGCAATTTTTCACACGCTCCAGTCGCGCGCGACTGGAATGGCTCGACCAAATTCGCGCGCGACGGCGTAGTGTGAAGGCAATTTTTTACACGCTCCAGTCGCGCGCGAAAATCACTCGCGATTTTCGCGCGCGACTATCGCGCGCGACTGGAGCGTAAGTGTAAAGGTCCCTAATTCAAAAAGGTCCATTTTGAGTTAGTAACGGTATGGAACTCAGCAAGTAACCCTTCTCGTACGTGCAATATCGGAATAACTCTAGTTTGCCTCTCTGGCAAAATTATTTGGGAAGAAAGGTAACATTTCAAATTTTTCGGAAATTCTACCACGACACAGAAAAATTGCATTAATTGAATATTGGGTGGTAAGGTTATAATGTTCAAATAGATTGCTACAGTGATTAAGAATGTTCAGCGTGTTAGTTGAGTAAGTGCACAAAAGTATAGGACAAAAAATTCGGTAAACTAGAACTTCAAATATTATTTCCCAACAAAATCAATTTTTGAGTTTTACCCTTATTCTACGACGGGTGCGATATGTTAGCATCGAAATAATTCTACTCGGTAAAAGAACATTTTTTTTTAATTCCTCAGCTTCAGATACATAATGTCACTGGATTAAGAATTATTATATAATTTCCTTTTTTGACCAATCCTATACACCGTAGTGTCTCACAGGATTAACACTCCGGAGGGCGCGCTTTGTAGAGTTACATCAGTGGGCGCGCCGCGGCATTTACAACGCATTGGGTTTTTTGTGTTTCTGTCTCACGAATAATAAAGAAAATACATTTTTTGTAGTAAAATGATAGAAATATACCATTATAAACATTTCATTGAAATATTTTCAAAAAAATATAAACTAAAGAAGTGAAAATAAACTGAAACAAAGTTTTTATATCAGACGTGGAGTAAACCAATGAAAATTTTTAGAAAATATTTCCTTTACATTATTCCATGTAAAAAAGGTTTGCTTATCCAAAGTGTTTCCTTATCGAGCCCTATGAAGAAACGGTAATCAACTTCAAGTTGGCTTTGTTCGTCATCGTCTGAGCCTTCATCGATGTCTTCTGCTGACTGATCAGCTGCCGCGGTATATGTTTTGTGTAGTCTTCTGTTCTGTGTCTATGTCGCTTACACTTTCATCACTATCAAATTCATATATAGATTCTGCCCTTAGCGCATTACCGCTTTCTTCCCTAGCAACGTCTTCTGAAGCATTCTCCAACTTTTCTTGTGTTAATCATTTACGTGACCTGAAATTCAATAAAATTGTGCTTTCGAATTTACATGTTATACAAAATAGTACATGCGCACAAAGATTTGATGGCACATTAATCAATTTTTCAAAAAAAAACATACTTTCTAATACTTACATGAATAGGCGCGCTGCGGCAAACACGCCGCAAAATCGACCTACCTCAAATCTAAGTGCTGTACAATTTAGCGGAAAAGATATACGCCGCCAAAACTGTAGGTGTGCGGAGCCAATAACATAGGGACAACAAGGAATACCTAGAAGCACAATATTCAAGAGCCGACCAAATCTTAGTTGAAACAATAAAAGTAAAATTTGCGGCATTTTGCCGCCGGCGCGCCCACCGGAGGGTTAATGAATATGTTATGATATGTTCTCGGGGCTTCGGCATCAATCAGTTTTATCGGAATTGCGGTTGATTTTTCAACCAGGTTTTTTCACTGCTGGTTCTTCTGCAGCTATAATATCTTATTCCAGTTTTCCTTTGTAGGCTTTTTTGGGTGTGATAACTCTTTCTCTTCTGCCCCAGAGGGGCACTTTCTCTTCTCTAAGCGCGTTTTCGCGGCTACAAGGGCTAGGAAATTTCCTCGCACAAGGATTTCACCTCATCGGACAAAATGTTAAAGCTGGCACTCTTAGCTGCTTCCTTAGAAGTTTAAACTCCTCCTTCTGCTCTTTTATAATTTGATCTTCAGCACCTTTTACGTCTACTTCTACATCCACATCGGAGTTTTCATTTTCCGACGAGTTATTTGGTCGGATTCTCGGTCATCATTTGCAGAATCGTATTTCGACATTGTGTCTGAATGACTCAACAAACAACACTTAAACACCTATTTCACTTCGCTTTCCACTTTTTTCACAATGTCACACAATGTGAAACAATTTGTAAAACCAGCGATTCTAACCACTTGTTCCGTTCTAGACGGGGATATATAAAACTCATCAACAAACGATCAGCTTCCACAAGACATAACCAAATATACGGTGGTTATAACGATTGTGTTCACCTCTTCTTCCCATGTAGGACAGTGCTTTTATTCAGTCCATACTTGCTAGATCAAGTGAACATTAGAAACTGTATACAAAGTTTTCTGTGACAATATTGTATTATATATTTTTTTTATTTATTTATTTATTTATTTATTCACAAGGAACACAAACAGGTAACCCAATACCCAAAACAGTGTTCACAAATTAAAAATACAAAAAATTAACAAAAGTGCCTTATTTCTAATACCTACTATATATACCTAATAACAAGTTGACAATTGGAAGAAAAAAAATAACAGATATAGAGCCAGAGGTGAGGCAATTCAACAGCGGGAAAGAAAATACCTTTTGAGTGAATTTTTCAAGGTTTTTTCGCTTTGGAAAAATACATCGATTTGATCTTTTAGATTATTGCAGTGACGTAGCATCCTGGAAATAGGGGAATTTTTCGCGCTGTTGGAGTGCGCTAGGGGTAAATAGAAGGTTTCCGGCCACCTAGATCTTCGAATTGGTGCATGCAAGTTAATCAACCCAGTGATGTCTTGAGAGTCCACACGATTGCTCAATAACTTAGAGATAAAAACAACATCGCCAACAACTCTGCGATCACCGAGGCTTATCATATTAAAGTACTTCAATCTAGTGGAGTAGTTCCTGGGATCTCCCCGAGTCAGACTCAAGCTGTATCGGTACCCTAAAGTGAGGAGAAACCTTCTTTGAATTTTCTCGAGACGGTTTATATATACGCCTTAATTGGGATTCCATACACAGGAGGCAAAATTTAGTCTACTGAAAACGTAATTATAGTAGAGAATAACTGCAGTTCTTCGGTCAGAAAACCATTGGCTCTGTCTCAGTATAAATCCTAATGTCACGTTACAGGATGAGGTGACATGGTCGATATGTAGATCGAATTTGAGCTTAGAATCAAATACAACTCCCAGATCTTTTACATGAGTTGAACGCCTAAGCACTACGTCTTGCATTGAGTAGGGAAAGAGAATAATATTCTTATTTCTTGTAAAAGAAACCACCTGACATTTACTCAAGTTCAGGATCAGTCCACTCTTTTCACAGAATTCCTCAAACTCACAGAGTTCTCTCTGAAGGGTTATACAGTCGTTGTAGTCTTTGATTCTGAAATAAATTTTGAGGTCGTCGGCAAAGAGGAGTATTTTACAGGTATTGAAATACTTTATAATATTGTTTATATATATAATAAATAAGAGTGGATCCAGATGAGATCCTTGAGGCACCCCCGAAGTCGCTGCGAAATACCGAGATTTGAATCCCTCCACTGAAACGTATTGAGATTTTTTATTCAAGTAGGATATGAACCATCGTAAAAGGGAACCGCAAACCCCCACCCCCTTTAACCTGGTGATCAGCAATTGTATATTTATTTTATCAAAGGCTTTGCTAAAATCAGTGTAAACAGCGTCGACCTGAATGCCTTTATCTAAACTTTCAAGAAGGTATTCAGTGAAAGTAATTAAATTAGTCTCAATGGACCTTCCTTTAAAAAATCCATGTTGTTCGGGAATTGTTCGAGTTTGAACAAGATGAAGGAGGTGGGGATACACGATTGATTCGAATATTTTACCAAAAATACAAAGTTTACTGATAGGTCTATAATTGTTTATAAAATTCTTTTTGCCTGATTTGTAAATAGGAACTATAGTTGCCTCCTTCCATTTCTTCGGAAACACTCCTGTTTTTAAAGATGTATTATATATTATAGTTAGAGGGATAGAAAGTGCTTCACTACAGTTTCGAATAAAACAACTAGGTATCGAATCGGGTCCTGCACCCTTGCTCACATCTAACGAATTAAGTCTCATTTCCACATCGCTGACGTCGATTTCAATTCCACTAAGAAAGTAGTTGTTGAGTTCATCAGGAATATCAGTATCACTCAATTTATTTTTTTTATTGTGTAAATGTGGTTGGGCATACACGCTTTCGAAGTATTCAGCGAACATATCGCTTATTTGTTGCCCTCCATTTACTGTTTTATCCTCGAATGACATAGAGTTAGGAAAACCGGAAACTTTAGTTTTGACGGAAACAAACTTGAAAAACCTCCTAGGATCAATTTGAATTTCATTTTCAGTTAAATTTTTATACTTCATAAAATCCTTTTTAATGTTATTTTTGCATAAGGACCGTAATGTTTTGTATTCAACTTCATCCGCTATATTTTTATAAATCCTCCACCTTTTGTGTATTTTATTTTTACGTTTGATCAATTTAATTGATTGATAAGAGAAATAGGAAGGGAATTTTCTCCTTACTTTGAACTTCGGAACACATAACTCAATAATGTCGTAAACAAAACCGCAAAAAGTCCCGAGATCAGAATCCACATCACTGCAATCCAACAACTCAGGCCATGGTATTCCAAGCAATGTTCGATTGATAAAGTCATAATCGGCATTTTTGAAATTGAAAAAGTATTTATCCGATTTCTTCAAAGATTTGGTATTTTCAAACTCTAGCAGAAACTCGAGCGCTGGATGGTGTTTATCCTCCGGGACAGCAGGAGAATCACATTTTTGAACATTATTCACTGCATAACTATTACAGAAAATTAAATCTAGTGTTTTGCCATTACTATTTTTATTGGCATTGAATTGTTATAACTCTAGAAAAGATAAAGTATCTAAAAGTTCTTCACTCCTACTATCAACATTAATGGCCTTAAAATCGCCGTTTGTACCTTTCTCCCACACTAAATTAGGAAAATTGAATTCTCCCACAATTAGTACAATATGGTCTCCAAGATCTTGCATAATCGAATAGAGTTTTTTGCAGAAAATAGTAACAATATTAGAATCTGTCGGAGGAATATATACACAACAGAGCAAAATTTTGATATTATTTATCGAGATTTTCACCTATACGTCCTCGGCGTCACTTTCGAGTTCTTGAATTCGAAAAGGCTTCAACTTGTTCTTGACCGCAATGAACACACCACCTCCGTCTCTCCGAGTACTTGATGTAGTAGATCCCTTCGGTTCACAACGTTCCTCGGCGTTGTCCGATATCCAGACACCACTGTCTCCGGTCTTCCCACTGGCCTTCATGCAAGCTCCTGGCACTCATTGCCTTCTGTATTCCCTGGCTCCAGGAAATTTTCGGTCTTCCCCTTTTACGTTTGTGGTGTGGTATCCAATTCATTGCCTGTTTCGGCAGTCTGTGATCCGGCATTCGATGCACATGGCCATACCAGGAGAGTTGCTTTTGTTCTATTTCCTCAATTACCGTATCTGCCTGTCCCATAATCTGTCTAATCAATATTGTATTACGATGCTAAAATTCAATGAGCCCGAATATAGAACATTTTTAACATTTTTTCGAAGACATTCATTTTATTCAAACTATGAAATGTGTTTTAATTTTTTCATAATTCGAAGATATAATACATTGAATTGATTTATTCCTGGCATCAAAAACCGATTTAACGAAGAAACAATAAACGAAAGCGGAGATCAAATGATACAACTCTGCTTGCAAAATGAACTAAGAATCTACAACACCTTCTATCCCCATAAAACGAAACATAAATATACTTTTGAGAATACACGAGGACAAATATCAATGATAAATTACGTTGTCACAAATAAAAATATCCACCCGAGAAGATTACAGGACGTGAGAACTTAGCTTCTGCCAATGCTGGAGCGAAGCATCATCTCGTTATAGCAAAAATACGGACGGTCTTGCAACAACTTCATGAAAAACACCACGGAGTAAATAAGTAAACTCAACGTAGAATCCCTATCCGACGACTCAACGAAACACCTATACCAACAAGGGCTTAGAGGAAGGATAGCTGCTAATAATATACAAGAATTGGACAACATTGAAACGTCATGGACAAAACTGAGTACTAATATGCTGGAGGCAGCGGAAGAAGCAATAGGAAGGAGGGCTATAAAGAAGGGGGAAGACCAAATTTAAAACCTTGGTACAAACAAAAAATTAAGATATTAGCCGAAAAGAAGAGAAAATCTTATCTACAATACAGATCCAATGCAATTACATAATATGATAACTACAAAGTTGTGAGAAATAGGGTGAATGAAAATATTCGAAAAATAAAATGAGAGCATTGGGAGAAATTTTCAAATGAGATGGAACGTGACCTGTACGGAGGATAGAGGAGAATTAGGAACCTACTGAGATATGAAAAAAAAATTACGAAAATCACTGCCGTGAAGTCAGGAGCTTTTGAGCGCTCGTACATCCACCTTGGAGGTAGATTCGCATTTTCCAGTTTTAGAAATCAATTGAAGGGATTTTCGACAGCTGTGAAAAAACTTCCCAAATTTAGCCGAAACTCCAGACTTCATGTCAGTGCTTCAGCTGATCAATTTTTTTTCGATAATTCGCTAGAATTTTCTACGGTATCTATCGTCTTGGCGATGCGATTTGGACAAAATTTCGCACGTAGTTTGAATACATTATTTTCCAGCTAGGTGTGGAATTTCATTTCAATCCAACTAGTAGTTTCGAAATTATCAGGAACAAAATATTTGTAACGGCCATATTTACGAAACCCTTAGTCTAAATTTGCTCATTGCTGAACGTGGCCGCGAAATTCGCGATACGAACCTACCCTGAAAATTTCAAGTTTTTAGGCCTTTTCCTCCGGAAGTTATAATTATCTATGGTTTCTATAGTTCTGGTCATGCGATCTGGACAAAATGTTGCTTCAATATATCATTCTCGATTGAAATACAGAATTTCATCTCGATCGAATCCGTAGTTTCGAAATTATCGAGAAAACAAAATTTCAAACGACCGTATTCACGGAACCCCTTGTCTAATTTTGCTCATTGATGAACATGCCTGCGAAATTCGCGATCTGAACCTACCCTGGAAATTTCAAGTCCCTATGCCTTTCCGTTCGAAAGTTATGATTTTCTATGGTTTCTATGGTTCTGGTCATGCGATCTGGAGGAATGTAGCTTGAATATATCATTCTCCATTAGTATACAAAATTTCTTCACGATCGAATCTGTAGTTTTGAAATTATCAAGAAAACTAAATTTCAAACGACCATATTTACGGAATCCTCAGTATAATTTTGCTCATAGATGAACGTGATCACGACATTCGAAATACACAAATATCCTGAAAATTTCACGTCCCTAGGCGTTTCCGTTGAAAAGTTACAATTTAATATGGTTTCTATGGTTCTGGTCATGCGATCTGGACAAAATTCCGCATGTAGCTTGAACCTCATTCTCTATTTGAATGCAAAATCTCATCTTGATCAAATCTGTAGTTTCCAAGTAATCAGGAGAACAAAACTTTGAACGGCCATATTTACGGAACCCCTATTGGAATTTCGCCCATTAACGAACTCAACCGAGGCATTTGGGATCTGAACCTACACTGAAAATTTCAAGTCTCTAGGTTGTTCCGTTCGAGAGTTATCGTGCTTACGGCCGGGCGGACGGACGGCCGAACGGACGGACTCGAATTTTCCGACGGATTCGACAGTAAGTCAAACATAGTCGATTGAGACCATTTCCGGCTAAAAATTCGAAAAATACAGACATCGTGACGAAATGATATAGCCCTCGTGTAAGTAGTACGAGCGCTCAAAAAAAATAAATGAGTATATACAGAATACGATATTAACGTCGGAAGAATGGGAGAAATATTTTGAGAAACTTCATGGTTCAACACACATCAACATAAGAATTACTTCAAGAGGTTGAAAACGCCAACAAAACCCAGAATAAGACATTCCCATTGGAGAAAATACAACAAACGGCAGCGAAACTAAAGAATAAAAAAGCTGCAGGCATCGGCGAAATAACGAATGAGATGATCAAATATGGAGGTGACGCATATTAGAGATATTATTTGTTGCAGTGTAAAAGAGCCCTAAGATCAATTCTGTGGATTAATTGACATTGATAGTTAGAATTATATTCTGTGATCAATAACCAAATAACCGAAGAATTGTATCGAAGCATGTTGAAGATTGATTACAAGTGAGCAGAAATATAGGCTAAAAATCATAATTGATCTTTTCAATCAATACCTTGAAATAATAAATATAACAACGCACTACACAAAGAACTGCAGAGTTTCTTTCATAGAATACTTGAACTCAAAGATATACCTTCCGAATGGAAAGAAAGCTTTTTAAAACCAGTTTTTAAAAAGGGAAAAAAAACGACCCCCACAGCTACAGAGGTATAAGCTTGATGAGTAAGATCCTGAAACTTTTTACTAAAATCTTGGCATAGATGCCATATTTATAATCAAATAACTGAAAAAGCCATAACAAAAGTTTAACAACACAGCTTTCATGTGTTTTATTGATCTTCGAAAAACTGAAGACCGAAAATTACTCATACGTAAGAAGATCAGATAAATTGAGTAAGAAAATACCTATGACAACAGGGATCAGACAAGGAGACACCCTAAGCCCCATTCTGTTCAACATCATAGTGGAAGAAATCATCAGCGAAGTAAAGCAAGCTGGAAGAGTCTACCGAGTGGGAGATAGGAAGATAAAAATAATATGCTATGCTGACAACGCAGTAATCATCTCAGAGGACGCAAGCAACCTGCGAAGGCTTCTCTGTATAAGTTCCAACAAATAGCAAAAGAGCTGAACATGGAAATATCCTTGAAAAAAACGAAATCATTAACTGTAGCTAGAGAACCGCGGAGATGTAAACTCGCCATTAACGACCAGAGTATAGAATAAGTGATGTCATTCAAATATCTAGGGGCGACTATAACAAGCAACAGGAATATGAAAGAGAAAGTGAAATCCCAAACAACAAAGACATTATTAATATCAGGCTACCTAAGAGATATAGTTTGGCGTAAACACATGAGTGCAAGGAGCAAAGTCAGAACATATAAAACATGCGTGAGACCGTCGAGACCGATTATTACAATAGAAACCTGAGCTGAGAACACAGTAACCAAACGACTTTTAAGGACAACAGAAATGCGAACAAGGACAATAACAGGACATACGTTATTTGACCGGAAGAGAAGCGAGGAAATAAGAGAAATGTGTGAGATTCAGGACGTTGTAAGATGGGCAAGAGGTTGGAGAAGAGAATTAGGAGACGATGTGGATAGAATTCCGGATAACAGGTTAGCCAAGATATCGAAGGAAAAAAAAACCCAATACACCTAGACCACCTTGACGACCACCTATAAGATGGTACGAAAGCTGGTCGCCTGGAAAACCATTGACTCAGACACAGGACCTAGTCCTAACATAAGGGGAAGAAGAAGGAGAATAATTGGATTTATCGACATAATTGAAAAATAAGATGTGGAGGAGTGTAATTCATCAC
Source organism: Aphidecta obliterata (assembly GCA_963966015.1). NCBI lineage: Eukaryota > Metazoa > Arthropoda > Insecta > Coleoptera > Coccinellidae > Aphidecta > Aphidecta obliterata. Next base: position 6,782,075 of record OZ014430.1, on the reverse strand, counting down.
CTGTAATTAACAATTATTGGCAGAATATTTCTCTAGAGTGTGAGTCCCACATCTTGTCATTCCTAGCCAAATATGGAAAGATGCGGGGTTCGAATATTCCGGTCGGACCTCGGGTGGCGTACGCAGTAGCGATTGAACCCTCGAGGAGTGCAGACGTATTGAGAAATGCGCATGTGTGCCAAGTGAACGAATTATAGATTGACGTTTCCCCGTATGGAAAACAAATCGTTTCTTAATGATTTCTAGATAACCTCGTATAAAAGTGATAAGAATCGAAGAAATAACTGTGTTGAGTCCAGGTTTAGATCGATGGTTCCACAGATTATTTTACATTGAAGAGACAAAAGTGAATTTTAGTGAAAAGTGAAATAAGTGTTCTAGTGTTGTTTGCTGAGTCACTCTGACGAAATGTCGGAATATGACTCTACAAATGAGGACAGAGAATCCGACGCAGAAAACTTATCGGATGAAGAAATATCCGATATGGATGTTGAAGAAGAAGAAGTAAATGATGAATCCGACAAAGATCGGATCATAAAAGAACAGAAGGACCAAATCAACAACCTTATGAGTCAACTAAAAGTTATGACGGAGAGTCAGCTTAAAGTACGCCGAAAAACTAAATGCCATAGTATTAGGACCTGAAATTCCGACCTACCTGCCCAGAAGTAATGGCCTACCGGACGTATTAGATATCGTCATAATGAAAGATATTACCCAAGATTTCACACTTGATACTATAGAAGAGGGCAACTCAGACCACAACCCAAGAACTCAGATTGGGACGAAGACCGATAACAGAAGAACTTCAAACGAAAGACTTCACAGACTGGAAAAAGTACAGCGAAATACTCCAGGAGAAAATTACTGAAATTCCGCAGATAAAAACCCCTGAAGATCTAGAAGATGAAGTTGAAAAATTAGAAACCCGAATAAAAGAAGCCTACGAGGAAAGTACCAGAAGAATCGAAAGGCTAGCCCCGAAACATTCACATGGTGAAACCCCAAAAGCAATAAAAGAGCTCAAAGAACTACAGAACTTCACATCGAGAAGAAGACAAGAAAGAGCTGAATAAACACAATCAAGTGCTGAAAAATGCACTGAGAGAACTGAGAACAGATCTAAACACCATAGGCCACTCAGCATGGAAGATGCAAAAGTGCTTACGACGCGAGAAAACCGAAATTCCCCCTCTACACGGAGCTAATGGGATGGCCTACTCAAAGCTTGAAAAAGCCGAAGCACTGGTCGACGCAATAGAACGAGAAGCCAGAATCAACTACAGAGAAGACGATGACAATGAAGACTTAGAGGAAGAAGTCGAAGGAAATGAAGAATTGATGTTGGAACCGCCGGAAGGCATCCCAAAACCCAACAACACCAACGGAAATTGAAGAAATCATCAAGAAATTGAAAAACAGAAAAGCTCCAGGAAAAGACAAAGTAACAAACTTTATATTACAGAAATTGCCCAGAAAAGGAATAGCAGCGCTCACCAATATAGCAAACGCAATGATGAGAACAGAATACTATCCGGAAAGATGGAAAACAGCAGAAGTAATTGTGTTCAATAAGCCAGGAAAAGATAGAAAATTCCCACAAAACTACAGGCCGATAAGTCTACTGTCAGCACTTGGAAAAATTGTCGAAAGAGTCATTGCAAAAAGACTCAATGAAGAAACAGAAGCGCTGAATCTGATACCACCGGAACAATTTGGATTCAGAAGAAATCATTCCACAGAACTTCAACTGTTAAGGATCACTGAGTATGTCACTGAAGGATTTCAGAATAAACAAGCCACAGGATTAGTGCTATTAGATGTCGAAAGAGCCTTCGACCTAGTTTGGCACGAAGGACTTGCCTACAAGATGATGATGGCAGGCTACACCACCAAAACCTGCAAGATAATAAGAAACTACCTGAGGAACCGGAATTTTTATGTCAAAATAGACATAATCTTCCACCAGACAAGTAGAAGCAGGAGTGCCCCAAGAATCAGTTCTAGGACCTCTGCTCTACAACATATATATCTACGATAGTACGATATTCCTAAGAACCCAAGGAATCTGCTAGCCCTTTATGCAGACGACACGGAAATAGCCTTCAGACATCGACGACCAGATGTCATACACAGAAGACTGCAAGAAGCACTAGAAGATTTAGAAGAATGGTTCATTAAATGGAAAATTCAAATAAATAGCAAAAAGAGCCAAGCTATTCTACTACAGAAGCGGAGACTTGAAATTAATTCCAACCTACAGATATATGGAGAAGAGATAAAATGGGAAAATGAAGTCAAATATACTGCTCCACAAGAGTTAGGGATATCGTATTCAATCGTTTTTAAAAGTATGTAATCTTCGAGAAAATGGCTGTAAAATCATTTAAAACTCAATAACAACTTAAATCGATCCAATAAAAATCAGTATGAGACATTTCGTCAATCTGGTCGCCTTTTTTCTGAAGTTTGGTTCTTTGAATATGCTTCATGAATGTTCTTATTTTGAAATGAAGTCAGTTTATCAACGGCTTCGATTTGAAACGAGTTTTCTGAAAATTCCAAGACGTAAATTAACAAACGCTGAGGCTAATAGGGCTATCGGAATGCTACAGGGTGGCCTAACTCAGGTTGTTGTAGCGGAAAGGCTCCAAGTCAGCCAAAGTGTGATATCTCGACTTCCGTGTTGGAAAGACCAAGGCTTGGTGGGCGACGAAAAACAACACCTGCTCAGGATCCTTTCATCACCGTTTCGGCGAGAAGAAACCCTACATCTACGTGTAGAATGCTACGGAATACTCTTCAAAATGCAGATGGGGTCCAAGGTTCCATCAGACGACGTTTGAGAGAAGTGAATCTAGGTTCTAGACGTCCATTAAGAGGAGTTCCATTAACACGTGACCATTAGCGTCAAAGACTGGAATGGGCAAGGCAACATATCAATTGGAACGATCAATGGCGTAGTGTCCTTTTCACTGATGAATTCAGATATGGACGATTTTCAGATTCTCGAAGAATAAGGGTATGGACAATCCCACGCATACCCCGTTATGGTCGCTATGTCCAAGAAGTGCATCCATTCCGAGGGGGTAGTGTTATGGTATGGGCCGGTATATGTTTCAACGGGCGCACAGATCTACACATTTGTCCTGGGAATATGACCGCCTTACACTATAGGGAGCATGTCATTGACAATGTTGTGCCAAATTTTCACGCTGCTATTAGTGGAACTTTCCAATTTCTGGACGATAACGCTAGACCGCACCGTGCAGCCATAGTTGAGAATGCGCGCGGGGTGCTTGGTATTCCACATTTACCAATACCTCCGCACTCACCAGATTTGAATTGCATAGAACATGCATGGGATATGCTCCAAAGAAGATTAGATAATTATCAACCTACCCCAGAATCCTTAAATGATCTGAGAGAGCTTCTGCCCCGTTTATGGAACCAAATTCCTCAATAAATGTTCAACAACCTCATGTGTAGTATGCAAAGAAGATGTCAAGCTGTTATTGATGCCCGTGGAGGCCATACATTGTATTGATAGTCTTAAAATGCTTGAATTCTCTGGGTATAAAATTTCGTTATTTTACTCGATTTTACTTAACCACCCTGTATACGCTGCAGACCTACAGGCTAAAATTAATTTGCAACTTGAAATCATATTAATATGGATTCTCATCACAAAAATCTTATTTTAACTATATTTTTTTGCACTTTAAGTCAATATCCCTAACTCATGTGGAGCAGTTTATCTAGAAGTAAAACTAGATAAAGGGCTAACATGGAAAAACCATATAAATATGCAGTGGATAAAACAAACTCAGCAATGAGTAGACTTTACCCACTGCTAGGATGAAGAAGCCAAATAAACCGAAGCACGAAGCTACGAATGATGAAGTCAATTGCAAGACCCCAACTAACATATGGCTCGGCGGCAAGGGGCAATGCAGCCAATAGCCATATAAAGAAGATTCAAGCAACAGAGAATAAACTGCTCAGAGCAGCAATGAATATGCCGTGGTTCGTAAGAAACCAACAAATCCACAGAGACTCAGAATGGGAAACTGTCACAAATTTCCTGGAAAAGAAGGCCGAGAAGATATTTGAAAAAGCAGATCAACACCCAAATGATGAGCTAAGAAGACTTGTTGACTACAACCCCGCAGAAGATTTGGTTAGGATACCCACCTATCACAAAAGACCCAGAGATCAACTACGTAGAAACAGAAATTGAGTACTCTCAATTTGAATGATCCAGAAGAAGAGACTCCTATGAAATTCAAATTCATAGGTAACACAATCATCACACGACAAAGATCGTGATAGAGATACGAACAAGAAGAGTCAAAAGGTTAATAGGTAATAAATGCCCGGAATCTAAAACAGCAGGTTAGGTTTAGTTAGAGTAGGTCGTGCTTCACACGAAGTCTCACACTGTTCTATCTATCGGAGATAGTTCGTCCATAAGGATTCCCCCTGACTAAACAAAAAAAAAAACAAAAAAAAGGTGGCGTAAAGACACAATTACAAAGCCTACACAGAACACAGATGGGTCTCCCAACTCGCGCAAGCTTTGAGCTTATGAGGAATCTCACAGAGACCTAGGAGAGTTGGGATATGAACAATGAAAAACATTAAAAAAGAATATATTTATATGTATAAAACAAAAAAGTTTATTTTTGAGCGCTCGTACTACTTACACGAGGGCTATATCATTTCGTCACGATGTCTGTATTTATCGAATTTTGAGCTGAAAATGTGCCGTAAGCACGATAACTCTCGAACGGAACAACCTGAAGACTTGAAATTTTCAGTGTGGGTTCAGTTCCCGAATGCCTCGGTTAAGTTCGTTAATGGGCCAAATTCCACCAGGGGTTCCGTGAATATTTTTGTTCTCCTGAATACTTGGAAACTACAGATTTCATCGATATGGAATTTTGCAGTCAAATGGAGAATGAGGTGTTCAAGCTACATGCGAAATTTTGTCCAGATCGCATGACCAGAACCATAGAGACCATAGAAAATTGTAACTTTTGAACGGAAACGCCTAGGGACTTGAAATTTTCAGGATAGGTGTGGATCTCGAATGTCGTGATCACGTTCATCTATGAGCAAAATTATACTAGGGGTTCCGCGAAAATGATCGTTTGAAATTTAGTTTTCGTGATAATTTCGAAACTACAGATTCAATCGTGACGAAATTTTGTATACTAATGGAGAATGATATATTCAAGCTACATTTCCCCAGATCGCATGACCAGAACAACAGAAACCATAGAAAATCATAACTTTCGAACGGAAAGGCCTAGGGACTTGAAATTTTCAGGATAGGTGTGGATTTGAAATGTCGCGTTCACGTTCATCAATGAGCAGAATTATACTAGGGGTTCCTTGAATACGGTCGAAATTTTGTTTTCTCGATGATTTCGAAACTACGAGTTCGATCCAGAAAAATTTTGTATTTTAATCGAGAATGATATATCAAAGCAATATTTTGTCCAGATCGCATGACCAGAACCATAAAAAATTATAACTTCCATTAAAACCATGATACTTTAAAAATTTGGAAATTTTACATGTACCATTTTCGAGAAAATGAATTCCGAAATGTGCCACTTTTCTAGCTAATAATTGACAATAAATTTTTAAAGCACTTCTACTGACCATACGAACTGAGAAATTTGTAGGAAGACAATTATTCTACACATGGGATTTTTCGATGAGAGATGGCTCAGGCAGCAAGTTAGTTACATAGTTTTTACTTTTCTTTCTTTTCTCTCATAATAACCTAGCAAAGAATTTTATTAAACTGAGTTTCATTGGTCAGGAAAAATTTTTCGAATTTGGAATACTCACCAAGGGTATAATAATAATGATAATAAGACGTTTATTAGTCACCATCAAATGTGTACAAAGAAATAACTACCAATAAATTCAAATGATTGAGGTAACTAATGGGCCTTGTATTCAGATTTCCAGAGAAGGTTCTGGATTCTGTTGAGGCCAAAAAAAAATCAAAAATCAAGTATTTACTGAAAATTCAGGAAACAATTAACACTATAATAGACAAGAAAGGTAGAAGCACACCCTAAAAAAAAAGGAAGGAAAGAAATGGGTTCAAGGATAATCATAGGAAAAAGTATTAAAAATTATTATTTCCTATTTTTTTAGTTTTTATAAGGACAGTAAATTCATTAATCCTGAATTCGTTGATCAAATGTGCAATCGAGTATGAAAACGACCTTTTGAACAACTCCTTACTGTGTGATGGTATAGTTAGAAGATTTCTTCGTCTTATGTTCAAATTATGCACATCGGTTCGGAAACTTAGTCTCTCATGCAAATATGGTGGCGTCTCAAGTTTGAGAATTTTGCAAAAAAAAAAACAAGAGAATGCAAAGTTCATCTATCATGCATGTTCAACCAACCAACCTCCTTCAACTTATGGGAAATGTGGTCTCGTTTTCTTATACCGAAAATGAGTCTCAGGCAGGAATTCTGGAATCTCTGAATCCGATCAGCATCGAAACTGTCAAGACAAGGGCCGTAGATGGTATCACAAAAATTTAATGGCGACAACACAAGCGTGTCACAAAGCATTTTCTTAATGCCAAAACCCAAGTAATGCCTTTGCGAAAATATAGTTTTCAAGGCAGAGTATCCACTCCTCAGTTTGAGCGTCACATGTTCCCTAATCCATCATCAGTCCCAAATTTTTTGCAGAGACCTGAAATGCAATGCGTTCGCCATTAATATGTTTATGTAAGTTATTCAAAACATATTCCCGATTTCTATCACCACAAAAAAGAATAGCTGCAGACTTAGTTGGGTTGATCTTAAGTAGCACTTTCTGTGTCCCATCATACAGAGAATTCAAATCCGCGTTAATACGCTTATTGGCCTCCATCACATCGTTAATTTTGAACGAGAAATACAGTTGTGTGTCATCTGCGTAGCAGTGATGTTTACAAAATGAAAAATATTTCCTCAACTGTGATGTATAAAGCATAAAAAATGGTGGACCAACAATACTACCCTGAGGAACACCATCAAGAAACTCCGATGCAGCACCATTGAGAACAACTCTCTGCTTCCTGCCCGACATTGATTTTATGATTCCTTAAGTAACTAATAAACTCCGCATCAGGCAGGATATTGGATCTGAGGACACTATTGAAAAAATGGTTAAGTTCATGCACATTTTGCGGTTTTATGGGAAGTTGTTTATTATTTTTATTTGAGACATCAATTTTTCTTAACTCTTTCCATGCATCCCTACTATTACAATGTTGAAATCTGCATGCAAGGTAGGCTTTTTTCTCAGCTCTTATTGAACTGGTTGTAAGATTTCTATATTGCTTGTAAACATCCCAGTCATTCCGTTCTTTAGAGTGTCTCAACTTATTTAAGGCTTGATTACAGAGTTTTTGCATCAATCTAATATTAGGAGTTATCCATGGACTGTAGGGCCTATTTTTACCTCTGACGTTTTTGAGGGTTGGATGCAGATCAAAGATGTCCAAAAATGAATTTGTCAAAAACACCACTCTGCTGTCAATGTCAGACATGCGATACATTATGTGCCAAGGTATTAAGTTGATATCAGATCGGAGTTTTTCCAGATCGACACCATCTAAATTTCTGTACGTGAAATTATAAGTCTCAGATCTAGGTGTCTGCACATTTATATTGCAAAAAATTAGCATGTGATCCGACATCGCAATATCCCTTGTTCCGCACTCGCTGATGGAATCCAGATTCGAAAAGAGCAAATCAATCATGGACATGGTTGGGTTCGATACTCTAGTAGGCTCTGTTATATGTTGCTCTAAGCCATAGACCTCAGTTATGGCACACAGAGATTCCTTCCCACCAGAGGCCAAAAAATCTATATCAAAATCTCCAAGCAGCACAATCGAATCATAGGCAGCATAAAAATCATAAAGAGCACCATCCAGACGTCAAGTCACCCCTAGGAGGGCGATATATATTGCCAATTAATATCCTTAAGTTGACAGCTCTTACTTCAACCCAAATATGCTCAAGAAAAGGGCAGGTCTCTTTGAGTACTACAAGGAAATCAATATCAGTTTTAATGTACACAGCAACCCCACCTCCCCTGCTCCGTCTATCCTGACGTGCACGATTATAACCCTGAATATCCACAACATGATCAACAACGCCCTCATACAACCATGACTCAGAAACACCAACCAAATCATACTTACAGTCAATCACATGATCACGAAAAAGATCGAAACCATTTATTAGAGATCTCACATTAATGTGCGCGCTTGAGAACATCACTCTCTCCTAAAACCGAAAAAAAAAGGAATAGGAAGACAAAAAAAAGGAGGAATTGATCAAAAGTAGGTACGTGCTTCACTACGAACAAAAATTAACTATACAATCAATATGTCAAGGTTACTTCTTCAAACCGTTGTTGATGTTTAGGTTCAAATAGGTTGATGAACGAAATAATTTATATGTGTATGTGAGTATATGCATACTCAGTGACATGAAAATCGCAACAGCAAGAAGGAGTTAATTCGGTCCAACTGTCATCGGCCAAAATTGATTCAACAAATGGTTCAAAATTTGTAATTAAGAATCAAGGCAATATAATTTCATAATTAATAAAAACGGATTAGAGTCGTGACTTACTTCGTATTTGTTTGCTTCTCATAAAAAAATAATGGCGTGTTATCATAAACTCATTTTGGAACTTAGTGCTATTTGAAGGCCATAATGCCAATAATGACACTGTTGAATATTAAAACAAGAGATTTACTTCACTCACAGCTGCAGTATATATTTATTAAACACATATTGACATTATGTACAAAAAGGTTATCAACACGATTGTTAAGACAGGTAGGTTCAGAATTGTTTCTGTTTATCCTCTTGCTGAGGGTGAGCTGCATTCCATTCCAAAGACCTTTGGATGGCTGCTGGAATTGGTGGGGGAGTTGGGAGATGGCTTCCCTGAGGGTGGAATCCATTTTCGTCAGCAGTGTATGTAAGTTGAATTGGGGTTCCGTCTTCAGCAGTCCATTTCACTGATCCTTGGACTTGAATGGCTTCGTTTTCAGTACCGGCATTTGTCAGTTGGCCCTGTTCTTCAGCGGCAATTCCATTGCCAGTTTCATAACTGCAAGTATATGAACTCGATCATTTACAAATTCCATTTTTCTTATGCAACTGGTTATATAGGCTTTTTTTCTAATTTCACGTTCGAAAGGATTGAGTTACTCACCCCCATTGGTAAGCTCCTTCTGGTCCAACACCTTCATTGATGTATTTGACTATTGGAATAGGTTCTTTTGTTGCGAGTTGTTGAGCAATGCAGGTGGCACAAAGTGCAGCAACAATTACAAAAATCTGAAAAAATCATTATGAATTACTGTTGATAATCCGGAAGGCGTGAAATTGTTCACTATATTATCATATTGTTAATAGATAGCATGGTATGTGTATTCGGCAATAAGGGTTATATATAATAAGCAGGCTGATCATTTCGCCCACTTAAATTTGACCCAATATTGAGTTGCCTTCTTCAAGTCAGAATGCTCATCTTCGGATCAAATAATGCATTATTAGATAATAAGAACTTTTATTTGGTTTCAAATATTTCACTACAATTAAACCTAGTGATTACACTTGTTTTCTTGATTTGTTTGTGTCACGGTTACTTACCGATTTCATGGTTTATCTGTAATCAAACTTCTTACTAACTCTAAGTAAACGCCAAACATTATTTATATCGAAAAGAATATCCCCCTCCGTAAGTCTTTATTGTCTCTTCTTCAGTTCGATGATACTATAACCAGAATTATTGAAATCATCGTCATCATTCATTCAACTTACGTACCATCGAATTCTACCCGTCTACACTCTCATCTATCACTATTTGATCATTCACATGGAAGAGTGCCATGAGTGTGTTTCGTCTAGAGAGTTTTATTAATTTCATTAAATCATGATATGGAGATATATTTTGAAAGCTACTGCAAATTGAGAAATGAATCTACTCAATTGATTTTGTTCGATAATATATTCGAAATTAATCAACAATTCGCGAACCCAAGAAGATATTTGAGCTTGATATGAATTTTTGTTATCGATAGGTATGTACATTGTACGGAATTCGATTTTTTTTTTAAGGTTCGAAATTTTTCGATATTCGATTCTTACATTCAATTCTGAGTAGTTGCTGAGATTTGCATTCGATTCGATTCTGAAGATTTATAGTATTTTGAATCGATACAACAATGTTTATGTTTAATGTTTATATTCCGACTCTCCTAGATCTCTGTGAGACCCCTCATAAGCTCACAGCTAATACAATAAATTTGCAATTTATTCATTTCCTATAATTTTGGTCGATGTAAATTCTAAGTATTTAGGTGGGTATTTACGTCCTTCAGATGCAACGAATACCTATAGCAAAACGATGCAAATATTACACGTAGATTCAAAATTGCAACGCCATTTCGATTCCTTTGTATACATTTCACGGAATATCTGAATTCGTTGAATAAATACATAATACTAATTTTCTCAAAAAACAATTTTTCCCCAGGAAGCCGCAAAAATTCTTATTATTTATCAAGAAAAAAGTGTTAAATTATTATCTGGTGGAATGAACATAAGGTACTTCATACGAGGTTTGTCATGAAAATTTTCAACTTTGACGCTTAACATAAAATTTTCACATTTTCTGAACATAAAACTTTCTGATAACATTTTGTTATATGTACTTCCAAAAACATCCATTCAGGTTGAATTTGAAAAATGTAGCTCAATTTTTCAATAATTTGAAATTCATCGAATCCACTTAAACTCAATTTATAACTATGTTGGTTGCGAGGTTGAAAATTTATACCTTAAATTCTTCTGTGACCATTTTTTCTCTAGAAATGAATTGAGTGGGTCTGATAGATGGTATAGAAATTAACCACATCTTTCCCCAATGATGTTCGATGATGTTATAGGTTATAGTTGTAGGTATTATTTGGAACCATTTCTATACTGCTTATTCCTGAAGCAAATTTGATGGAAGTAATGTGACTGAGAAAAAAATTAGAAAAGCACTGCCGTGAAGGCAGGAGCTTTTCAGCGCTCGTACATGCACCTTGTAGGTAGATTCGCATTTTCCAGTTTTAGAAACCAATTGAAGGAATTTTTGACAGCTGTCAAAAAAATTCTGAAACTTAGGCGAAACTCCAGACTTCATGTCGCTGCTTCAGCTGATCAATTTTGTTTCGATAATTCGCTAGAATTTTCTACGGTATCTATGGTCTTGGTGATGCGGTCTGGACAACATTTTGCACGTACTTTGAATACATTATTCCTCAGCTAGATGCATAATTTCATTCCAATCCAATCAGTAGTTCCGAAACTATCTGGAAAAAAATATTTTGAACGGCCATATTTACGGAACCCCTAGTCTCATTTTGCTTATTGATGAACGTGACCGCGATATTCGCGATCCAAACCCACCCTGAAAATTTCAAGTTCCTAGGCCTTTCCGTTCAAAAGTTACAATTTTCTATGGTTTCTATGGTTCTGGTCATGCGATCTGGACAAAATATTGCTTCAATATATCATTCTCGATTAAAATACAAAATTTCATCTCGATCGAATCCGAAGTTTCGAATTTATCGAGAAAACAAAATTTCAAACGACCGTATTTACGGAACCCCTTGTATAATGTTGCTCATAGATGAACGTGATCACGACATTCGAGATCCACACCTATCCTGAAAATTTCAAGTCCCTAGGCATTTCCGTTCAAAAGTTACAATTTTCTATGGTTTCTATGGTTCTGGTCATGCGATCTGGACATAATTTCGCATGTAGCTAAAACACCTCATTTTCCATCTGAGTGCAAAATTTCATCTCGATCGAATCTGTAGTTTTCAAGTAATCAGGGAAACAAAACTTTGAACGGCCATATTTACGGAACCCCTGGTGGAATTTGGCCCATTAACGAACTTAACCGAGGCATTCGGAATCTGAACCTACACTGAAAATTTCAAGTCTCTAGGTTGATCCGTTCGAGAGTTATCGTGCTTACGGACGGCCGGACGGACGGACAGACTCGAATTTTCCGACGGATTCGTCATCAGCGAGTCGAACATAGTCGATTGAGACCATTTTCGGCTCAAAATTCGAAAAATACAAACATCGTGACGAAATGATATAGCCCTCGTGTAAGTAGTACGAGCGCTCAAAAATCACGGAGTGGGCGACATCTACTTTTAATCGTTTGAACTACCCGAGTGGTGAACAACCAACTAACGTGTGTGTGTTTATATGAGAGAAGTGTGAAATATTTGTATGATTTTTGAGTCATTCATGTATCGAAAGTGATGTATAATATTTCGATGATAATTTATGGACAATTGTTTCAAATAAACTGTATTCAAGTCACTAGGCCTTTTTGTTCGAAAGTTAAGATTTTCTATGGTTTCTATGATTCTGATCATACGATCTGGAAGAAATGTAGCTCGAATATATAATTCTCAATTTAAATTCAAAATTTCGTCGAGATCGAATCCATAATTTTGAAATGATCAAGAAAACTGAATTTCAAACGGCCATATTTATGGAATCCGTAGTCTTATTTTGCTCATTGATACACGTGAACGCTACATTTACGATCCACACCTATCCTGAAAATTTCAAGTCTCTAGGCCTTTCCATTACAAAGTAATAATTTTCTATGGTTTCTATGGTTCTGGTCATGCGAGCTGAACAAAATTCTGCATGTAGCTTGAGTACGTAATTATCCATCTGAGTGCAAAATTTCACCTCGATCGAATCAGTAGTTTCGGGGTAATCAGAAAAACAAAATTTCGAGCGGGCATATTTACGGAACCCCTTGACGAATTTTGCCCAATAACGAACTTAACCGCGGCATTTGAGATTCGAACCTACCCTGAAAATTTCAAGTTTCTAGGACATTCCGTTCGAGAGTTATCGTGTATACGGACGGCCGGCCAGCCGGCCGGACGGACAGACTCGAATTTTTCGACGGATTCGTCATCAGTGAGTCGAACATAGTCGATTGAGACCATTTTCGGCTCAAAATTCGAAAAATACAGACATCGTGACGAAATGATATAGCCCTCGTGTAAGTTGTACGAGCGCTCAAAAAAGGGTTTGTATTAGCACTATGAAATTCAATTGAACTAGGAATGTAGGACAAAGACTATTCAGGAATTCGTTATCTCGATATTCGGCTGTCAAAATTTTGAGGCAATCGATTTGTCTTTACAGATCCATTTCTTTGTATGAAAATGTAATTTGTTATTCAGCTCATTTTACAACTCATGGATTCTTCTACGAGCATAATGGTTATATCTGAGGTGATAAAATCCTTGTAATTCATGAGAAATCTACTACAGAAAGTTACTCTCCAGTAATGCATTTCATATGGATGATAACACAACCGAGGAATATTACTGAAAACATAAGGCTTTTGTGATTGAAATTTTCTCAAAAACCTTTCATATAAATAACAACACTGAAGTCAAAATTCGCGGACTAACCAGCTATAACTCGAAGAAAGACCAGAAAATTTCGAATTGGTGCCTGCAGAGGGAGTCGTGTGGGTATTATTAGAGTATTATGTATCACATTTGATCCTTATGGTTTGTACTTTCGGTAAAAAATATCTTCAAAAATTTACCTGTTTTTTGATTTATAGGAAAGGAGCATAAACGCCTATATTTTGGACGATCTTCGAAAAAAAGCTCTGACTCGAGGTGAGGAGCTTTTGCGCGCTTGCTTCAATTTATCGCCTGAACGGTCACCAATAACTAAACTACATAATTATTATCATTTGGATTGGACATGTGTTAACACTGAAGCGAAACTTTCGAACCGAAGATCATGGAACGAACCGACCGTCAATGTGATAATATATCACTTAAACTTCAAGAGCCACCAAATATCAGATTCTCGAAGAAACTCAATTTTTTTATTTTTATATAACTCATTTCAGAGATGCCCAATAAACAGACACCAAATTCCTGCGGGATATGTCGAATAGGTTCTGACATACAGAAGTTCTCAAAAAGATTCTAATTTACTACGAATTTTAAAATTTGGTCGAATAGGTATCTTTCGAATCATGGAAAAGATCTATCTATGGAACCTTTAGCGTATTTTCCCATTCACGAACTCGTCCGGCTCGAAAATTCAACAATTCTCGGCCTTTTCCCTCAAAATTCATCTTGTTTAAAATTCGAAAATTACAATATTTTGAGCAAAATGATAACGTTCTTCTTCATCGAAACAAGCGAGTAAACAGGTATTTTTATAAACTTGATCATGAAATCTGTGGTCGTTTTTCAGGCCAACTATGGAGTCTATTGTAGAGGAATGTTAAAGTAAGCGCCAGAAGTGTACAAGCTTTGTCCAAGAAGATGAAAATTTTCTTTTTAAAAACAAACAAGTTCAGTTTCGTTTTTGAGCGCTCGTACAACTTACACGAGGGCTATATCATTTCGTCACGATGTCTGTATTTTTCGAATTTTGAGCCGAAAATGGTCTCAATCGACTATGTTCGACTCACTGATGACGAATCCGTCGAAAAATTCGAGTCTGTCCGTCCGGCCGGCCGGCCGTATACACGATAACTCTCGAACGGAATGTCCTAGAAACTTGAAATTTTCAGGGTAGGTTCGAATCTCAAATGCCGCGGTTAAGTTCGTTATTGGGCAAAATTCGCCAAGGGGTTCCGTAAATATGGCCGCTCGAAATTTTGTTTTTCTGATTACTCCGAAACTACTGATTCGATCGAGGTGAAATTCTGCACTCAGATGGATAATTACGTACTCAAGCTACATGCAGAATTTTGTCCAACTCGCATGACCAGAACCATGGAAACCATAGAAAATTATAACTTTGTAATGGAAAGGCCTAGGGACTTGAAATTTTCAGGATAGGTGTGGATCGTAAATGTAGCGTTCACGTGTATCAATGAGAAAAATTAGACAAGGGGTTCCGTAAATATGGCCGTTTGAAATTCAGTTTTCTTGATCATTTCAAAATTATGGATTCGATCTCGACGAATTTTGTATTTAAATTGAGAATTATATATTCGAGCTACATTTCTTCCAGATCGTATGATCAGAACCATAGAAACCATAGAAAATCATAACTTTCGAACGAAAAGGCCTAGTGACTTGAAATTTTCAGGATAGGTTCGGATCGCGAATTTCGCGATCACTTTCATCAATGAGCCAAATTAGACTAGGGGTTCCGTAAATATTGCCGTTCAAACTATATTTTTTCTGATAATTTCGAAAATACTCATTGGATTGAAATGAAATTTCGCACATATATGAAGAATAATGTATAATTTTGTCCAGATTGCATTACCAAGACCATAGATACCGTAGAAAATTCTAGCGAATTATCGAAAAAATGGACACCAAAGCACGGACGTGAAGTCTGGATTTTCGCGTTGGTTTGAAATTTTCTTTGACAGCTGTCAAAATCTTTCCAATTGGTTTCTAAAACTGGAGAATGCGAATCTACCTTAAAGGTGCATGTACGAGCGCTCAAAAGCTCCTGCCTTCACGGCAGTGCTTTTCGTAATTTTTTTCCAATGCTCCTTATCAAGAGTTCTTTCGTTTCCGTATCCAAGAGAACTCAACGTGCTGTGACCTCGCTAATATTTTCAATTAAATCGAAGGCACATGAAACTCGGAATTATGTTCGAATTACTGCATCAAATAACATCACAAAGCTATTTTCATAAGGAAATTCTTAAATAAATTTTCAGAATCGAAATATGATTCTCACTAAGATGAAGTTGCCTTTTCACAGAGCTGCGCTATACAGGGTCTTTCACGAGGAACCTCACCCATATTTATACGGGAAACTACTGAACGTATTTTCATGAAATTCAGCACTTATAAGTATTTCACGATGCTGATGAAATCTAAAATATTTTCAAGGCATGAGCACCTCCGGTTTATCCGGAAATGACGTCAACTTCCGTTTTTCAAATTAGAACACCATTTTTTTATTGCAGAAATAGATTCCTTAGAAAATTTCAAGTTATTTTGATGTAACATTTTTCAGTTTAACCTACTGAATAAAGAGGAATTTGGCAGATGTAATTAATGATATCTATCATTAAAAAAAAAGAATGTAAAACATGGTAAGTTTTTGCATATGGTTCATAAGGAATTATTTATTTATCACTGGAGAGAAAACCGATGGCCGATTAGTTGAAATAAAGAGGTTTACAAATTCGAATCCAAATTCGCCATCTATTTAGGAACGACCTGTTACTTTTTTCTCTCGCATATTAGGGTAGTAAAATCTACAGCATGGTTCAAATAACAGTTCCTGAAAATTTCATCTTTTTGGCGTGAAGGGAAAAGAAATAGCTGAAAATTCAAGACGAAAAACAGTTTTTTGTGAATAACTCAGAAAATATCCATTTTAGGGCAAGGGTGTGATGCATACACTCACATTATTTTTTAACGTAGATTCAATATCTGCCATGAAAAATGGGGTTCTAATTTGAAAAAATTGATTTTTCACGATTTTGTCCTCCCTAACTTTGAAAGCGATTTTTTCACCCCCTGTATCATGAATCGCGATTTCGATTTTTAAAGTGGATACATCAATCTTACATCTTGAAAAATCCCAAAAATGAAAATTTTCCATCCAAAAACCTCGAAGTTATTCTTGTTTCAGCGGAGCTCTATTTTCGATTTTTTTTTCGAATTTTCCCGCTCAGAGAATTTTCCAACCAAAACTGAAAAATGTTACATCAAAATAACTTGAAATTTTCTAAGGAATCTATTTCTGCAATAAAAAAATGGTGTTCTAATTTGAAAAACGGAAGTTGACGTCATTTCCGGAAAAACCGGAGGTGCTCATGCCTTGAAAATATTTAGATTTCATATAAGTGCTGAATTTCATGAAAATACGTTCAGTAGTTTCCCGTATAAATATGGGTGAGGTTCCTCGTGAAAGACCCTGTATAGACACACCGAGTAATCAGACCGAAACTTCCGAACGTGGGAATTCCATGAGTGATGGAAATAGCCCAAATAATTTTTCATCACAGACCATCGTCAACAACATCGAGAGAATTTATGCGATTGTCAAGTATATAGGCTGGGCTTTTGATAACGAAACTGACGAGATAACAGACGGACTGAACTCATTTCGAACAATGCTAGGACACGTCGATTTTCAATTTGAAGGGTACAACTTTTGCAATCAAATTCACATCCATTTCGTTTCCCTGAGTGTTACAACATCAGGCCCTAAATTTTGAGTAGAGAAGATGGGGTAAGTGATACCTCATTTGAAAGGTCTTTCTCTGCTGAGTTCAGAATAATTTTTTCTCATTTGATCCGATCGTCTTCGAGATATTCGAATTCAAAATTTGTACAGTACTGGTCCTTCTGCCAAGGAAGTAACTATTTTTACCCTAATTGTTTATGATAATAATAAGCAGTAATCATTTTGTTGCCTAATGTATGACAGTTAACGATTATCATGGTAACCACAGAATAAATTAGTGAAAAGTTGATTAATTCACATTGTTCAACGGAATGACCAATACTGTACGAAATTGAAATTTGAATATCTCGAAATATCATCAAATGAAAAACAAAATCAATATTCAGGTATCACTGACCCCATCTTCCTTATTCAAAAATTAGGGGTTGAGGTTGCATCACTTAGAAATGAAACGAAATGGATATTGATTTGATCTCGAAATTTCTCCCCTTCGAATCGAAAATGGACGTGTCCGATTATTTTTTCGAACTGAGTTCAGTCCGCCTGTAATCTCGTCTGTTTCGTTTTCAAAAGCTCTTTATATCCCCATTTCATTATTTACAGAATGATTTCGAATCGATAGTAGCATACGAAATGACGCAAAATAAAAAACATATTTGTGTGAATTTGCATCGTCCTCTTTCGATTATAACTTAGATTTCATTGCTTTAACCGTTTGTAAATAGATGGCGCATCACGATCGAATCCCTGCCTTTAATCAAGTTAGGACTTGTTGAATAACGATGGTATGTAAAGAAAGGCCAAGAAACGGTATAGACGGACACTACACCCAGCGAGGTGAAAGCCAGAGTTACGGAAGAATTGGATAAAAAGCTAGAGAATCTAGATACAGAAGATCGATCGTTATAGCAAATGGCATCAGCATTAACCGGGAAGAAAACGAAAACAAATTTCCAAAACTGACAAAAGGAAGCCAGACAGCAATTAGGAATGGAAAAAAAGCTGAAATGTTCGCCGACCCTCTAGAGCAACAATTCAAGCCGAATCCGAAAAACAACGACGACAAGTTCAACAAGTCAGTAGAAGAAATTAGGAATATACCAGTCACCGATTTCTATGGAACAAGAGAAGAAATTAATGAACTAACCAGAGAGGAAATGAAATAAATTATTGGACAACTGAAAAACAGAAAAGCCCCGTAATTGAGGGAATCCAAAACCGGACTCTCAAAAACCTACCAGATGGAGTGCAAGAAGAAATCGCAGAAATAGCTAGGGCTTTGCTACGAACAGGACATTACCCTAAAAACTGGAAGACATCTGATACAATACTGATATGGAAAAAAGGGAAATCTATAGACCTATAGACCTATTAGCCTACTTTCTGCACTGAGCAAAGTGATAGATAAGGTGATATACAGAGGAATAGCAGATTTCGTGAAAATCAGGAAAATAATTCCAGACACCCAGTTCGGTTTCCGCACATTCGACGGTACACCAACTGGTCTGATTGACAGAAGTAAAAATTACGAAAAGGACTGCCGTGAAGTCAGGAGGTTTTGCGCGCTCGTACATCCACCTTGTAGGTAGATTCGCATTTTCCAGTTTTAGAAATCAATTGATGGAATTTTCGGCAACTGTCAAAAAAATTCTCAAACTTAGGCGAAATTCCAGACTTCATGTCAGTGCTTCAGCTGACCAATTTTTTTTCGATAATTCGCTAGAATTTTCTACATTATCTGTGGTCTTGGTGATGCGATCTGGACAAAATTACGCACGTAGTTTGAATACATTATTCTTCAGCAAGTTGAGAAATTTCATTCCAATCCAATCAGTAGTTTCGAAATTATCAGGAAAAAAATATTTTGAACGGCCATATTCACGGAACCCCTGGTCTAATTTGCTCATTGATGAACGTGACCGCGACATTCGCGATCCAAATCTACCCTGAATATTTCAAGTTCCTAGGCCCTTCTCTTCGGAAGTAATAATTTTCTATGGTTTCTATGGTTCTGGTTATGCGATCTGGACAAAATGTTGCTTCAATAAATCATTCTCGATTAAAATACAAAATTTTATCTCGAAAGAATCCGTAGTTTCGAAATTTTCGAGAAAACAGGAACCCCTAGTATAATTCTGCTCATTGATAAACGTGAACGCGACATTTCACCTACCCTGAAAATTTCAAGTCCCTAGGCCTTTCCGTTCGAAAGTTATGATTTCTTATGGCTTCTATGGTTCAGGTTAGGCGATCTGGAGAAATTTAGCTTGAATATATCATTCTCCATTAGTATACAAAAAAAAGGATTCGGGAACTGAACCTACACTGAAAATTTCAAATCTCTAGGTTGTCCCGTTCGAGAGTTATTGTGCTTACGGCCGGACGGACAGACTCGAATTTTCCGACGGATTCGTCATCAGTGAGTCGAACTCTATCGATTGAGACCATTTTCGGCTCAAAATTCGAAAAATACAGACATCGTGACGAAATGATATAGCCCTCGTGTAAGTAATACGAGCGCTCAAAAATGAACACCGGAGCCGTTTTCCTGGATATTGAAAAGGCATTTGATAAGATGTGGCGCCAAGGCCTAGTTAACAAGATGAAGATGTGGAAGTTTCCAGCCGAACTGACGAGATTTATACAAGCATACTTGAAGGAAAGAAAATTCAAAATCAACATATATGGTACGAGGTAAACAACCAGGAAAATTGAAGCCGGCGTACTACAAGGATCGGTCTGAGGACCATTGGTCTTCAACATATATATGTCATGTCATGTGGACAATTCGGGCATACCATAAATGGAAATATGTAAGATTGCCCAGTTTGCGGATGCCACTGCTGTATACGAGTCCAGCAGAATGAGGAAATCCATAACATAATGAACCAACTCCATATAGAAGTAGACGGACTGATGATATATTTCAAGAAATGGAGGTTCAAGTTGCCATATACTTCGGCGGCACGAATTTGAAGAAGGAAAAAGCAGGGAACGTCGTGATAGAAAATCGAAAAATAGACTAGCAAGACGAAGCAGAATATCTGAGCGTGACCCTAGACGAAGAACTCAAATTCAACGAGCAAATGGAAAAAATGAAAAAAAAAGACCAGACAACTACATGGATATTCATACTCGTTCCTGAATGCACACAGCAAACAACAAGATGAAGATAATTAAGACAGTGACACCAAGCAGAACGTACGCTAGAGTAGTGTGGTTCAATGTCAAAAGTAAAAAGAGAGATCCACAAAGTACGTTGAAAAAAATAATAAGGATAGCTGTAGATACCCCATGGTACGTCAGCAATAAACATATAAGAGAAGAATTGAAAATACCAACAATCGAAGAAATAATTGACAAACAAACCAAGAAGACAATCGAAACGATGAAAGACCACGACAACAAAGAGAATATAAGGATGTTAATGGTACCAGTCAGAACCACAGACAAGAGAAAATACTTCTTGCAAAGAAGCCAATGACGAACAGCAAAGAAGTTTGCACAAGAAAGGAGGACCTCTCCAAATAAACAACAGAAGAAAAACGGAAAAATTACATTAAAAGCGAAGGAAAGTAAATTCCGGTCCTTTTCCAGAAGGCCTGTGATGATGAAGGTATGTATGTTTTGTAGATATTTTATTTGGAATTAATTCTACGATAAGTGGAAATTTGAATCGAAAAATTCAAAAGAACTAATACTCTTGAATTATAGAGGCATTCATGGACATAAATATTGAATAATTTCGAACTAATAGGTGCGAACAAAAGCTATTCAAGTCGTGTACTATTCGATATAGAAGATACAGCAGTAAGAGTAAGAGGTACAGGGTGTTTCATTGGTAAATGAACATACGATATCCTAAGGTAGAGCTACCCTGAACGAGTCCAAAAAACCCATATATCGTCGGTAAATTGACAAAGGGGCGTATCTGCAAATGTTTATTGCGTATCTGTAATTATATGTATAGGCAGAGGGGCATGCAAGGCCCCCTAGATCACCAGAATTAAATCCTATTGATTATTTCGTATGGGGATATTCCAAATCTTGAGTAAATTTCCTTCGATATTGGAAGTGAAGATATTTTCTTACAACATATCGAAGTTGCCTGCAATAAGATTCGTAATGATTCAAAAATGACCAATGCTATTAGACATAATTTGAAAAGAGCAAGAATGAGCATGAGAAAAACGGTGGCAGTTTTGAGCAACTTTTATGATTTCTTTCAAATGTGTTACTTGTTTACTCATTTCTTCATTTATCTCTAACTGTTGATCATTTTGATTGAATTATTCAAAATAATTTATTAGAATATGAAGAAAAAAATTTTGCATCTGGCCAACAGACAATTTTTCAAAGTTTATCTCAATGTACGACATTTTTGTGAAGTGAGTCGAATTGAATTTATCGACAAAAATTATGATGGGTCAAATGTCATGCGGGACACTGAAATGTACCCACTGATCCCCATCGAAAATTTTCTGTTCTTTCCGAATATTCTAATCAAATTTCAATATTCCTTCATGAATCTCAGCTTGCGGAAAGTCCCATAGTTTTTAACCAATGAAAGTTTATGATTGACGTTGCACTTATCAATTGATATATGTATACTGAATGGTTCAAAAGTAATAAGCAATTGAAGATATTGGCCAATACATAAATCACCCTGTATCTCGGCTATGAAGTTTATTAGACCTATCATATATCCGTACCTCAGAGCAAAAGGATATTAAGTCCAAAATTTCAATTTTCGGGTTTTTTGGCTCGCCTACATTTAAATTTCGCGCTCTATTTAGTGGTCTACCTTCAAGACGATTGGACTTAAAATAACGAAAATAACATAGTATTAAGTCCTTAATCACAACGCAAATTAAACGAAAAATGGAAGTATTTTACGTTCTCCTGGGAAACTCACATTTTGTGACTTAATACCCTTTTGCTCTGAGGTACGGATATAGGTATTTAGACTCGTCTGGGGTAGTTCTACCATAGGTTAACGTATGTACATTTACCAATGAAACACCCTATAGGTAATGAGGAGAGATCTACGTAATTTCCACCATCCAATATCCAATCATTGAATATATTTCCTATACAGGATGTCCAGCATTCAATCAACAAATTATCACGACAGTCTATATTTGGAACAAAGAGAATAAAAATGAAACAAACTAATTCTAGTGCTTAAAATTTTCCAATTGAGGAACACTGTTCCATCTTATCCTATCACGTAGAGGCGCTAGAGTAATTTCTTCCATATAGTAGTATATTCTTGTTAGAAAAAGTTTAGGTGGTTATCAACTCTAAGAGGTTCTTCAATGAACGTTGAGAAATATGCTATGTTCGTGGTTAGCTGCAAATGTTTCATGTGAGTGAAGTCTCAGATACGAGAATTATGTATATTTTGTTGATACAATCCCTTGTAGAATTATTTTCTGAATAAGAGAAGAAATTCTAGTTAGCACAAACATTTATTATTAAAATACAAAATAACATTATATACAAGAAATATTGAGACCTCAGTATTTCCTCTGAAGGGGCCTGAAGCTGGCTAAGGGACTTTGTTTGAAGACAGGTACTTGGTTGCTGGCAGCACCTCTTTGTTTCTCTTCTGGTTCAGGGTTAGCTGCAATCCATTCCAAAGCCCTCTGGATTGCTGGTGGGATTGGTGGGGGAGTTGGGAGATGGTCTCCTTGGGGTTGGAATCCGTTTTCGTCAGCAATGTAGGTGAGTTGTATTGGAGTTCCATCATCTGACGTCCATTTGGCCGATCCTTGGACTTGGATGGCTTCATTTTCGGATCCAGCGTTCTTGAGTTGACCTTGTTCTTCAGCAACTATTCCATTACCAGTTTCGAAACTGCAATTATATAAATGAGAATCGGAAATTTATATCCCAATCAAGAGGTTCTGATCGTAAAATTTCCACAAATAAGGATTCCCAGTTGTGAGAATGAGGAATAATTTGCTCTATTGGCTCTTTAGTTAAGATTTCAGTGTACAAACCTCCATTGATAGGATCCGTCTGGACCAACTCCTTCATTGTCGTATCTGACGATTGGAATTGGTTCTTTGGTAGCAGATTGCTGAGCATAGCAAGTGGCACAAAGTGCAGCAACAATTACGAAAATCTGAAAATTTATAATGACATCAGTTAACTCAACATTGTAATGAATCGACCGGGAAGCCTCCGAAAATATAAGAGTGAGGCAAAATAGATGAATCATGATGCCACATTTTTATTTATAAAATGTGTGGAAACTTCAGGAGGTTTGGAAATCCTTTTAAGTATGAGTTCAGGAATTTCTTGAAATCTACAAAGAAGAAACCCAGTGGAGAAATAGTGAACTTATATGTAAAGTTTGAAGCTTTTGAATTAAGATAATAACTTAAAAGGCTTTTAACACCTAGCGTGTGAATAATATATATTCCGAAACCAAGGAATCCCATTTTCTATTTTCAGTTACCAAACGGTTCTCCTCTCAAGAAATTATAGAATGTTTCTATAATGTTTGAGATGATATTCGAATACAATCAATTGATCTTTATTCATGAGGCTGAAATAAAAAACCACTTCTCTAGGTATACTATAGTATACTTGACTATACTATACTACTCTGAGCTTCTCATAGAGATCTAGGAGAGTCGGGATACGAACAAAACAAAGAATAAAAACATTGAACTAATTATTCCAAAACTTTCAATATCGTCGGAGACTTGTTGAAAGTTCAACATAGTCACCTCTGTATGTTTCTGGCTTGAAACTATTTCAAGTAGATTGAAGAAACGTAACATTACTCATTTGTCAGTCACCGAATAAAATCAGCCTCATCCATGGGGTTCGTATTACATGAAGTAATGTTACATCCACTTTTTTCTCAGGAACCCATTTGAAATCACGAAAGATTGTTCGAATTCTACATTTCTTAGAAGATGATCTCCAGGATGGGGTACAATACCTAATTAAAATTAACGACACTGCTTCCAAGTTTGAATTCGACTGTTGTTATGAGAGATGTCGAACGAAACTCCCATCAAAAAGTTATGTTTATATTTGAAATTTCAGAAAATGTCGTTATGGAATTTGGATGGTATTATTAATTTCCGCCTCATTCCACTCCGAAAAATGCACACAATTTCTACGTCACACATTAGAAAAACCAATTTATCGTTTGAAACACTTCGGGCTACCTACCGATTTCATGTTAAATCACTATCAAACTCTTTACTAACCCCAAGAAATCACCCAACCATATTTATACCAAAACAGTCTCCCCTCTGCCATCTTTATTGTTGCCATCATCTGTGTACCTACCATTGTTAAGATGTTTCAAGTCTCTTGATTACATGCAGCATATGAGTATATGAACTTTAGAACAAATTGTGAAATGGGCAATGTTATTTGGCGACCTATTGACTTTTATTTTAGTTTATTCGAAGAATCAGAGGTGTAAGGAGTTGAAAGACGTCTCTCATCTTTCTCTGTGAAGCATCCTAATTATTCATTGTGAATATGGTGATAGTAATAAAAATGTTTCTTGTGACTCGTTTCGGTGGTGAAGAATATTAATGCACTTTTATACGGAAACTCATTTATTTTGAATGCGTTTTTCGAAACAAGGGATAATAGTAACTGGCGAAGTTGTGCATAAAATGTGCCTATTTTTATATTTGAAAGGAAGAGAAAAGAGATATTTCAATGAATCCCTAACAAAAATGAATCATCAGCTCATATTATGAGTATTTTCATACGAACAATTAGAATATGAATGTCCGGTGTAGACTCGTGAACATGGTCAGTTTTCATAGCTGAAAAAAGTTCAGTGAAATAAAAATGCAGAACACGTATATTTTCCGCCACTGAAATCAAAATTGTTCTCAACTTTTTTATGATGTTATTGGTTGCAGAAATATGTACAAAGTTCAAGTAACCACTTTCGAATCTCAGTAGAAAACATTCAACAGTTTAAATCCAAAATTAATTCATAATTCTCCTTGAGCACGAGTAATTTGCGGAAATTTTTTTGGGATCCAAATTTTTTTTAATTTGCCCAAAATATTCGCGACTCGGAAAGAAATTCTTGTTTTCAAGTTAAGCTCGAGGGAGATTAGGTAGAAAACTGTTTTATTTGGGGAATTATAATCGATTTTTTACCGACGTGGGGTCGACAAGTTGAAAACCACAAAAGCATTTCAGTCAATTTTGTTTTGACAAAAATAACCGCGAAGTAATGAAAAACGGTGTCCATCCAGAGTTCTATCATAACATGAAAGCAATTTTCGGAACTTTGCCAAGATACAAAATTGAAGCACGAACTTCTTTGGGGATATTCTGGACTATTAGCGGTTCAATAAGAAGAGACTATTATACGAGAGCTGTTGTGGAGGGGAGAGGTTATTTGAGAAAAATATAATTCAGAAACAGGTTGACGATAACTAAAATCTCACTTGCTGTCAAATGAGAGAAATTTCCCCTTATTGATTTTCCGGCGAGTGCCATTTTCAGAAAATATTGTTGCTGTCATAGTGATATTATCGAATGGAAGCTTCTGATGGGTTCAAACACCCAGTAATGAATTTTCATCATTTTCTTGGTAATGTGAACGAATGAATCTCAGAACGTTTTACAACGTGGAACGATTTTTCGACATTGAATTCTTCCAAATGTATGTCCTTAGGGTTAATGAATCGGCTTCTTGAGCGATGCTAGAAAGCAACAGATTTTGGTACAAAATTTGAACTTTCATGGTTTCCAAAAAAACTGTGGACAAACGAATCAATCTTCTTCAACTTTTGGATTCAACATTTACAAATCGTAAACTGAAAATTTCAAAATTGTTCGCTGTATATTTTTTTAGAGATGTTCATCTGGAACAAAAAACCATATATATGTTTCATAACCATAGTTCTCAACTGGTTTTTCCTAACTTCCTAATCATTGGTGACATTTTTTCCGGAACTATGAAAGTTGAGAGTGGAAACGAATTTGTGCTGAAAACATTTTTTGATTTAATTTATGATTTCTACATTTGAGTATTAGCGAAGTTCGAGTTACATAGATAAAATCATTGAAAAAAATTTGAAACACAAATGACAAATATTCGAAAATAAATCACGTGAAGTCAGGAGCGCGGTTTTTGTGAACTGTGTAAGTATGACAAATACTGTCATGGTATTTTTGAGCGCTCGTCTACTTACACGAGAGCTATATCATTTCGTCACGATATCTGTATTTTTCGCTGAAAATGCTCTCAATCGACAAGGTTCGACTCACTGATGACGTTTCCGTCGAAAAATTCAAGTCTGTCTGTCCGGCCGTCCGTCCGTAAGCACGATTTCACGATAACTCTCGAACGAAACGATCTAAAGACTTGAAATTGAATTGAAATGATGTCCAGATCGCATGACTAGAACCACAGAAACCATAGAAAATTAAAACTTCTGAACAGAAACGCCTAGGAAATTGAAATTATCAGGGTCATTGTGCACCTCGAATGTCTCAGTCACGTTTATCAATGAGAAAAATTAGAATAGGGGTTCCGTAAATATGGTCGTTTGAAACTTAGTTTTCTTGATTATTTCAAAAGTACGGGTTCGATCGTGACGAAATTTTGTATTTCGATGGAAAATGATACATTCAAACTACATACAGATCGCATGACCAGAATGATAGAAGTCATAGAAAAGAATAACTTTCGAACGGAGAGGACTAGAGACTTAAAATTTTCAGGATAGGTGTGGATCTCGAATGTCGCGGTCACGTTCATCAATAAGCAAAATTAGACTAGGGGTTCCGTGAATATGGTAGTTTGAATTTTAGTTTTCTTGATACTTTCAAAATAACAGATTCGATCGTGACGAAATTTCGTATTTTAATGGATTCAAACGATATTTTGTCCAGATCGCATGACCAGAATCATAGAAACCATAGAAAATTATAACTTTCGATCGAAAAGGCCTAGAGACTTGAAAATTTCAGGGTAGGTTTGAATCTCGAATGTCGCGATCACGTTCATCACAAAATAAGACTAGGCGATCTGTGAATATGGCCGTTCTAAGAATTTTTTTCTGATAATTTCGAAACTACTGATTGAATTGGAATGAAATGTTGCACATAGATGAAAAATAATGTATTCAAACTACGTTCGGAATTCTCTCAGATCGCATCACCAAGACCATAGAAAATTCTAGCGAATTATGAAAAAAAAAATTGGTCACCTAAAGCACTGACGTGAAGTCTGAGGTATCGCTTTAGTTTGAAATTTTTTTTTCACAGCTGTTTCTTGAACTGGAATATGCGACTCCACCTACAAGGTGGGTGAACGAGCGCTCAAAAGTTCCTGACTTCACGGCAGTGCTTTTTATGATTTTTATAAACTTAAAATCATGAAAGCACCGAATTATCTGGAATGTACAAGAAACCTCAATTTTGTTTGTATCAGAACGTGTTCATTTTTAGTACGACAAATACTGTCATTCTATTTTTATTACCTTCAAAAGAAGGAATAGCCGAATAATATCGAATTTCCTCATTATCTTCTGTGTACCGAAAAGGCCTTCAGTATTCAATGTCAGTATGATAAATATGTACGGTCATTTTATTTTCATGAACTTCACAAGATGGAATCTCCGAATTGTATCAAATATATCAATAAAACAATTTTTTCTGTGTATTATAACTACATTTAGTGTTCATTGTGAGTATGGCAAATACTGTCGTTTTATTTTCATGAACTTGCAAAGATTGAATTACCGAATTCTATTAAGAATATCAGTATAACTCAATTTTCTTTCCACAAAGAACAGTTAGAAAGCTGAATATTCACATAACTCATTTTATCGATGCCCTAAATGGATCAGATCAGTATTTTTTCAAATTATTGAGAAAAAATTCAGAAAACTATATACAAGGAAACCTTCCACGTATTTCGCCCATTAACGAACATTACCGACGCTTTTACGTTTTACGGTTGGGTGGGCGGTAGTACATAATTGAATTTGAGCACTTATTCTTTATACATGTATGTCCAACCTAATCTTTTCAGAACATTCTAGGCTCAAAGTTCGAGAATTACAGACATTTGGACCAAATTGTAATGCTCTTGTCCATAGAAACAAGCCCGTAAAAATAGAACCTTTCTCGGCTACATTCGAATTAAACCCATACCTACTAATTTTTTCTTCATATCGTCTCAACATTTCGAACAGGTACAATACCAAGCAATTAATATAATATCTAACCTGTATTCGGAAGATGTATCATCTCATTTAAAAGCTAATTTTACCTGAGTATCTCCTCTTTCAGAAATGAAATTACGAATAAAACAGTTATCCTTGACGATGTCTTCATCACACTCACCGAGGATTTAGTTCATTATCATCATATCTATACAAACGAATGGAAGCTGCAATCACATTCAGAAGGATATATCCATAAAGTGAAAAATACAACTTTTAGTAATCTCGCCTCAGAAGATATTACCACACCATGGCAAATATCTATGCATTACCGAGCCTTTCATGGAATTTGATATCGCTAACGAAACGTCTACTGGAACAAGCTCTCTGCCTAAATTTTCCCTTCATTATAGCCAAATTTTTGTAACAACCATGTTGAAAGTCTAAAAAAGGAATATCAAAATGGAATTCTTTCAATGAACGTTAACTACCTTCAACTTCCAAGAGGCTGTGTCTCAAGCAATCTCATCTTCTCGGAAGAGATTCGAAATTTCATTACTTACTTAGGAATTATTGAGTGTGAAGCTCGATAGTGAAAAATATTCGATTAAATAAGTAATATAACCTCGTGTTTCATCAAATTGCCAATTTGAGTATCAGTCACGATGATTTAATTTGAAGAATTTTTAAGCGCTCGTTCTACGGAAGGTGGGTTCAAACCAGACGAACACAGAGCAAGAGCTAGAACAAGAACATTCTCCGTTGATCTTTTAGTGTATAGTTCATTTAAGAATTATTGACATCGAAGCAGGCCTTGAACGTCCAGTCGAGGCTTTATTTCTGGTAACAAAAAGTAACTGTTCATCATAGAAATGGAACATAAATAAAACCTAGAAAAGTGTTGAGTATACGAATTATCGAATAATTAAGCCGGAATATTTCGATTGCAGTTTTAACATGGGAATTCAGGTTTGAAAGCGCAAAAATATCGTGGAATGCTTTCATATGAAATTATCTGAACTTATCGTTCATATAAAAGTCAACCATGGAAAATTGAAGATCATTCAAATAAATATTTATTTTCACTCAGGACCATGTAATATTTATTGGTATTGGAAATTTTGCAAAATTCTAACCATATAACTATAAGAGTACCATTTTATGTCAGGATTCAAGAAGGATAATCAATGTAATTCTAGCAGCAATGCAATTCTAGTGGTGCAACAGAAAAAATTTTTTGATACTTCGCAAGCACAGGGCCAAGAGAATGGATTGGAAAAAACGTTATACTTATGTATTAAGGAATAAGAGAGAAACAAAAATTAAGAATCTATGATGAATGAAGGAATGAAGGATTTTGACATGAAATTTGTACCGTAACTATCAATATATGAACCAATTTGTGAATTATTTATTACTCGGTGTTGAATACTTTAAGGAAGTCAATTTTTATTATCATTCATTAAAACTGTCCATGACCTATTGAAAATATTATAATTGATGAGCAATTTTACAATTATTCAGTATACGTGCCGAATGTTCTGACAGGAGCTAGGACTAAGTGCCGACGTTTCGTCCGTATATTCGAACTTCTTCAAGGCTGTATACAAGAGAATAAAAATTTTTTTATCAGTTTAACACAACACGAACAATTAGAATGACAACTAACAGCAATGATAAAATTGTATAAATAAATTATGATGTCATAAGTGAGGTACTACACAGATAAAAAACAACAAACTTCTGTGGTACAATAACTTACCAAATTCATTCAGTCCGATATCATAGATGTTATTATTACTGATGTTCGAAAATAACGCATCCAAGTGAGCACTTTGTCGATTTTTGATTTTATATTCTCGATAGGAACCACCATTGATACTTATTTTGTTATTAATACAGGATATACACAGTGTGCTTTTTATATTTATTAAGTTTGTTGTTTTTTATCTGCGTAGTACCTCACTTATGACATCATAATTTATTTATATAATTTTATCATTGCTGTTAGTTGTCATTCTAATTGTTCGTGTTGTGTTGAACTGATAAAATTTTTTGTACTCCCTTGTATACAGCCTTTCGAATATACGGACGAAACGTCGGCACTTAGTTCACTTAGTTATGATAATTCACACAACCTGTCCTAGCTCCTGTCAGAATATTCAGCATGTATAATCAAGGACGTGATGCTCACTTCATTCAGTATACTTTTGAATTGGAAACAATATAGCATGTGTTCAATTTCAGTTTGAGCAGACGGAATATGAACAGGGTACCATACAGTATAATAAATAAATAAACTTGAAATATCTATGAATGATACAAGAGCAAAGTTAAAAATCTCATTGAAAACTTTGTTTTCACGTTTCACGTAGTGTAGTGATTTGGATGTGTTTATTGAATAAGCTGACAAAATCCTATTGATGGGCAACCTTTTGCAGGGAAGGTTTCAATTTTTCAATATCCCATTTATGAAATAATTCACCATTCATAGTAATCCTTTTCATTAATACCACTGTCAAGAATCAGATCACATCCAGGTAAAAATCCATCAATTGTTCCAGCATTCAAAATAGTGCACTTTCTGCCTTTACCCTTGAATATACTCGGCATACCTTTTGGATTATTTTCTAGTGTCCACTGACGAATTTGAATACCCTTTTCGAATATCCAAGTTTCATTTATATAAATGAATGTTACGTTTTGTTACATTTATTCTCGATATTTATTACAATATCGTACTATTTTTATTATATCTTTCTGTTTATCAATAAGAATTTTCCTTCGATCAACTTTTTTGTATTTGTATCCAATTTTTTTATGATTTAATATAATGTTGACTTTGATCGATTGAAATCTAGGTGCTCTTCGGCCAGTTCAAAAAAGATACCTAAACTGATATATATTCATGTTTTTAATTCTAGCAAAAACAAAGTCATTCAATGTCTCTTTGAAAGAATAATCGTGTCGCACAGGTTTTCTTCCATTGCTAAGCTGTAATAACATGCTAATATTCTACGGACAATGCTTGGTGAAATCTGCAAATTTAAGAGACATTGATCAATCAGAATACACTTTGAGTAGGTGAATTACAGTTTACCTGAAACACTAGCGAAACTCGATTAATTCTAGCGGAAATATATGCCGGATCTTTGAAAAACTCGAAGTAACACTGACAAACTGCATGGTGTTCTCTTGTTGTAAGGCGCAATGTATCCTGGTCAATTCCAGCCATCTTAATAGCACAAGACGAAAAATACTCAAACTCAGAGCTAATTTTTATAATTATTCACCAATATCTCGATAAAATCATCAAAGCAAGGTCTCTATGGGTTATGTTAGCGTTATTCCTATACCAACCTGAATTGAGCAACCCAAAATATTACTAAATGGTCTATTAGCAACTTAAATTCGATTTTTCACAGCCTACCGAGATGTCAATAATTCTTAAACGGAGTATAAACGAAAGCATCGATGTTAAATCAGCCGAACCAATGCGCATTTATGTCAACTCTGTGGATGGTGTTGCTTCGTTATGTCCGACTCTGACAAGTCTGACAGCAATATTATAATTATTGCGAGTGTTGCTTTTGTTGTTTTGTCTCAAACACGCAAAAAGAAAAGAAGAAAGAGGCGTTGTTGGATGACAAATTTAATGCAGCGAAGGATACTATATAATGTGGGTGAAACGATGATGGATATGCAAGAACAAGAAGAAAGTGTTCAATTACAAAACTTTTGCAGAATGGCGTCAGTGGATTTTGATCATTTATTATTTCTGATCAACGACAAGATTTGGAAATCGAGTACGAATTAGTTAGTAAGAATTACGGTTAGTGTGGAAATCAAAAGTTTTCATCGGTTTAAATTTATACATCAAGAAATGCATAAGTACTTCTAAATGCAAATCATTTTGAATTATAAGTGCAGTCGACACCGCTGCCTGATTTCGTAGACATTGCTTTTTGCCTACCTCGGCGGTAAGATGCAAGAAGCAAGTCCATCTTCTTATTCTTTGCTTCTTCAACATCACATTCTAGTTAATTTGCCAATTCCTGCCAAGCAACTTGTTTGCGAGTTGTATTTTTATAGTTTACAAAAGTCGGATTCCACAGTCGGAGTCATCGGAGAAAATTTCTCCACTCAAGCCACGTGTCCGCTCCAAAAGCAACCATCTCCCATTCTCTGAGGGTTCATGAATCGACTTCCTAGCTCACCAAACAAAAACCATGCATATGTAACCTCCGCAAATATCGCGGTATAATTGTCACATCGTCGGCCTTATTCGTTAACCTGCTAAGTCCATTTTGCATAGTTTAAAGGAGAGAGAAAAAACTGAAAGATATCTTTTCTATTTTACATATAAAGATTCTGAAAATCCTTTTGGTTCCTACAATAATTCTAGTTATATTGATAGGTATCAATCTTATTTTTTATGCCATAAGGTAGGTAATTATCTAAAATTTATGAACAGCTCAAAAAGTATGATTGATCGAAAAATGGACTTAGCAGGTTAACGAATTAGGCCGACGACATGTGGAAGTATCGGGTTCAAGCGATTCAAACTTATTCGTCCGAATAATTGATAAGATTAAAATAATTGGCCGGTTTGCTTCAGAGAATCTTTGGTTCGTTTCATAATATTTTGTTTTATAGTCTCGCTAAGCTGTGTATCGATTTCGCGCGGCAGCCTCGCGAGGCATGCTTCGCAAAGTCGATACCTGCCTCGCGCTCGATGCTGCCTCACCCTGAGGCTGAGCCAACGAAAGTCGGTTTCTGGTCGTGCTCAAAGGCGCCTCGCGATCAATTACTTGCTGTGTTTATATCGGTATACGTCGTTTTCTGCCGCGCGAGGCGAATCATCAAAATGGACAACGATAAGTATATGTTTTTGATAGATTTATACAAAGAACATCTTTTGCTATGGGAATTTTTGACGGTATCTTCAACTACTTCAAATGCCATTTTCGATTTTTTGAATAGTTGAATAGCTCTTTCATCATATCATCCACCAACGCGGCTTTCTCTTTCGTTTCGTCCTATCTGCTAAAATTCGATGTATCACAATAAAAGAAAATGCCGCAACAGCTGGACTTGAAAATACAGGTGCCTCGCACTGACTGATGGCTCGCTCTGCCTCGCGTGCTTGCCTCATCTATCCAAAAGTACCCATCGAGGATACCTCACGGGCTGCCGCGCGAAATCGATACATAGCTCTACAGTGTCACCATATGTCAAACCAAAATGATCATAGATCTTCTTCACAAAAACCCGTTTTAGTTATGTTCAGTTGGAAATTGGGGTGAGTTAGAATTTTCGAAAAGGTTTCCCGTCCTCACAATACGTTGACGTGAATTGAAATATAGTGAAATATATCGATTTATAGGTATAAACTGGGCGAATACAATTGAATACGTCAATTTTCGTCAATTCCAAAGAATTTCCCTGTGTTTTCGATAATCTCAGAGTACCTGAATGGGTGATCTAGCGAAGAATTTGAACAAGCACCGAAATCTCAATTATTTCCACTGGCACTCAAGTGGGACACCTCACATTATTAAATAAAAGAGTGAACTGTTCAATTTGAAACATGTTCTCTTGTTGCATTTTTACAGGAAATTTTATGGGCAAATACGCAGGGTGGGATTCCGTTCCCCAACTCATCAATCTTCATTTTTAATGAGCTCAGGGGATGAATTCCTTCGAATTTTCAAAACCAGACGCGAACAAATATACTATTACTCATAGCACTACTTGAATACTTCCTGAAACTTAAAGTCTGAATAT
Organism: Aphidecta obliterata; assembly: GCA_963966015.1. NCBI lineage: Eukaryota > Metazoa > Arthropoda > Insecta > Coleoptera > Coccinellidae > Aphidecta > Aphidecta obliterata. Next base: position 6,747,822 of record OZ014430.1, on the reverse strand, counting down.
TCAACCTTTCGAACGCAAATATTTTTGGCCTCAATATTGTAACGTTATCCTTCACAAGTTAAATATTGAATATCATCAATATTTATTGAAGTAAAATTCAAAAGAAGAGTTGAATGCAGTATTTTAGGCTGAAAGGACACCAGAAGTAGGTACACTAGGATAAGACTATCGGTGCTGTCGAAACTTCAAGGTTATTCCCAGTCACATTACATAAACAAATATGATTTATTCGATACTCTTCTTCATCGGCGATGGATGAGATATTGGATAACACCCAATTAGCAACCGTGTAGTCACATCCAACTGAATTGTTTCTTGCCGAATTGTAAGAATTAATGTTGTGTAACTGGTCTTATTACTCTATCAGATGGATTAGATAGATTGATTCAGAAAGGTTAATGAACCGAAAACTTTTCAAGTGTCAGCTTCTGACATTTCTGTTTCACCATCCATCTTTGTTGTCATCTTCGACACTTTTATTATGAATAATGAATAATTTCTAGGAAATTTGGGGAATAATCTATTTTTTTCACTCTCATTGACCGGAGGAGTCGGGGAATGTTCAAAGTGGCCCAGTTACTCCCTAGAAAGTTTAAAGTGAACATTAACTATAAAAGAATCTGCAGGAATAAATATTATTTCGAATAAGAAATTTTTCTTTAACGACGGTTCACAAATTGCAATGAAATGGTTATCTTTGCTCCTAATGGGGTTACTTCGATGCTAAAACCGCAGTGTAACACTAGATAGGGGGACCCGGACAGAAGGAAAATAATCTGAAACTTTTCACTTAGCCACGAATGAATTGCATTCCAATTGGATTTTCATGTACTATAAAACGACTTGAGAAATTACCTACTGTACCAAACTGAAATGTCTACTGTGTTGAGGAAGTGTGGTGAGGAAAGTCCTTAATAGCCCAGTTGGTTTCAAAAAATAAGTATCAGCATAATAACACACAAATTCGAAAAACGCTGACGTGAAGGCCAGAGCTTTTCTGCGCTTGTTTCAATTCATCGCCAAAGCGGTCATCCATTACCAATCTATGATCATTTGATGGGATTATGCTCTAACGAGACTATAGAGAACAAAAGGTCATGTAACAAACCACAAACGTGAATTTGTCGAATAATTCCATAATTAAAAAGCTGAATTCATTTTATACACGTCTCATGTGGTCACACAATATTTCAACCAGATCTGGCGAATAGTTTCTGATATACCGAAAGTTCAAGAAATACATAATTGTTCTCAAGCCGAAGAAATTTCACACCTTCGTGTCGGTATTTTCCGAATAATTAAGAAGAGTATATTCAGATGGCTCTATCTACGAATCATTTCAGAGAATTCCACCCTCGCATGTTCACTGAAAATTGCAAACTTGTAGGACTTCTTTTCCGAAATTTATCGTATTGATGGATGGACAAAATTGAATATCACATTTGGGCAGATTTATAACGCTCTTGCTCGTAGAAACAAGCGCACAAAAACGAGTTTTCGAGGTGAGTGATTGCATTTTTTACTTCACTTCAAGAGGAAGTAGGTATGAAATTATTCCATATTTGGTGATTCATATGATCCTTGTGGATGCATCGTGATTTTTTGCGTTTGAGGCAATAGAAAGCACCTAAATCTTGGAAATCCCATCGAACAGACGTAAACCAGTCACACCTTTTCAGAGCTCAATAGGATGGTTTTCCAACTGAAAGAAAAAATTCCAAAATGGGTGGAAAATTTCATCAGGTCTAACCGAAAGTGAAGAAAAGAGCCTGTCGACTTACTATGATATCAAACGTAACAAATTCGAAATCGTTCAAATGTTGCACTCTCAATCAAATAGTTCCCACGTCCTATTAGCGGAAAGATCGTCAAAAGAAACAAATTAACAAAGAATTATCAGGACCAATTCATCAATTTACTATTGTATCCATTTCTTCGTGTTGAATAAGTCGATCGATACCTTATATCGATGCTGGTATTCCATCATTCACGCCGGATCATTTCGGGTTTCTCAAACAATGGATGATACGTGCTAAATGCCACCCACTGCTCTCTAATTGTAAAAAATGATTCTTTGGGAGCTCCATCGAAGTAGATTGCGGAATATATGTGTCAGTATATAGGAAGCTGTTGGGCAATGTCATTATCTATTTATGAAATCGGGTCCCCTTCACGTATTTCTGAAGAATAATATTTATTTTTAAAAATTATTATTCAACCTTCCATAAAATAATCACTATTTACTTCTGATTTTCTTATTTAATAATCAGGTAGGGTAAAAGGTACAGTTGTTGACACCCTATCAGTGATTGACACCCTCATTTTCATATTTGAATTATAAGAATTGGATGGAGGCCTTAAAAACATGGAGCTTTGAAAAAAATATTTCAATTTTTCAAGTTTGGACTGTTAGTATTAATTTGGGTTAGGTTTGCATTCCTAATTCACCATATATTTATCAATGTGCAGCGTGCTGACGATCATTGCAATTAGAAAAATACTGCCATTTTCTCAAGGTACTTAACTCAAGTCCATAACATTTTTTTAATTGTTCTAATTTTTGTCTGAGGCATAATTTTTGTTTGAATCATTGAAACTCTTCAATATATACTTTTTCATAACTTAAAATCTATTTGGTTGAAGGTTTCGCGTTTTTTTGTGGGTGTCAATAATTGCCTTTGAAAATATGTGGATGAATAGTGATTGACATACTATGTCAATAACTGTCGTATTCAAATTTTGCAAAATTAGTCCGTATTGCCTACTATTCAGGCCTCAATTTCTCAATGAATACTGAAAAATGATTGAACTTTATCTAATTTTGTTCTAGATAGTTGTTGACACCAGTGTCAATCTCTGTGAATTTCTACGTGTCAATAACTATATTGCAAGTTCAACTAGTTCCTACTTCTTGTCCCTACCCCCTGAATCGATTTTCCACGCTTCATTCTCAACAACATGGCAAAAGCAAAAGAAGGAAGCAATTATAAGAAAAATTACACGGAGGATGCTATTATTTCTGCCTCATCAGCAGTAAAATCAGAAGGAATGTCCAGAAAACTTGCCTCCCAAACCTATGGCGTTCCTCGTTCTACAATAATTTTTTGGTTGAGTGGAAAACTTGTTGAAAAAATTAAAAGCACTGACGTGTAGTCAGGAGCTTTTGAGCGCTCGTTCATCTACCTAGTAGGTAGAATCTTCCTAAAAAAAATTTCTTTGAACATCCACTTTTGGTCATTGATAATTTTGTTCATTGATAAACGTGACCGCGATATTCGAGATCCACACCTATCCTAAAAATGTCTTGTCCCTAGGCCCCTCCGTTCGAAAGTTATTATTTTCTTCTGGTCATGCGATTTGGACAAATTTTGCATGTAACTTGAACACGTCATTTGCACCATCTGGGTACGAAATTTCATCTCGATCGAATCAGTAGTTTAGAAGTAATCAGGAGAACAAAATTTCGAACGGCCATATTTACGGAACCCCTGATGGAATTCTGCTCATTAACCAACTCAACTACGGCAGTCGGAAACTGAACCCACACTGAAAATTTAAAGTCTCTAGGTCGTTCCGTTCGAAAGTTATCGTGCTTACGGCAAGATTCGAAAAATACAGACATCTTGACGAAATGATGTAGCCCTGGTGTAAGTCCAACGAGCGCTCAACAAATCACGGACCTTGCCCTGTATTAACCTATGAAGAAGATCTCAAATTATGTAATAGAATAGACGGGTGTGCCAAAAAAAATAAAAAAAAATTATTTCAAACATAAAGCTTGATGATGAAATTCATGAAGAATCCTTCATACAGTCATGAAACAGTCCAATATGGACATGGATTGTACATCTGAAGACACAATCTGTGATAACAATGAAAACCAAGTTGCTATAAACGGCTACTGAGAACCAACTGCCAGGGCTTGTGTCCTATTTGCAAAAAGAATTTGGATTTAAATGGTATTAAATAATTAAATGCATTTCCTGTGCATGAAAATTCCATGTTTAATGTTTATTGAAATATGTCTTCATAGAGAAGGTTTCCATTTCGAATATTTTTCAATGCAAAACTTATAAATAAATCTTATAATGAACGATCCATTACTATATATTATACCTATCGACATCCTTGTTCAGCTGATTGAAAATATGAGAGACAACAGTATGTCAATAACTGTATCAGGTGGTGTCAACAATAGATTTTACAGTGTCAATCACTGAAAATTGACACATGATGTTAACGATGTGTTTTAAAGCTTCTCCTGAAAGGGTTTTTCCACTTTCGGTTGTTAATTTGAATCGAGTATAAACCAACACATAACCTCGAAAAAGAAATATTTTCATTTCATACCCAAATAACAAATTATTTATATTCTATTGGGACAGTTGGCTTAAGGTGTCAATAACTGTAGTGTTTACCCTACTCATGAAACAAGTGTGACAGTATTTTTGCGCGCTAGTTCTCTATGAGCAAGACCGTTTCATATTTCGTGCAATTAACTTTGATTTTCACAAAACGAGGCCCAGAGTTTTGAACTTTTCAGGCTACGTTCGACGTCTGAATGCACGTTCGTAGATGGGTAGAATCAGCCTAAGGATTTCGGATTTTTGTCTCAATCATTCCGAAATTACCCACCTGACCGAATTGAAACTTTGTAGTTAGTTGTAAAATAACGATACGAATCAGTTCGCCTTATTGTGCCTACAAATGAGGCATAGATAAAATGTGTTATGTACAGGATGTCCCAAATTCGATGCTCACTGAGAGCATATCTAGAACTATAAGAGAGAGAAATCAAGGACCCCCGATTTATTTCATCTATTTCACATCCATCGAAATAATCAGATATAATAATGATAATAATAATAATAATAGAAATTATGAAAATGATAATAAAAATAATAATAATAATATAAGATTAATCTTTCTATTCTTCTTTTGGAATTAAGTGAATAAAGTAAACTCCAATGTGTTGCTATATGAATAAAGTATTTATTGTACTTATTGATACAATGATATTCACAACTATTTACAAATTCCCTTACCTTTAAATGAAGAAACGTACCTTATCAGTCGGTCTACATTTACAGGTCATGTGATATTCACTGGCCGGTCATTCACTGCTCAAGTCAGCAAAATTCCAAATGAATATATATCTACAGTTTCTTTACAATAATAATAAATTATCAATTCAATTAGGTATATATCTGAAAATTACATATATATCTAATATTTCAGAGGGCGAGATTCAGTTTGCACACCACCGAGTGATGTACATCTGCTCTTCCACCTAACCCATGTACTCTGCAGACAATCAAAACAAAGATAAAAATATACTATACATTCCTAACTGACATTCCAAACCGCATTCCCATCAGATTGAATACTCATACCCTACTATTAAACTGTTGAGCCATCAGATCAAAAGTCACCCTTCTTTTGAAAGCTTATTTTAGCAAAGCGAGAACCCCATGTGGCAGAGTGTTCAGTGAGTTCGCTATACAGTACGAGAAGGAAACTATGAAGAGTATTTAGGGATAGTGGTATTATTCCGATGTCTGAGGTTGAGAGAGTGAACGTCGATTCTGAAAGAGATCTTATTGTACAAATATGGCGGAGACTTTTCTGGAAAAATACTGTGGTAAAGACAAAGTGAATGCAGCCGCCGACCATTTTTCATATTATGCCATTTGAGAACATCAAAAGTATGTCTAATGCTTTCATATTTTCTTATGTCTAATTTAAGACGCACTCATAAATTCTGTAACCTCGGCCCTCGATTTTCATCTAATACTGTTAGACAATAGTTATACAGCACATCACAGTAGTTCATTTTCGATAATACCAATGCGTTTCATATAAGGACTCTACTAGATCTGTCTAGAAAGCAGTGACTCCTATACAACTGCTTCAGCACGCCATAGGCTTTCTGTAGGCAAGCATTCATATGATATGTAAATCTTAGATCAGCATCCAACCACACACCCAAACTCTCAACTCTACAATTGAAACCATTTGCACAGTTATTCAGTGTTATACCGTGATTGTACATTTCCGAAAATTGCCGAGATCAACTTTTCCAAACACAATAGCGTCGGTTTTTGAACTATTCAGTTTCGAATATATACCCCTTATCTATTCCCCTACCCTTTCGGAAATACACACTTTTTCAGAGCTCAATAGGATGGTTTTCCAAATGAAAAAAGAAATTCCAAAATGAGTGGGAAATTACATCGTGTCTAACCGAAAATGAAGAAGAAAAAAGCCAGTCGACTCACTATGATATCAAACGTAACAAATTCGAAATCTTTCAAATATTGCACCCTCAATCCAATAGTACCCACGTCCTATTAACGGAAAGATCGTCAAAAGAAAAAATTACAAACGAATTATCAGGATCAATTCATCAATTTACTATTGTATACATTTCTTCGTGGTGAATATAAGTAGATCGACACCTTATATCGATGCTGGTATTCAATTATTCATGCCGGATCATTTCGGGTTCCTCAAACAATGGATGTTACGTGCTAAATGCCACCCACTGCACTCTAATTGTACAGAATGATTCTTTGGGAGCTCCTTCGATGTATATTGCGAAATATATGTGTCAGTATATAGGAAGCTGTTGGGCAATGTCATTACCTATTTATGAAATCGGGTCCCCTTCAAGTACGTCAGAAGAAATATTTATCTTTTGAAATTATCAAACTAAATAGCGCGATTCAACCCTCCACAAAATAATCACTATTTACTTCTGATTTTCGTAATTCGAAAATTATAGCACAATAATTAGGTACACATGAAACAAGTGTGACAGTATTTTTGCGCGCTAGTTTTCTATGAACAAGACCGTTCCATATTTCGTCCAGTTAACGTCCGGCCCGTCCCACTTTGATTTTCACAAGTCGAGGCCTAGAGGTTTGAACTTTTCAGGCTACGTTCGAAGTTTGAATGCGCGTTCGTAGATAGGTAGAATCAGCCTAAGGATTCCAGATTTTTCTCTCAATAATTCTGCAATTACCTGACCAAATTGAAACTTTGTAGTTAGTTGTAAAATAACGATACGAACCAATTCGCCTTATTGTGCCTACAAATGAGGCATAGATAAAATGTGTTATGTACAAGATGTCCCAAATTTTCTTACAGTTACGATGATGGAAACTGACCTGACTACGTACCGATATGCTCTTCACCGTAGTTTTGTTGAAAGGTACCCAGAATTGCAACACATAACAAAGCAACGAATAGGTGACCAGAAAAGAGCTATTTTAAGGAACAAATTGCTTCCTGACCTGATCTTACAGCAAATCCGTGGAGAATTTCTTCATGAGCTGCAGATAGTAAATATCCCTCCCGAAGCACGAGAAGTAGTGAACAGTTCCCACGAGAAGATCACACTGACAAAGACGAAATAGTTACTACAGACCACATAACTCTTGTTCCCGATACAACAGCTCAACCAGTGTTGCTCGATAAAGTGCTCTTCGAACTGAGCAAATCACTAGCAGAATTTGAGGGCACTAATCCGATCCGTCGACCAAAACTGCCGAAACTGAGGACCAATAGAGAAACCAGTAATATTATTGCAGCTGTGAATTCAAAACTGGAAAGATACATCAAAGACTACAACTCTCTCGAGCAGCTTCATTTGCTCATTTACTGTGGATCAGAATGCACAATCAGGAAGTATATGTACCAACTGTACGTGTCAAAAATACCAGCAAAAACCTTGGTGGCAGCAACGACTGGAGCATGCTATCAACGATATAAGAACTGAGCTTGGACGACTAACAGAATATCAGAGCAATAGAGAACCTTCAAAACGCTTGAAAAATCATGTTAGAAAAATATTCAAGAAGATAAATACGAATATAAACGATCCAGATCATCAACATCATCTGAGTGAACATGTCGACCTGTTGAAGCAAAAATTGAAAGCGAAGTCCAAGCGTTTATCGAAATACATCAGGTGCACAAAAAGGGAACATCAAAACAGCACTTTCCAAAATAATCAAAGAACCTTCTTCAGACAATTAAAAACTGAAAATGTTAACATCAACAAACCAATGCCGTCCAAGCATTGTTTAGAGAATTATTGGTACTCGATATGGTCAACGCCCAAATATCACAACGTAGACGCCAGCTGGATAAAAACTGAGAAGGAACTGTAACGTACCCAGCTAGGGTAGGTTCGCTCAATCGTTATGCAGTCGAGGGATGGTGAATAATACACTAACACTCGTTAAAGGTTTATTGGTAACATCTCGGGACTCTCATCTGAAGACTTCTATCTGAAGACTTGATGTTAAAATGTTTATATATATTAATAAGATGTTATGTGTTTAATCGAATGTATTAAAACACCTTCGAGAATCGATAACATGATCGATAACATTTCATGTTATCGTAAACACATCTATTTACTATTTGATCACGCTTGCCTACACAAAACGAGGTAACAGATATTGCAACTCAAGATCGTGACCTACATACTACAATCGTGACCTACATACTACACCTTCCCCCTTTGAGAGAAAAAAAATTTTTCTATACAAGTATAACAATTTTTTTTTTGACTTATCTATAGCTTAATATCTATATATACGTTATACATAATTTTAATGGACTTACATATACAAAGTTTTAATACCTAATCTAAAATTTACATCAGTCTTTTAATTCTATCACTGGTTAGTAATTATGAAAAATACGGTTTCACTCTGTTCTTGTGAACTTCTTTGAGTTTGTTCCTGTCCGTTTTCACAATAATGTTCGGGTTTCGCACTTTCACTATTTCGTAGGGACCGTTAAATAAGGGGTCAAGTTTATTGTCACTGTTCTTATTATTCACGAGCACCTTATCTCCTACTTTATAGTTCATTTCATTACAATTTCTGTCGAAATTCTTTTTTCTTTTTAATTTTGTCATCACCAAGTTTCTCTAGCATCTTTCCATGCCGTTTGCAACCTATATTTTAGTTCTAGAGGATAGTTGTCAAAATTGTAGATTGGATCTACTTGGCTTTTTAAATTTTGTGGAAATCTACTAGGTTTTCCGAAAACAAGTTCGTGAGGAGTATAGCGAGTTGAAGAGTTCACGGTATTGTTGTATGCAAAGCACCAATATGGAACCCAATTACTCCAGTTGTTACTTTCCTTAGCTGCGTACATACGAAGGAATGCTCCTAAGTGTTTATGCGAATTTTCAAGCGCACCTAGTGTTTCGTGGTGATAAGCTGTTGAATTGAATTGCTTTATTTTGAGTAATTCGCACGATTCACTAAATATTCTTGATAAGAATTCTGTGCCTTGGTCTGTAACAACTTCCGAAGGTATACCATACCTTAAAACAAAGTTTTGAACAAAAGATTTCGAAACTGTTTCTGCCTCTTTGTTTGGCAGAGGGTAACACTCGACGAATTTGGTCAAGTCGCATTGAATAGTGAGAATATACTTATTATTTCCGATATCCGTAGGTAATGGACCTACGAGATCTAAAAAAACTTTCTGAAAAGCAGACGAAGCTGTGGTGGTGATTGCCAAAGGTTCCTTTCTCGGTAAGGAATGTTTATGACGTTGACAATCGTCCCACTTCTTTACAAATTTTTCAACGTCAGATCTTAAACCATTCCAGAAATACTCTCTTTTTATATTGTTGAACATGCGTTCGATACCTGCATGTCCACCGGTTGGAAGCATATGAAAGTCGTTCAGAATAATTTGCCTTAATTCTGTGTCTTCTATTCGCGTTACATCTCTTATTATGTTAATCTTTAAGGATGTTCCTAGAATTTCATTTTTACAATTTGTCAACATATTCAAAAAATTTTTTTTTATTGCTAGCCAGCTTTATGAGGAACAATTCTAATATATTATTTTCTGCGCATATTTTTCCCAGTATCCTCAACGATGTACCTAGGTCTTACGTTGATCGGTTCTGGTTAATGAAAATAATTTGTGAATTTACATTATGTATTAAATTCTTATTGTAATCCTCTGAATGTTGCTTTTTCAAATTGAGAAATTCTTTTTCTGAAAGCGGTCTTAACTCAACACTTTCTACTGGACGTTTCAACACTTCGATAACAATAGGTGATCAATCCTTTTGCCATCGGAGGTTTTCGCGATAAGGCATCTGATTCTTCTCAAATAAAACGGAATTTGGTTAATCCACTAGAAGGATTAGTCAGCTAATTCAAATTCCCGTCTATATAAACAATATAAGTTATTGTTTACTCATGATTCGCGAACTGGTGACCTCGACCTTGCTCGAAATTCTTTTTCGCTGAATTGAAGTTCTAATTTCTGCGGTCACGACCTCGATATGAATGTTTATACCTTACGATTTCGATTTAAAATTTCAATTAGATCTTTCTTGAAGCGATTTCCTCGATTCTAAAATTGAATCTTCTATAATTCTTTGGTGAGGACTTAATGCTTTGAGAAAATTTGGTTCTGACTTGACAATTTCATTCAATGTGTTGAATTAATATTCTAACTTGAGTTATTCTTTCAGACATTTATTAAATAGTTCATTATATACCATGGATAATCAGATATAACCAAAGAGAAAATTTTCTTACGGTTTGTTTTACACTAAATCGTGGTGGCTTCTTCTGATTTCCAGCTGCACCTTCTTCTTGGAGTGCCTTCTTTACTTTCCAGTACAGGTACATGACGGCTCCAATACAAACTAGCAGGAACGCTATTATTCCCAGGACTTCTGGCACTGACAGGGACTTGGCTTCAATTGCAGCGGTGGCTGCACTATTCCCTGTCTGGGCAATGATTACTTCTTCTTCCTTGGACTGTCTTGGGTAGGGCGTTGGGCTTCTTCTTGGGATGATGGGGTTGACTGTCTTCTTGGGGTCTGCCATCTTAGCTTGGCGGTGAAAACCATTGGACCTCGACTGCAATCGACTGTTCTGCTCATCTCGCCTTGGCGGTGAAAAACCATTGGACCTCGACTGCATCGGACGGATCTGCTCATCTCGGCTTGGCGGTGAAAACCACCATCCCTCTGACTGCATAGGACTGGCAGGATCGCCATGTAACGTACCCAGCTAGGGTAGGTTCGCTCAATCGTTATGCAGTCGAGGGATGGTGAATAATACACTAACACTCGTTAAAGGTTTATTGGTAACATCTCGGGACTCTCATCTGAAGACTTCTATCTGAAGACTTGATGTTAAAATGTTTATATATATTAATAAGATGTTATGTGTTTAATCGAATGTATTAAAACACCTTCGAGAATCGATAACATGATCGATAACATTTCATGTTATCGTAAACACATCTATTTACTATTTGATCACGCTTGCCTACACAAAACGAGGTAACAGATATTGCAACTCAAGATCGTGACCTACATACTACAATCGTGACCTACATACTACAGAACAGTTGAGAGTTACACCGATGCAATTCGATGAGATTTCCGTGGAAGAAATCAGAGAAGCTGTCCGAAATGCTAACAACTGGACTTCCCCGGGAGTAGACAACATCCAAAACTTCTGGTACAAGAAATTTTCCAGTGTCCACGAAGAACTGGCTAAACAATTCAACCACATCCTGCACAACCCTAAGGATATGTCATCATTTCTAACTTTGGGTTCAACACATATGCTGCCGAAGAGTTCAGAGACGGATGACCCTACACAGTACAGACCTATCACGTGCCTACCAACATTGTATAAAATTCTAACAGCATACATCACCAATCAGAATATAAAAGCACGTCGAGGAAAATAATATATTGGCAGAAGAACAAAAGGGCTGCTCAAGAGATCACCACTTGTTATGGACTCTGTTATACTTCGACAAGCCTAGAAGGTTCACCGATACACATAGCTTTTGTCGATTACAAGAAGGCATTTGATAGTGTACCCCATTCTTGGCTTCTCGAGGTGTTGAAAATCTACAAAGTCCACCCGACTATTATAGGTTTCCTTTCAACAACAATGAAAGATTGGCGAACAAACTTGCATGTGCATCTCGGTCAAAACTCATTTAGCACCGAAGAAATACCGATCCTTAGGGAAATCTCCCAGGGTGACTCCTTGAGCCCACTATGGTTCTGCCTCGTGCCTAGTTCGAAATACGGCTTCAACGTCAAAGCTAATAGAAATATGAATTTCATAATTTTACACCTTCTTTTCATAGATGATCTTAAGCTATATGCGGCGAACCAGCGTCGAATTGTACGTCTTCTAGAGATAGCGCATGGATTCTCCAGTGATATTCATATGGAATTTGGTCTATCCAAGAGCAAAATCCTTCATATCGAAAAACGCATTGTCATAGACGAAGATATAAAACTTCCAAACGGAGATATCATAGAGGCAATAGAAAACGGAGAATCTTACAAATACCTGGGATTCCAACAAGCCAGGTTGCTGGAACACAAGCAGGCTGAAGTAAGAATTCAGGAGCAATACACCAGAAGAGTAAAAACACTGATGAGGTCTGAGCTGAATGCAGGTCACTCAGTACAGGCAATCAACACATATGCCATACCAGTTTTAACATACTCTTTCGGAATACTTAAATGGACAAAAACTGAGTTGGATGCTATTCAGAGGTCGACAAGTACAATTATGACAAAAACCAACAACCACCATCCAAAGTCATCCACTATAAAAACGACACTACTCCGGAAAGAAGGAGGAAGGGGGTTTATTGACCTCATCAATCTGCACAATCGACAGGTCCAGAAGATACGCGAGTTCTTCTATAAGAAGGCCGAAACCTCCGATCTTCGTCGGACTGTAACTAGAGCGGATAAGGGTTACACGCCCCTGAACCTCGCGTTGCTGGAAGCAGATTTTGGAGTAGTTTCAGATGTGGAGAAACAAGAACAATGGTCGCAAAAGGCATTGCATGGCCGACACCACCACGAACTCAACCAGCAACACATTGACAAGGAGGCTTTAAATAAATGGCTCACTAGCGGAAACTTATTTCCAGAAACTGAGGGCTTTATGATCGCTATTCAAGATCAGGTCATCAATACGAATAATTACAAGAAGTTCATCATTAAGGATCCTAATACCCAATCCGACAAATGCAGGAAGTGTCAACAAAAATCAGAGACTATTCAGCATATAACATCTGGCTGTAGCGCGCTGGCTAATACTGATTACCTGCATAGACATAATCAAGTGTGCAACATCGTCCCCCAGGAACTGGCGAACAAGTTCGGTCTTCTCAACACCGGACGTCGTGACGAAATGATATAGCCCTCGTGTAAGTAGAACGAGCGCTCGACAATACTGTTGAAGAAGATAAGATGACATGGGATAATGTGTTTAAAGTTCTTCATGAAAAACAAAATAGCTAAAGGATATCAGAGTCAAAATGAAATAAAATGTCACCTGCAACCAGATAGCTAATTTGGTAAATTTTTTTAGGAATAACGAAAGAATAAAATATAAAAGTTCAGGATGTGGAATGTATGAAACTTCAGGAAGTATAGGAACAACTCAAGAACGTAGGAATTTTGGAGGTCGAAGATTTCAAAAAAATGAAAATCGTTCTAAAAAATGTTCAATTTGCAAGAAAGCTCGCATGTTGCGTTTATGACAAGACTTGATAGAAGCGATACGCATAAGTTCATCGTGGTAAGTGGAGCCAGTTGTCATATTATGACAAGGCATGGAACAGCTTTGGGAAATATTATAATTTCCCATGGAAACTTGGCTTTGACGACTAAAAAGAAGTGAAAAACCGAACGTTATAGTATTTCTTCTCCTAGCATATAATTCAAAACCAACTCACCGATTCTAGCGCCTAAAATGAACAGAATATGAATTGAATCATCCAATTGCTTTTGATTTCTGATTTCACAATTATTCGTGCTAAAATATTATGTTTAGCGTGAAAGATGAAATGATCGGTATTTTTTATTATTTTGGGTTCGTATTATTGAAAATACTGTCCTTTGGAGTTAAACTTAGGCTGGATTAAGCCATCTCACAAATGTAAGCAAAACATCACAATAAAAGGAATATGTATTAGAAATCCTCATGCAAAATTAAAATATTGCTTGAAACCATCATCTTCACATCTTCGAAAACAAACTGATCTAAGCGCCAAAGGCCAGGAGAGATAAAAATATAGTTTACTCCCTCACTTCGATTGAATCCATAAAGATAAAAATAATGCATCCTTTCTTTCAAGGTTATTTTTTAAGAATAGGTGCTCGCGTTGGTATTTCCTTGCGTTCGCGCTTTGTATGCATATTGATTGAAATAAATCGAAGAGATTGTGAAATTTATATTCAATGCGAAAATTTTATTCCTCCCGAAGGCCATCAAGAAGATTCTTCTCGCAAGATTGAAACCGCAATACAATGTACAAATCGCGAAATCGAGGTTTTGTTTAGCAAATCAGTTTCTCTGGAATGTCCATTCACATTTTTCCACGAAAATGGTTGATCTGCCATGTAGCATACTTAAATGCCTGTTGGTCAAACTCGATTTGAATAAAATTGAAAAAAGCACTGCCGTGAAGTTAGGAGCTTTTGAGCGCTCGTTCATCCACCTTATAGGTATATTCGCATTTTCTAGTTTTAGAAACCAATTGAAGAAATTTTGACAGCTGTAAACAAAATTTCGAACTAAGGCGAAACTCCAGACTTCACGTCTGTGCTGTGCCGGTATCATCAGGGACAGACTGGCTCGCCTAAAGGAATCATCCTCGAAGGCGGCTAGATCTGTCTCGGACACAGATTGGGCCTAACATTAGATCGGTTTGGCCGAGAAAGTCCTATCCATAGGTGGTGACAGGATATACTCTGCAGAACAACGCAGCCAGTACTGGGCTATGATGTGTATGAGCTAAGGGAGAGTGAGAAGTCGACCGCTTCCACTCGGTGGATTGATGCTGGCAGCACGGCCATACCCGGAAGGGACTATCGCCAGTATCATCACGTGCATGTCAACAGTCTGCCAACCCGAGTACGCACGACCAGGGGTCGGAGATCAGCCCTCACGAACATACATTGTAGGGCTGGGTGTACTAGCACCGAGACAACGGCACACGTAATCCAGTGTTGCTTCCACACTCATGGCGGAAGGATCATGAGACACGATGCCGTGTGCGAGACACTCTCTGGCTTCTTCACAAATAAGGGACTCGAGCTGCACAACGAACCGCGCCTACGAACATCAGAGGGTGTTCGTAAACCTGACCTGGTTGTCGTAAGGGAGCACGATGTGTGGGTTGTAGACGCCCAGGTCGTGTCAGGAGCGCAGCCGCTTGACCTGGCTCACAGTTTGAAGGTCGGCCAGTATAATATCGATCCGGTTAAGGACGAAGTCGCCAGGCTGACTTGTAGGCCGGCCTCATCTGTGAGGGTCACATCATGCACTCTCTCCTGGCGAGGTGTATGGTCTCAGCAGTCAGCAGATATATTGACTGACGACTTGGGAGTACCAATTGGGCTACTCAGTGGAATAACCACTAGGGTGTTGCAAGGGTCGTCCACGAACTGGACCCGGTGGAACCAATTAACATCAAGGGTTCCCAGTCTCAGAGGCTGGGTAGGGTGTTCGCGAGAGCAAATTACCCCTGGGCAACCTGCGCCCATAAGAGCTGAATTCGGTTGCAGGAAATTAAACTGTGCTCACTTCTTGTATTAGGAGTGAGAATAGAGGAGTTTTTAGTGAGTACGACCCCCGTGAATTCGGGAAAAGAGTCTGCACACACCGTCAAACAGCTATGGTAAAAGTCCGTAAACAGCATTTTCTCCTTTCCAAAAAAAAAAAACGACCAATTTTTTTTTCGATAATTCTCTAGAATTTTCTGCGGTATCTATGATTTTGGTGAACGATCTATACAAAATTTCGTACTTAGTTTGAATACAATATTCTTCATCTATGTGCAGAATTTCATTCCAATCCAATCTGTAGTTTAGAAATAATCAGGAAAAAAATATTTTGGACAGCCATATTTATGGAACTCCCTAGTCCAATTTTGCTCATTGACATACTCGAATTTTTCGACGGATTCGTCATCAGTGAGTCAAACCTTGTCGATTTCAGCTCAAAATTCGAAAAATACTGACATCGTGGCGAAATGATATAGCCTTCGTGTAAGTAGAACGAGCGCTCAAAAAATAAATTAATTAATTACAGGATGTGTCACAACCGCTACTTAAATAAATATATAAAAGTTATTAGATTCAAAACTCGCTATATACAATTAAATATATTGTATATAAATGCATTTAAAATTTGAATTCCATGGACTCTTCCGCAGAATAAAACCCATTATCGGGAAGCAGAGCCTCAACCCTCCTCCTGAATGCCGAACTAGTGAGTAATACTTTTTGCTCAGGAAGTTTGTTGAACATTTTCACCGAATTGTAAATATGCGTGTTCGGTGTCTTTTTCAAACGATGTATTGAGGTCAAAAAATTTGTCCCTGGATCTTGTCTTATGGTCGTGAATCTGTGTATGTTTCAAAAACATACTTCTATTCTCGTGGACGTACAAAAGGCAATCTAGTATGTAACGACATGGTAAGGTGAGTGTTCTGTATTAGATGAAGAATGTGCTGCAGCGTGTTCTCTGGTCAATTCCCGCTATGAATCTCAAAGCATTTTTCTGTTTCACAAAAACGATATGTGCATCTTGGGATGATCCCCACAGAATTATACTATAGAAGACCATACGTCCGGGAAACTGAGCGTGGTAGGTAAGTAGAGCTTCTTTTTCAGATAGCATTCTCCTAAATTGTCTTATTGCGAATGCTCAACTGTCAAATTCCAACTGATTGTAATACCCAGTATGGAAATGTTATCATTATAAATTGTCTGGTGGTGATGATTAAACTCTGTGTTTTCTCCGGGTTGACCTTCATATCATTGCTGCCGAATTATTCAGTAGCGTTTCGCCTCGATATTTCGGCCTTTTCCCGAAGGAGTTGGTCAGTTTTTGCACTGTTCAAAAAGGATGTGTCATCGGCAAACAATATTTCTTCATCCCAAATTTCAAGTCTCTAGGCCTTTCCATTACAAAGTTATAATTTTCTATGGTTCTGGTCATGCGATCTGGACAAAATTTTGTATGTAGCTTGAACACGTCATTTTTCATTCCTAGGCCTTTCCATTACAAAGTTATAATTTTCTATGGTTTCTATGGTTCTGGTCATGCGATTTGGAATTTTGCAAAATTTCACCTCAATCGAATCTGTAGTTTCGAAATAATCAGTAGAACAAAATTTCGAACGGCCATATTTACAGAACCCCTGATTGAATTCTGTCCATTAACGAACTCAACCTCAACGGACGGCCGGACGGACAGACTCGAATTTTTCAACGGATCCGTCATCAGTGAGTCGAACCATGTTGATTGAGACCATTTTTGACTCAAAATCGAAATGATATAACCCTCGTGTAAGTAGTACGAGCGTTCAAAAATGAGCCACATTGAGCTGCGGTTGTCCAGTTTCCGATGCACCAATGGCAAGCGGTTTGAATTATTGAAAAATCCACATTATCAATGAAATAGTATGGTAGTATCAGCTTCACAGCATCTCCAACTTATGGGAGGTGAACCAATTAATAATGTCAATGTTAGATGACACGTGTTCGTTGACATTCTGAAAAAGATCATTTTTGAAAGAAACAATAGAAAAGAGTACACTGACGAATGAACTTGAAACATTGGATGTTCCTCAGGTTTAATTTAGTAGTAAATTTCTTCAACTTTATTATTGCTGACATGTATGTGTTCATTTCCCACAAACATAATTATCAATTCGACTTCGAGTTGTGGAATTGTCGATAAGAACGTACACCTCTTATATTTCTCCAGAAATTCATGTATTGTGGCAATCGATAATTTGTTTGAACTTTATCATTTAACTCCAAAACCGAAGCTATTTATGATAATCACACATGTAGATGAAGCTTATTTTCGAATGTTCGTCCTTGTTTCACTTATACTTGCGACAAAATGAGTAACCTTGCTTCAGGCCCTCGAGTCAATTTATTGCTGTTGCAGTTATTCTTAGAGATGAGCAAGTGACGAATTATTGGTGAATATTATTTTTTTGGAATTTCCGAGTGGGATTCTTTTGTCACTTCTTTATTGAACACGTATGAAAAATTAATTATATTATATTCGTTTTTTTGAGACCTTATTAGGTTCGTAATCGATCAATTGGATCAATCTGGAATTGGACCAAATTTCTATTTGGTGAAGCATTTCCAATAATGAACTTTTAGAATCGTTCGAGCAAAAAATCGAGAAAGGAATTGACGTGAAATCAGGAGCCGTGCACCAAACCAAAGAAATTTTTGGATTGCTAAATCAGAAATCACTAGTTTTTTGTATCGCCAACCAATTTAGCTCATAATTCTACCAGATTTCGACAAAATAATCATAAAAATACAGGTTTTTGAGGAACGTGGTGAAAGGGGTCTTTTCCTTTGGGGTGCATCTAAGGACGTCGGTTGATATAATTTTTTTCCTTAATTCGACCTTTAGAATCACGTCCTAAAATATATTAACGTCAAAGCCGGCACCACATAATATAGAGCATAAAGTCTCCGAATAAAATGACGAAATTGTGGCTACAGAACCCGGAAAATAATGAAATTAAATTTTTTACCTGTATGACTGAACGATTACCAACTTGAGTTTTTCGTTCAAATACCCTTCTGGATTTCACCAATTAACGATCTCAACCGGCGCATTCAGACGTCGGGTGTAACCTGAGAATTTGAAATTAATAGACCTCTCCTTTCTAAAATTATCGCCAAGCGGATAGATAAAATTGAATTCGAGCATGAATCAATGTGATTATTTATTTGTGAGCCCCATTTAATCGCTTGAGACCACCGAAAGAATGAATTATATGTATTTCTATTGAATAAATGTTATTTCTCCGTGAGATAAATCTAGAGAATAATGACTTGGAATTATAACGATGCTGAATTTAGTTCTTTCATCTTCAATTCCCTCTAATGCATTCACAAAAACAAACTGACAATTGTCGAATTTTCCACTGAAATTATTTTCTGAATTGCAAAGATTCTCTATTGAACTGTTGTCACTGTTTATGACTGTAGTCGAACTTGGGGTTGATGTTTCCCTCTTTCATCTGACATGCCATCCAACATACTTGCAGTTTTATTTCTCAATGTTGTAGCATGAATACATTATTCTTCAGCTATGTGCAAAATTTCATTCGAATCCAATCAGTAGTTTCGAAATGATCAGGAAAAAAATATTTTGAACGGCCATAACGAACGACAAAATATTGTTTTAATATATCATTCTCGATTAAAATACCAAATTTCATCTCGATCGAATCCGTAGTTTCGGAATTATCGAGAAAACAAAATTTCAAACGACCGTATTTACGGAACCCCTTGTATAATTCTGCTCATTGATGAACGTGGACTCGACATTTCAGATCCACACCTATCCTGAAAATTTCAAGTCCCTAGGCCTTTCCGTTCGAAAGTTATGATTTTCTATGATTCTGGTCATGCGATCTGGATCAATGTAGCTTGAATATATCATTCTCCATGGGTATACAAAACTTAGTCACGATCGAATCTGCAGTTTTGCAAGAGAACTAAATTTCAAACGACCATATTTACGGAACTCTTCGTATAATTTTGCTCATAGATAAACGTGATCACGACATTCGAGATCCACACCTATCCTGAAAATTTCAAGTCCCTAGGCGTTTCTGTTCAAAAGTTACAGTTTTCTATGGTTTCTATGGTTCTGGTCATGCGATCTGGACGAAATTTCACATGTAGCTTGAACACCTCATTTTCCATTTGAGTGCAAAATTTCATCTCGATCAAATCTGTAGTTTCCAAGTAATCAGGAGAACAAACTTTGAACGGCCATATTTACGGAACCCCTGGTGGAATTTGGCCCATTAACGAACTTTACCGAGGCATTCGGGAACTGAACCCACACTGAAAATTTCAAGTCTCTAGGTTGTTCCGTTCGAGAGTTATCGTGCTTACGGCCGGACGGACAGACTCGAATTTTCCGACAGATTCGTCATCAGTGAGTCGAACTCTATCGATTGAGACCATTTTCGGCTCAAAATTCGAAAAATACAGACATCGTGACGAAATGATATAGCCCTCATATAAGTAGTACGAGCGCTCAATAATAATAATAATTTTGTATGGCAATTTCATAATCGAATTCAAATGCTTCTTTTAATTGTTTCTGAAAAGTCTGATACTTTGACTGCGGACCTTTAAACACTCAAAGGAGTTCTACTAATTGAATAAACAAAAAGTGATGTATATTTATTGCATTCAAGTATTTTACAAATCATCCCATCAATACATTAGATAGTTCCTTTTTGAGCGCTCTTTACACTTACACGAGGGCTATAGCATTTCGTCACGATGTCTGTATTTTTCGAAATCTGTCCGTATACACGATAATCCTCGAACGGAACGACATAGAAACTTGAAATTTTTAGGGTAGGTTCGAATCTCGAATCCCGCGGTTGAGTTCGTTACTGGTGAAATTCGAGTAATTTCGGTAATGGGCCAAATTCCACCTGGGGTTCCGTAAATATGGCCGTTCGAAATTTTGTTTTCCTGATTACTTCGAAACTACTGATTCTATCGAGGTAAAATTTTGTCTAGATTTCATGACCAGAAACATAAAAAATTATAAATATGGAAAGGCCTAGGGACCTGAAATTTTCAGGGAAGCTTCAAGTCTCAAATGTCGCGGTCACGTTCATTAATGAGCAAAATAAGACTAGGGATTCGATCGTGACGAGATTTCATGTTTTAATGGAGAATGATATATTCAAGCTACATTTTGTCCAGATCACATAACCAGAACCATAGAAAATCATAAGTTTCGAACGGAAAGGCCTAGGAATTGTCGCGATCACGTATATAAATGAGCAAAATTAGACTAGGGGTTCCGTAAATATTGCCGTTCAAAATATGTCTTTCCTGATAATTTCGAAACTACTGATTGGATTGGAATGAGCTTTTGCACATAGATGAAACAAAATGTATTCAAACTACGTGCGAAATTTTGTCATGATCGCATCACCAAGACCATAGATACCGTAGAAAAGTCTAGCGAATTATCGAAAAAAAATTGGTCACTTAGGCACTGACGTGACGTCTGGAGTTTTGGCTTAGTTTGAAATTTTTTTGACAGCTGTCAAACTGGAAGTTGCGAATCTTCCTACAAGGTGCATGAACGAACGCCAAAAAGCTCCTGACTTCATGGCAGTACTTTTTATAATTTTTTGTTACATTTTCTGTAATGCCAAAATGTGCAAATTCTAAGGGTAAAGACAGTGAAAGATCTCCTGAAGCATCGCATCAAGACTCGCCTCAATCATAACAAACAAATACATGTAAAGGTGTGTACAGACATGCTCCGAATATCGTACCGAACCGTGTCGCGTACCCTGACGCGATCAGCGAGAGCGAATCAAATTCACGAATTCAAATTGCACCTCTACGTGCGATGAATTTGATTCGCTCTCGCTGATCGTGTCGGGGTACGCGACACGGTTCGGTACGATATTCGGAGCATGTCTGTACACACCTTAACTGAACTAAACCGATGCCTGATTAAAGATGCTCGATGCTTCAATAGAAGTGTTCTTTCGTACTGATTCAACTGATGGAACTTATGTGCTTTAAGTGAAAGCGATTTTGCAATCAAAACATTTATTCATTCACTTAAAAACCGAAAGAATGCGCTCACTTCTATGTATATAAAATTCTATAACGTCTAACTTCAAATTTTGACATTATCAATGTGATCTAGGATTGAAATAAGAAATTTCGCGATCAGAATAATCACTTGCAATCACTTTGGAGTTGTGGGAGGGGGAATTGATTGAAAACGAAAGAACGATCGCTTAAACTGATCTATGTGATTTAACTTGCATAAATCACTTCGCTCAGTACGAAAGAACATTACTAATAGTAGTGTTCTTTCGTACTGATTCAACTGATGGAACTTATGTGATTTAAGTGAAAGCGATTTTGCAATCAAAACATTTATTCATTCACTTAAAAACCGAAAGAATGCGCTCACTTCTATGTATATAAAATTCTATAACGTCTAACTTCAAATTTTGACATTATCAATGTGATCTAGGATTGAAATAAGAAATTTCGCGATCAGAATAATCACTTGCAATCACTTTGGAGTTGTGGAAGGGGGAACTGATTGAAAACGAAAGAACGATCGCTTAAACTGATCTATGTGATTTAACTTCCATAAATCACTTCGCTCAGTACGAAAGAACATTACTAATAGTAATGTTCTTTCGAACTGATTCAACTGATGGAACTTATGTGATTTCAGTGAAAGCGATTTTGCAATCAGAACACATTCATTCACTTAAAACCCGAAAGAATGCGCTCACTTCTATGTATATAAAATTCTATAACGTCAAACTTCAAATTTTGACTCTACCAATGTGATTTAATTGAAATAAGAAATTTCGCGATCAGAATAATCACTTGCAATCACTTTGGGGTTGTGGAAGGGGGAACTGATTGAAAACGAAAGAACGATAGCTCAAACTGATCTATGTGATTTAACTTACATAAATCACTTCGGTCAGTACGAAAGAACATTACTACTAGTAGTGTTCTTTCGTACTGATTCAACTGATGGAACTTATGTGATTCAAGTGAAAGTGATTTTGCAATCAGAACATATTCATTCTTTTAATGCCCGAAAGAATGCGCTCACTTCTATGTATATAAAATTCTATAACGTCAAACTTCAAATTTTGACTTTACCAATGTGATCTAATTGAAATAAGAAATTTCGCGATCAGAATAATCACTTGCAATCACTTTGAAGTTGTGGAAGGGGGAACTGATTGAAAACGAAAGAACGATCGCTTAAACTGATCTATGTGATTTAACTTACATAAATCACTTCGGTCAGTACGAAAGAACATTACTACTAGTAGTGTTCTTTCGTACTGATTCAACTGATGGAACTTATGTGATTCAAGTGAAAGTGATTTTGCAATCAGAACATATTCATTCTTTTAATGCCCGAAAGAATGCGCTCACTTCTATGTATATAAAATTCTATAACGTCAAACTTCAAATTTTGACTTTACCAATGTGATCTAATTGAAATAAGAAATTTCGCGATCAGAATAATCACTTGCAATCACTTTGAAGTTGTGGAAGGGGGAACTGATTGAAAACGAAAGAACGATCGCTCAAACTGATCTATGTGATTTAACTTACATAAATCACTTCGGTCAGTACGAAAGAACATTACTACTAGTAGTGTTCTTTCGTACTGATTCAACTGATGGAACTTATGTGATTCAAGTGAAAGTGATTTTGCAATCAGAACATATTCATTCTTTTAATGCCCGAAAGAATGCGCTCACTTCTATGTATATAAAATTCTATAACGTCAAACTTCAAATTTTGACTTTACCAATGTGATCTAATTGAAATAAGAAATTTCGCGATCAGAATAATCACTTGCAATCACTTTGAAGTTGTGGAAGGGGGAACTGATTGAAAACGAAAGAACGATCGCTTAAACTGATCTATGTGATTTAACTTACATAAATCACTTCGCTCAGTACGAAAGAACATTACTACTATTAACGGTTTAGTTCAGTTACATGTATTTATTTTTGATGTTTGATGCGAGTCTTGATGCGATGCTTCACTATGTTTTACCCTTAGATTTCTCTTCATCATTTGCACTCAATTCAATGATATGATTTCCAATAATCTTTATATCAAACACAGTTCTATTAGTTTGATGAATTTCTAACTTTGATGGACCTTCTATTTGGGTCCATGAAAAATCTAAAGTTTTGCCGGATGCTTTTCTGTTCATTATAGGGCCAAAACTATTTTATCTGAGAGTAATATAGCTAGCTTTCTCCTCAGTTCCAGTTTGAAATAACTTTACAGAGTTACAGTTGTGTCTCCATAAGATTCACTATTCTCCCCACCTTCTCCTTCTTCTTCTTCAGCCCTCTTTCATCCAATGTCGGATATAGTCCTCTTCCAGTTTCTTCCATGCTTCTCTGTCTTTAGCTGTTCTCATCCACTGTTTTCTCCTCACCTACTGATCCTGAAAGCTTTATAATGCAGTAATAACAAATATTTTAATTCAATAATTTTTTACCATTCAATTCGTTCAAAATGTTTTTCCACTTCTCCTTGCGAGCAACAGGCTTTACTAAAACCATAGAAAACGATTTTCTGAAAGTGGTTTTATGATACAGAACCGGAATACATAACTTGCTGGATTGGCATTCAACGTTAAGCATTTATGATCATTCATAATTGGTACATTGCATTTGTCATCATCATCATCTCAGTATACAATGTTTAATATCAGTAATTTCTTCGATGTATGAATAGTTTCCTGCAGATGTTTTTTCCTTGGGTAAATATCAAGTGTATTTTCAATTGATTTCTAAAACTGAAAAATGCGAATCTACCTACAAGATGGATGTACGAGCGCTCAAAAGCTCCTGACTTCACGGCAGTGCTTTTCGTAATTTTTCTTGGGGATATATCCTTACAAGAGGAACCTATAGGTAATTCAAACCGTATGGACAATGAAAATACATCGAAAAAAGTATAATCGTGTTTATGTGCGAACACATTTTTATACACATGTTTTATACATAGCAATATTGTTTTTGTGTTTTGGGTTGAATAAACGATTGATATAAAATAGGTCGCGATCTTTAAATTTTTTCGAATTCATGTAATTTATGTTAACATAAGGGCATGTTGATGGATACATTGAAAGGCATGATGAAAATTTGGGGTCACTTTTGCAGTGAAAATTCTAGCTCGCAAGGCCAGGAACCCAATTTCCATCGGGAAAATTCGTTTTTCACCACAGAAATACATGAAATTGGGGCCAATTATATTTTCATGGATGACAATGCTAGGCCTCATCGCTCGAGAAGAGTACCTACAAACTATAATAACCTAAATGTCCTAAATACAAATAAATTGAAAAGACGCTAATGCCAATAATTTCGAAAACATCCTCATCTCAAAAATGTGTGAGCGAATATTTCTACATGGAAGCAGTTTGAAGCATTCTGCAGGGAAAAAGCTCAATAAATCAATGGAAGATACTTTTAAACCTCAGATAACAGAAATTCAAGAATTTTTCCCTTTATGAAGAAGTAAGACGGGTCTGACTACAAAGAAAGTGTAGTAAAGACTCAGTTGAACAGAATCACCAAATTTATACAAGAAAAATGTTACAAGGATTTTGAAGTAACTTTCAATCCATTTAAAGATGTAGCATATTTGAAGATGCAAGAAGTGCGCGAGATGCAAAACGAAGACAGCTTCAAGCCCATGGCGAGAAAAGAAAATCTAGTTCTTGAATTTTAAGTTAAGAACAACAGAACCAAATAATCGCAAACGTTTCGATTTCGAGATGAAGTTTGATGTGCTGAAGTTTGAATTGTTTTCAAGTCTCTTTCTCATAGTATTCACGCTTCACAAGATATGTCACTGAAATTTGGTATAGATATTACAATTGAGAGTTCAAACCATGTGACATGCCAATTTCGATAGCAAATCTACCTGGTGATATTTTTTCTAGAACACTGTCCCCTGTTTTCCCCTCAGAACTTTTTTTTTGGTGAGCCACTATTAATTTGAAAAAATGTAAAAAGCAGCTTTGTTGTTGTACCGAACTTTATAGTCTCTTGAAATTTTGTTGTATCTGCTACCGATTTTGAGAAAAAAAATTTGAACGATTCTCTCGAAATCCTCAGAAAAATCAAAACTGTCATGAAAATGCAGTAAGAAAGCTGTGGTGAATTAATTCATCATTAGATTTTACGGTTATTTTTCCGATATGTAGCAATGTTTCATAAAGATTCTATAAACTCGTATAATCATTACGAAAAATGTATTACTACAAAAAAAAACACCATAAAATTACTTAAGGAATCTTCCCTCTTCGTTTATACCTCCAATTAAGGAACACCCTGTATAAAAGGAACATATTTTATGAATTCAGTGATAAAACAATTAGAGTTTATACTCATCTTAATTGATATCTCGTTATAATTAGATCTTGAATTTGGAAATGATTTGGGAAAATGGTAAATGAAACAGGTATTCTTCAGAAAAACAAGAGGAACGTGTGTTTATTTCAAATAATATACGGGGTGTTTTCAAAGGTGAGTTTTTTTTTTCGACCAGCAATAGAACTCATCAAAATAAGTCATTATACCAAAAATCATTTCGAAATCAAGGTTACCCACGAATCTGAAAAATTCTCAAGCCGGATCTGGTTCGTATTGATATCTAAATGTGTAAATATTAACAGCTCAGGTCAATGTCAGTATATGAGAAATCATATACTATGCGTATGATGGCTATGGTTTTCGATCTCAACCCCTGTGATTTCTTCATTTGAGGTCATCTGAAAACATTAGTGTAGTGAAGGAGAAAAATATTAGTTCGTTTCTATAAGTGATTTTTATCATATGAGTTAAAATGATTGGTTGAAATTTTTTGAGGGGAATAGTCATAGAATATAAAAAATTATTCTATCTACAAGGATATATTGGTTGCGTTTTTATTTTAATAGAAATATCTAATCGATTAATCGTAAATGCATCAGTGATGAGAAAAAAATGTTCAAATTAAGGCGAAACTCCAGACTACACGTCAGTGCCTCAGGTTTTTTTTTTTCGATAATTCGCTAGAATTTTCTACGGTATCTATGGTCTTGGTGATGCGATCACCTTCATCTATGTGCAAAATTTCATTTCAATCCAAGTAGTAGTTTCGGAATTATCAGGAAAAAAATAATTTGAACGGCCATATT
The DNA here is from genome assembly GCA_963966015.1 of Aphidecta obliterata. NCBI lineage: Eukaryota > Metazoa > Arthropoda > Insecta > Coleoptera > Coccinellidae > Aphidecta > Aphidecta obliterata. The sequence goes on along the minus strand of OZ014430.1, from coordinate 6,720,970 downwards.
TACGGAACCCCTAGTCTAATTTTGCTCATAGATGAACGTGGCCGCAAAATTCGTGACCCGAACCTACCTCAAAAATTTCAAGTCCTTAGGCCTTTCCGTTCGAAAGTTATAGTTTTCTATGATTTCTATGGTTCTAGTCATGCGACATGGACAAAATGTAGCTAGAATATATCATTCTCCGTTAAAATACAAAATTTCGTCATGATCGAATCCGTAGTTTTGAAATTATCAAGAAAACTAAATTTCAAACGACCATATTTACGGAACCCCTAGTCAAATTTTGCTTATTTATAAACGTGACCGCGACATTCGAGATGCACACCTATCCTAAAAATTTCAAGTCCTAGGCCTTTCCATTACAAAGATATAATTTTCTATGGTTTCCGTGGATCTGGTTATGCGATCTGGACAAAATAGCATGTATCTTGAACACGTCATTCGCAATCTGAGTGCAAAATTTCACCTCTATCGAATCTGTAGTTTCGAAGTAATCAGGAGAACAAAATTTCGAACTGCCATATTTACGGAACCCCAGGTCGAATTTTGCCCAATAACGAACTTAACCGCGGCATTCGAAAATAGTCGATTGACGCCATTTTCGGCTCAAAATTCGAAAAATACAGACATCGTGACGAAATGATATAGCCCTCGTGTAAGTAGTACGAGCGCTCAAAAACGCACCCATTTAATGCATTATCTATGGATAACCTGAAATTCGGACTAATGTCCAAATTTGGCAATCATAGAATATTCTTTTATCTGTCATATTGTCAGAGAAACTTCTGTTTGGGTTTTGGGTTAGCTGCGAAGTTGATCATTTTCAAATATTGGGAAATAAATGAATTTCAATAAAATTTCTATAATCATTGCTTTGCAAGAAGTGGTTAAATATTGTTATTTTCAAAATATGTTGATATATAAATAGAATTATTCGCCAAAAGTTTAATGCTCTACCTTCAGGTTGATATTTCATAACGTATTCTGAATATGGCAACTATAATTTCGAGGGTTTTCCGTTATAATTACACTAGGATTCTTCAAATTTCTGAATGCAGATGTCTCAAATCTAAACCTTTTCTTATTAGAACTTATACTATTGGTGCACACCATTCAGCGAAAAAAAGAGAGGCATCATTATGTGGTATGAACTTCAAACTACTATCACAATCTGGAAGATATATTTCAGATGAAAAAAAGAACGATTTAGGGCAAAGTGATAACGCAAAACCATCACTTTTTCAGAGATTCAAACAGATGTATAAGGAATATTGGTATGTTTTGATACCAGTCCATATTGTTACATCAATAGGTTGGTTCGGAGGTTTCTACTATATGGCCAGTAGGTGAGAGCAAGTTTTGATATACTAATCTAAGAAGTAGTCTAACGAGGTATGCATAAAACATCAATTGATCATGGTGGAGAAGGTTTCCTTTGAGGCTAAACTACTATGGCTAAAAAAATACATACAATTAACAAGTTCATTCTATCTTAGATCCTAATAAAAGTGAATCCTCTCCAGTTGGTACACAAATAAACCTAACAAAAAAAAAGGATCAGGATTACTTCAAATGTCACATACTAGAAAGTTAGTAACTATTAGTTAGTTGCTATTATTATAATTTCAATGTGATCTTGAGGAAAGTTTAACCGTTAAGTTCTACAATGATCTACGGTCAATGCTAGCAGCAGAAAAACATGGTTGTAAATTACCTTCCCGAGTCGTTATCAAATGGTTTGAATGATTGGATCATCTTACATTATTTTTGTTACAAACCATTCCCTTTAGGTGGAAATGAAAACTAATCCTCAGCAGGATTTCAAATAAATATTCAATATTTTACTGTCTCCTTTGTCAGGTTATTTTTTCCGAAAATAATGCAGTTGGACAAGAAATTATGTATTGTTTGTACCATCAAAAAAGTATCTAACAAACATTCTATTCAATTCTCTAGAGTCTAGAATATTTTCTTTATCTAGAAACCCCGTGTGACCAGTTGAATTTATTCTAATAAAATCTATTTTATTGCAGCGGTGTAGATATAATTGGAGTGTTAGAGGCTCTACATGTCAACGAAAAAATCATAAACTCCATGAGAGATTCCCATATGGGATATGTAGCTATAGCCTATGCATGTTATAAAATAGCCACACCTGCAAGATACACAGTAACTCTTGGTGGTACAACTGTTACGATTAACTATTTGAAAAAGTGGGGCTACATCAAGCCTGTTCCCAGCTCCGAAAAGTTGAAAGAGATGTACAAGGAAAAAAAAATTAGCTTTGACAAAAGTATGAGAGAAAGGAAAGAAGAACTTAAAACGAAGTTGGATAATCGATTAGAGCAAGGATTGCATAAAATCGAAGAATTCAAGGACAAAACAGATAAAATGAAGAAGAAAGCTGAAGATATACTGAAAGAAAAGAAATAATATATGTAGTATTACAATTTGATTTTTAAATTGTATCAAACTTTTTTCATTCGCTGTTTTATTTATGTTACTTCAAAAGAGTAGAATATGTAATTTTTTCAGTATTTTGAGAAAATATATTGACTTGTTAAAATTTACTTTTACTTGATCCTTACCGATTTATGCTACTATTTCAATGAAAGATCAAATATATACAGATTTTATTATAAATTAAATTCATAAATACATTTCTAATAACATAAAATAATAACAGATATAACAATTCAATAATCCGATAAAAGAATAGATCTGCACATTAAATTCCCTCAAAAATATAAAACCTACAGGGTTTGGGCGGGTTAGCAATTTAACAGACAGTTACTTGAAATGAGATAACCTGATGAATTTATTTGGAAGAGGAAGAGTGATAGTTTAGACGAATAAACAATTATTTGATAAAGGTTTATTGAGGTTAACCGGTAGATCTGAAGGAAGTACCGGCCACTGTTGAATAATAATTGATTTGGAGAAGTCATTAAGCTATGCCATTTCAAAAAAAAATTGGGTTTGACTTCTGAAAGCTGATGTGTATCCCAACATTTATCGATAACTATTTTTAGGGAGATTTATGGAATAAAATAGTATATTATTTCATAAGGAGGAGAAGTGTGACTTTTCATGGCGAGCCTGGGTTTACCCGCTGAACTAATGGAAGGCGAGCCATGAAAACTCACTATTCCTCCGAATGGAATATGTTATTTTTTTTTAACGTTTTGAAATCTGGAGATCCACTTTTAGATTAGACTTATATTTACGATCTTTATAATTGAGTGATCAATAAGAAATTTACCTAGTTATGGTTGTCATGCAAAATTAATTTTGATTTTGTCGGACATGAAGTATATTAATTGTTCGTAGTAACTAATTCATCGTTTACATAGCGACACTTTTCACTCCGGCCTACGGAAATGAAATTCATCGTTGCCATAGCAACACTTTTCCCTACGGCGGAGGAGAAGTAGAACTTTTCGATGATCCTGTCAGTCGAAATAATAAAATGACGTTGTTTCTGTACGTTTGAAGAAAAAATTATTTTCTTCAATTCTTTGGTGAAATTTAAGACCCCCCCTTGCGCTATAAACTTACTGCCTCCCACAAGAAAATGTTATCTATCAAGGTAAGGGTTGAATATAGTATTATATTGTATGTATATTCCTAAATGGCTATATACAGTGAAATCTCTTGTAACAGACACTCCAGTCCAGTCATACGCTGAAATAACGAAATTTCTATTGGAAGGACATTTCTTTGGAATAGTCTTTTTTTAGCGGTCCCATGGGTGTCCATCCAAGAGAAATTTCACACTATCTACTCAATCCGAACGTTCAATAAAAACGAGATCAAGAGTGCTACAGGTTTTTCGAAGAAGGGCTTAGGCTTAGCTACTATAAAATTTCGATTAAGAAATGTCAAATTCGTATCTTTACCTGACCTCAAATGATAAACTTAATCGATTTGAAAATACTTCATCCAACATAAAAAGTTTGGGAAGAAATTACCTTAGGTGGAACAACTTTACCGTATATAAAAATATTGAAAAAATAAAATAGGCAGTAATCAAGCTAATTCTAATAATATTTTCAATCAATTAGAATTTCACAAATGACTGCGGTCATAGTGACCGCAAATTTGGCGCTTGGAGGTGAAGACCCAAATATCCAGATTTATTCTTGATTGACTTGGAGCCACTCTGTATACAATGAGGACCTTTTTGAAATCAACATTGAATTATAAGACACATCTCAGGAATATTGGCCAATTGGTTAAGAACTACCGAGCGGACACCAACCATAGGCCTAAAGGCAGGGCCATATTAGCGCATAGGCCAACAAAGGCCATGGCCTAAGGGCGGCACGATTTTAGGGGCGGCAAATTTTTGGTAAATTACAAAAAAAATATTTCCTAAATAAAAAAAAGTAGAAATATGCACCTTCGAAAATTATAAAATTATTCAATATTTTCCATGAACTTCACACATTTTCAAAGCAAAAAGTAAGTTCTTTTATTTCAATACGCAGTTGGGAAAGGAATCAACAACCTTATTGGAAAATTGAAAACGCACATCACAACTGAATCTGAAGGAACCGCCCTAAATCCGAACAGCAGTCGTCGGTAACGCTCATCAAAGAATATCGGCAAGCTTGATGAGTTCTATCGTGAATTGTGAATATGTTACTCGCAATAAAAAGAGAATAGGCCCACCCCGTCTTTGTGGATGCGTTACTATCGGATCGCACTTGCAGAACATATTCGAAATTGTAGAAGAATCGAAAACTTTCCATTATAGAGTTGTCGTCAGTCGTGTTTCGGTATTTCTGGATATTATTATTTAAAATTTTTAGTATAAACAAAGTTTTTGAAAACTGACAAGGGAATTGAATGAACTCAAAAATTATCAGAAGGATTTTTTTGCTGCGAATTCTCTATTTTGTTTAATTTGCAAAAACTCGATTCTTAAGAATTAGAAGTAGGTAGCAGTTATCTTAATTCTAGTTATCCGGACAATTTAGACGACAAACTTCACGATGAATGTTTGCACTTCTATGTAGCTCAATCAGAACGTCCTCCAAAAACTCTACTCGGGATGAGTAACTTCATTAGAAGCGAAAAAAGCTTAGTGCAAGGTTTTTTCTATCTTGATATTGCCGTTAGAATTTTTTGGCAACGAACTGCTCAGCAAAAAGTTCTTTTTCAGCTTCGAAACGAATTTAATCATAGTGGCGATCTAGCATATCTCGAGAGCGTTAAAATTATCTTGCCGTTTTGTGCATTGTAGCTGAGTTGAGCAAAAAAATAGATTTTGAAGTAGAGTTTTCAAAAGTTTGCAGAAAAAAAAGCAGGAAAAACATCGTTAAAATATTGACGAAGAAAAATTAAATCGCAGTGTTTTTAAAAGTTTTCGAATGTTATGTAGAATAATATTGAATAAACACTCTGACACAATAATATTGTTTCATTTCCACGATAGTAAATTGTCTTAATCAACACCTCCTGCGAAAATCCCTTGATTGAAAAAATCGGCAAGTGTTTCTCTTTTCGCTCAACTCAGAGGGGCGGCAAATTAATATTGGCCTAAGGGAGGAAATAAGTCTAATCCGGCCCTGCCTGAAGGCGCGTCTCCATTGCACGATGCAGACCCACGACCACTGTTCGAGCCAGAGGTGGGTACACTGTGAACTGATTGAACTTTTTGGAGCTGCAGTTGTTATCGTGTCGACCGCGGCCCAATTATAAAACATCTGTATCTGTATGAAAAGATCCAGCAACCGTTTCGTGCTCGGCCAGTGAAAATTTTGATCGCTTCAAACATGTTCAAGGGTGGCAAAATGTTAAATGTACGCACTGCCAATATCCGAGAGATTTTTTTGTGATCGGTCATTCAAACTGGGCGCTGAATAATCGGGTATCTAATGTATTCTCAAAATTGGACGCATATTCATCAAATACTTAGGTATTTGATACTCTTAGGAGTATCATAGTATTATTAATTTGTCACATAAAGATTCGGAACAAATTCTCCAACCATAGGTTTTACAATGGGCAACAGCAAGAGGTTCTCGAACCAGCGGACCATCTTTCCCCAAAAATAATACTTCAAATGTGACATTTTGAAGGATAAGAAAAGCAATCTTTGTATTTCCCGACAGCTTGAAAGAATAATGTTTAATATAATTTCTATCTTCATTACCCGTCAAAAAACTTTTTGTCTCTAGTTTCAATTTTTCTTCAGATAAGTAAATTATGAATAATTTCCGTTTCTAAATCGGTTCTAAGGTTGAATAGGAGTAGCATAGCTAGTCTCTGCTGGTCCAGGTTTTTTATAGATGTGGATGCATGAAGGTCGCATTTAATAAAACAAATTATCATTCCATCAGTATCGCCAAAACATAATGGGTAATAAAGCCATATTCTAGAATACTAGCAGAGTAATGTGTCCTTCATATTCTGTACCAAGCCTAGCTAGGGAACCTGTTCTAGCTTTTCGTAAAACCTATAGCTCCAGATTCTCAGTCCGACTTGGTATATCATATTATTCATTATTGTGAAGAAGTGATTGAGATAACATACATTACATCGATTGTACAAATATCTAAAAATTTCAATGTACATTACATAGTGCAAGCCCTATTTTCTGAGATCTAATAAATTGGACTGTTCCTAAACCCAAAAAACTGTCACAATTTTGAATTGCACCATTCACAAAAAAATTGTAAAAGGTCGCTGGGCAAGCTATCAGCTACCAAGTGAACCAAAACGTCGATAATCAGAATGCAGTTTCGAAAAATGAAACGATGTTAAAAAATTTAAATGGAGATGAAAAGGAGCAGTCTTCCGCAAAATGAAAAGTTTTGCCTTCGCATCATAATACTATCTTAAGAGAGTTTGAATTCTATAAAGCAATTTATAAAATAACAACGATGACAAAACAAATTATTTATGTAATATGATAACAAAATAAATTATTTATGTAATATGATAATGAAGTGATAGAATTGTTTTACCAAGAATGGAAAATTTGCGAATATACACCAATGGAATTTCCGGTAAATATTCAGTTAGCAGGCGCCAAAAAATCTCACGAAAATTTCGAGGCAAGATTTTGAATCTTGTCAAGAATCCAAACTACAGAAGGGCACAATATAATTTTTGCGATATCTGGGGGTCTTCGCTAACTTGATATTTATCCAATTATTCTTCCATTGAACACAAAAATTAAAAACTCAATTCTGCCGTAGAGTTTTCAACTCTAGGAGATGTTATTCCACTAATCATAACAGCCTGTAATGGTATGCTAAAATGATCTCTTAACATGTTCTGCATTGATGAGAAAATACTACCAGACCCGGTTTTCAGTTTGGGGAGCCCGCATAACACCAACTCCACCTCCCAATCTCCTGTAGTTCATCGACCCGCATAGCCTCCATTGATTCTGCTCCGTGTCGTAAAACTCTATCGTCTTAAGGTACGCTGTTCCATCGAAACCACCGACCGCATAAAGCTGACCGTTCACTACTGCTAAACCAACCTGATGAAAATTTTAAAAAATGTTAGAATTTGAAATCTTGATAAATACTTTCGGTAAATGTGTAAATGTGCCGAGTGGGCCGAAGCTTTCAACTTATGTTTCTGTGAGAGATAGGAAAGGATTGAACTCCCTTTGTGGAGAAAATCACAGATACCAACAGAATTTTTCGAACTCTACTGACTTCTGAAAAAATCCGAATACTCAGAAAAACGCAATGCAGTTTTTGTGCGCTTTTTTGAGCGCTCGTACTACTTACACGAGGGCTATATCATTTCGTCACGATGTCTGTATTTTTCGAATTTTGAGCCGAAAATGGTCTCAATCGACTATGTTCGACTCACTGATGACGAATCCGTCGGAAAATTCGAGTCTGTCCGTCCGTCCGGCCGTCCGTCCGTCCGGCCGTCCGTCCGGCCGTAAGCACGATAACTCTCGAACGGATCAACCTAGAGACTTGAAATTTTCAGTGTAGGTTCAGATCCCGAATGCCTCGGTTAAGTTCGTTAATGGGCCAAATTCCACCAGGAGTTCCGTAAATATGGCCGTTCAAAGTTTTGTTTCCCTGATTACTTGAAAACTACAGATTCGATCGAGATGAAATTTTGCACTCGAATGGAAAATGAGGTGTTTTAGCTACAAGCGAAATTTTGTCCAGATCGCATGACCAGAACCATGGAAACCATAGAAAATTGTAACTTTTGAACGGAAATGCCTAGGGACTTGAGATTTTCAGGATAGGTGTGGATCTCGAATGACGTGATCACGTTTATCTATGAGCAACATTATACAAGGGGTTCCGTAAATACGGTCGTTAGAAGTTTTGTTTTCTCGATAAATTCGAAACTACGGATTCGATCGAGATGAAATTTTGTATTTTAATCGAGAATGATATATTGAAGCAATATTTTGTCCAGATCGCATGACCAGAACCATAGAAACCATAGAAAATTGTAACTTTTGAACGGAAAGGCCTAGGAACTTGAAATTTTCATGGTGGGTTTGGATCGCGAATATCGCGGTCACGTTAATCAATGAGCAAAATGAGACTAGGGGTTCCGTAAATATGGCCGTTCAAAATATTTTTTTCCAGATAGTTTCGGAACAACTGATCGGATTGGAATGAAATTATGCACCTAGCTGAGGAATAATGTATTCAAACTACGTGCGAAATTTTGTCCAGACCGCATCACCAAGACCATAGATACCGTAGAAAATTCTAGCGAATTATCGAAACAAAATTGATCAGCTGAAGCACTGACATGAATTCTGGGTTTCGCCTGAGTTTCAGAATTTTTTTGACAGCTGTCAAAAATTCCTTCAATTGGTTTCTAAAACTGGAAAATGCGAATCTACCTACAAGGTGCATGTACGAGCGCTCAAAAGCTCCTGCCTTCACGGCAGTGCTTCTCGTAATTTTTTATGAACAGGAGCGTTATAATTTTGCTCAAATTTCTATAATTATAGAATTTTGAGTCCAAACCATTTGTGGTCAAATTTAATTATGTCCGTCCGTCCATAAACACAATATGTAACTCTCAAAAGAAGAGTTTTTGAAATATTCGGGGTACGTTTGACGTCTGAATGCGACAGTTCAATTCGTTATAGGGAGAAAATAATCTCTCAGAATGCTACTGAGAGAATTAGTGGAAGAGGTGAATAGCAAAAACCTTATACCAATCAAAAATAACTTCTGATTGAAAAAAAATGTCTTCAAGACAATAACATAAAAGGAAAAACTTGTAAACAAGGGTTATCGAGTAAGCAACACAGAATCGATAAACAAGGACATATAAACCGCCTGACTAGAGCTGTGAGCTGTGTCAATCACGGTTTTTTCGATCTCGATCCATCGACGAGGTGATCGGGTCGAAAGATTCGATCACAGATTTCGATCATACTTCTCCAACTCATTTATTGTACCTGTTGAATATATGTTAACAGTAAGTGATCGAGGATGGATGTACAGGTTTTCTGTTAGCTGTTTGAATCGAACGTTGACGGCCAACAATCAATGTTGGAATTATTTCATTTTCACTGCCGCACAGTCCAAAGCCTGCTTATCCAATAGATAAAATTTTAAAATTCGATATCTCGAACATGACTCCAGAAAAATATCAAGTGTGCTATATTTTTGAAATGTTAATTTCAAGCTCTATCGAAATATCGATACATTTTTGCCAAATTATCGTAAGCCGCAACGTAGTACGTTGCGGCTTACGATAATTTGGCAAAAAGGTAACGATATGTAAGAATATACGGCGTGTCCCATTTGAGAAAAATATATCTCATAAAATATCAGTAAGCAGAAAATTCAATTAACGTCATTGAATTCTACGAGAATGTTTTCACAGAAATAGAAAATTTTCAACAGAAGAAAAGTAACAGCAATATTTCTAAAATAAACATTATCTAAAAACACCCGGTTACTTTGTAACGGTGATGGCTATGGAGTTGCAGTTTTCGCCAATGTTTTTCTCGTGAAAATTGGCCCTTGGAACACCGACATCAGTTTTCGTCTATCTAGTACAGAAATAGGACTTTCCCTTCAAAAGTGTCTAATTTGGCTCACCCTGAACAGACCTATTATACATCACCTTATGTAGATATTTTCTTTGATAAATTAAATTTATTACTCATTCTGCAAGTATCAGTTTGATGTTGGGTGACAACTTCAACATTGATATTCTTTCTTCATCAAATGAATGTAGAACACTTTTTTGAGAATTTCAAATGCATACATACGTGAAGCCGTATCCCCACTTATTTTTAATTGTGAAATATATTCTTTTCTAGAGTTTGAGGACGATTGATGTAGTAGGTAAATTGTAAAGTTTTTTTTCCTTATATTGATTTGTTTAACATGTTTCCATTTTATTGCCTGCCTGTATGCTAACAATTCTGGGAATAAACGTTATTCAATACTGAGGCCATAATTTGACGATACAGGGTGTTTTTGAAGGTGATGCTCTTTTTTTTACGGTGCTAGAACTCATCAAAAGAGATCATTTCGCCTGAGTTGGTCGAATGAAATATTCAATTCGAAAAAAGTGCAAAAAATCTTGGGCATAAAGATCTTCAGACCACTCTGGATCGCGTTATCTGTCTTTCAGAAGATCTGCCATGAATTACGGTGTCGTATTCATTCCAGCAAGTGAATAAGTTGAAGGATTTTATCTCAAAGTCGTATATTCTCCATCAACTTTCATTAGGAGATTTTTCTTGAACGGTATAATTCTTAAAGTTGAAACTAAGGAGAAGAAAAATTACTGATTGAGAAGGTCCTAGAAAAAAAATGCAAGTTCACAAACTCACCGATAAAATTGATCCCAATTGTTTACAGAAATTGTTCGAAATGGTCAACATTCGTTTGATGTGCACAAAGTCTTGCCCAGCGCATTATTAAATGCAGCAACTATCACATAATTTCGCTCACGTATGATGTCACAAGCATTTTCAATGCGTCGTTTTAGTTCTTCAACACTATTCAACTCACCGTTACTGTTACGGACAGCAAGCATGCGGAATGAAAGTGCCGATAGTGCAAAAGTTTGTTTGTAGATAATTTGGTAGACTTGAGATTGTGTAAATAATACTGTAATTCTATTGGTGCAAGCGCTCCACCAATCCGGTGCCGCTTTGTTAGATTAAAGATTGTGCAAATAATACTGTAATTATATTGGTGCAAGCAGTCCACCAATCCGGTGCCGCTACGGCATAAGCATATCTTTATATATAAAAATTACGTGTCACGTCGTTTGTCCGGAATGGTCTCCTAAAATACTGAACCGATTTTAATCAAATTTTGCACACTGTGTGCAGTTTGATCTAACTTACAAGATAGGATAGTTTTTATCTCAATTCATAGTTGCAATATTTTCTTATTGCGAATTATTTGTTTAATATTCATGACAAAGACTGATAATTATCCACGCGGCAACGTGGGGCTCAAATCGACTACAGGAGATCGCGTCCCCACTACACCGATCTGTGAACCATAGCGATATCGTGCGAGGAGTGATGCCAAGTTTCTGTGTCTCTCCTAAAACTGAAGAAATTTGGAACTGTTTGAGAACAGGGGAATAATACAGAATGTTCATAGAATTCGTAACTGTCAAAAATGTAGAATAATGTCAGTGATAAAAAATGATTGGCATATATATTGGTTGTCAAATATTTATGCGATTGATTTTATTTTGCAGTTTGTGTGCAGTTTGATACAACTTGAGAGAGTAGCTTCGGCATACAGAACTGTTTCGGCGGAGGCTGTCCAAGTGATTGCTGGCTTCCCACCAATTAACCTAATGGTGCTTCCTTTATACCATAGGAGGAGCACTACCAAGCAATCGACGTGTGGCAGGAGGGAGGACACTGAGAAAATGGCAGGAGAGATGAGATGGTGGAAGGCAAAATGCCGCTTGGACGCGCAGGCTGATCAGGAATTTGAAGCAGTGGATCCAATGTGAGAATAAAACGACCGGGTACTATTTTACTCAATTTTGACAGGGCATGGATCGTATGGTACCTTTACTGAGAGGATAGGACGGGATGATCTGTCATCTACAATTTAATTCAACGTATGCTTTAGCCACAGCAAGGCGAGGCCGGGTCTGCTCTGCTGTTGTATATAAACGAAAGATTTTGAGAGAGGAAGTAAGTTATACGTAAGTTACACGAAGTTACTGTTTACCGTCAGTTGCACGCTTCCGATCTTGTGTGGGCGTTTAATTCCGAGATTCCTACAGAGTACCTCAGATATGATAGAAAAGAACGTTTGAATCCAATACCTTAATACAGTCCAGAACAGTTAATAGTTAATAGTTGGGAAGGGGGTTACGTTCCACTGCGACCTCAAGGTCTATTGTGCCTGTCCAGAACAGTTAATGTACCCTAATGTTTTCAAATAACCCCAAAAGAAGAAATCACAGGGGTTGAGACCCAGGAAGCGTGTATTTTCACTAACTTTGCGAAATTCGGAAGTCACAAAAATGGTACGCTGTCATATGATTTGGCGTAAACTGAAAGCATTCAATAAACACATTTAGATCTCAATACGAACCCAAGTGAGGTCCGTGTTGGAAATTTCTCAGATTTGCGGTAACTTTGATTTCGAAATACTCGGCGCTGGTGAATATTTTATATTAAGTATTTTTGGAATTTTGAATTATTTTGAATTATTTTGATGAGTTCTAGCACATGTCAAAAAAATGCCTCACCTTTGAAAACACCCTGTATAAATGTCGGCGCTGTATGACATGCACAGTATGATCTATATTGAAGGGCATGGAAGTTCTGTGGTCGACGACACTAACCTCAGTTTTTTTACAGAACATGGATACAGTGTGTTTCGAAATAAAATAAACATTGAGATAACTCACCCCACTTCTTCTAGATGTCATAGCTACAATAGGGCTCCATGTATTCGTATGAGGATTGTATCGTTCCGCACTTGACAATTCCATACAATCATCCCTTCCTCCTACAGCGTATATTAAATTGTTGAACACGGCACAGCCTAGATGTTTCCGCCGCGTCGACATTGGACTGACTAGCGTCCATTTGTTGTGCCGGGGATCGTACCTTTCCACCGTATTCAATGGAGATTGACCATCTGAACCCCCGATGGCATACAAATAATTTCCTAAAACTGCAACTGCGACACCTAAGCGACGAGTGGTCATCGGGGCCACTTTGGTCCATTTATTTTCTTTAGGATCATACCTGGAATAGAAATTATGAATGCATTTTTTTTTACCATAATATGTATGATTATCAAGAAATGCCAACACGAAAGAGGGCTTGTCTGCTTGAAAAAATTGTTTTGTACTTATTCGTTCAAAATCATGGTTTTTCTCTGATAAGCTCGATAATTGACAAGATCTAAGTCGAGTCCCCGAACACCCTCATAAAGTAATAAATATAATTCATATGGCTTCATTGCTTGCATATGATGATTGCTGCTATTCTCGATTAATAATAAAATAAGTCTCAATGGTAGGTCCTATCACAAATTTGGAATCGAAAATCGACAGAGTGCTCACTTGGTTGCGTCATTTTCGAATGTTAAGGGTAAAAATAACATCTATTATATCGGACTGAATGAACTTGGTAAGTTATTGTACCGCAATTTTATGCAATCTTATTTATTTATTCATTTGTTTTTTTCTATACGCAGTATGCTTTTTTTCTATTTATTAAGTTTGTTGTTTTTATCCGTGTAGTACCTAATTTATATCCAGTATTAATAACAAAATAAGTATCAATGGTGGTTCCTATCGAAAATTTAAAATCAAAAATCGACAAAGTGCTCACTTGGATGCGTTATTTTCAGTAATAATAACATCTATGATATCGGACTGAATGAACTTGGTAAGTTATTGTACCACAGAAGTTTGTTGTTTTTTGAGCGCTCGTACTACTTACACGAGGGCTATATCATTTCGTCACGATGTCTGTATTTTTCGAATTTTGAGCCGAAAATGGTCTCAATCGACTATGTTCGACTCACTGATGACGAATCCGTCGGAAAATTCGAGTCTGTCCGTCCGGCCGTCCGTAAGCACGATAACTCTCGAACGGAACAACCTAGAGACTTGAAATTTTCAGTGTGAGTTCAGTTCCCGAATGGCTCGGTTAAGTTCGTTAATGGGCCAAATTCCACCAGGGGTTCCGTAAATATGGCCGTTCAAAGTTTTGTTTCCCTGATTACTTGAAAACTACAGATTTGATCGAGATGAAATTTTGCACTCGAATGAAAAATGAGGTGTTCAAGCTACATGTGAAATTTTGTCCAGATCGCATGACCAGAACCATAGAAACCATAGAAAATTGTAACTTTTGAACGGAAACGCCTAGGGACTTGAAATTTTCAGCATAGGTGTGGATCTTGAATGTCGTGATCACGTTCATCTATGAGCAACATTATACAAGGGGTTCCGTAAATACGGTCGTTTGAAATTTTGTTTTTTCGATAAATTCGAAACTACGGATTCGATCGAGATGAAATTTTGTATTTTAATCGAGAATGATATATTGAAGCAATATTTTGTCCAGATCGCATGACCAGAACCATAGAAACCATAGAAAATTGTAACTTTTGAACGGAAAGGCCTAGGAACTTGAAATGTTCAGGGTGGGTTTGGATCGCAAATTTCACGGTCACGTTCATCAATGAGCAAAATTAGACTAGGGGTTCCGTAAATATGGCGAGGTATTTTTTTCCTGATAGTTTCGAAACTACTGATCGGATTGGAATGAAATTATGCACCCAGCTCAGGAATAATGTATTCAAACTACGTGCAAAATTTTGTCCAGATCGCATCACTAAGACCATAGATACCGTGGAAAATTCTAGCGAATTATCGGAAAAAAATTGATCAGCTGAAGCACCGACATGAAGTCTGGAGTTTTGCCTAAGTTTCAGAATTTTTTTGACAGCAGTCAAACATTCCTTCAATTGATTTCTAAAACTGGAAAATGCGAATCTACCTACAAGGTGCATGTACGAGCGCTCAAAAGCTCCTGCCTTCACGGCAGTGCTTTTCGAAATTTTTTATCTGTGTAGTACCTCACTTATGACATCATATTTATTTATATAATTTTATCATTGCTGTTAGCTGTCATTCTAATTGTTCGTGTTTTGTTATACTGATGAACTTTTTTGTATTTTCTTGTATACAGCCTTGAAAAAGTTCGAACGGACGAAACGTCGGCACTTAGTTCAGCTTAGTCTAATTCTTCACCACCTCCTGTCAAAATATTCAGCATTTATAATCAAGGACGTGATGCTCACTTCATTTAACCAAACCTTAACGTTGTCATTACTCAAGTCATCCGAAAAGGTCGTGTTCTATTTGTCAAATTCCTTTTGGTTTGAAGTGAAGAAATTCGGAAATTAATCAATCAGATAGAAAGCTAGGTATAACGGTACCATTTTTGTTTTGCGGACATGCGCTGTTGCCAAGGTATGGGCGTTGGAAATAGAATATTATTCATGAAAATTTCGGTTTGAGAATATTGATATAAATCTGGATACCTACATTATAAATTTCATGAAGAATAATGATGCGCTGTTGTCAAAATGGCCCTTTCGGAATAGTAGAAATATAATATGAAGAAGGTTCAAAGTTGATAAAATACTATTCGAACAGGTGAATATCGCAAAAATGTTTGAATATGAATATTCACCTTCTTTAGGTTAGGTTAGCGTTAGGAAGGTGATGATAAGAAGTCTTGAAATGAATTCATATTGACGTTAGGTTAGATTAGCTTAAGTAAGGAAATCGTTAAATATAATTCTCAAAATTAATAAATATGTTGTCAGGTTAGGAAAGCGTTGAAAATAATTCTCAAAATGAATTCATTTTCAGGTTGAGTACTCGATATTCAACGTATCGATACATTCGAAGCGATGCGATTTCAGTATCGATACAACGTGTTTCGATATATCACAATCCTGAGTATCGATTCTTTACGGAGTATCGCCCAACACTATTACGACGATACGCCGCAGGGGTTGAATAGTGCACGTCCGGAATCGTTTCTGTGTTACAAATACCTTCTCTGGAAATTCCACAGGAGCTTCCCTAAAGCAAGATGTTATAAAATGAGTGGCTGTATAGTAGACTATAATAATAAACATTAATTATACAGCTGTTCTACTCATTGCGAAAAATTATCAGTTCAATTTCTCACATAAAACGTGAGTTGAAAGATATGGACATTCGAAGTTGCCATTAATTTGTATTCTCAGTCAAAAAACGAACTTCCGTTGCACATGAGCATCAAGCAGACGCAATATTATGCTACGTTTTGCGCATCTTGAGAAATGTTATGGAAAAAAGATTTTCATTTACTGAGGGCAATTTACTCTGAGAAAATATTCATAAGTGGAAGACTCGCCCTGTATAAGTACCTTTCAACATGATTCAAGCATTGGACACCATCTTGTCCCCCAACGGCATACAGCAAATTATCAAGGACAGCTACACCCACACTTGTTCTACAAGAAGTTGTAGGAGCAACATCACAAGACCACTGGTCAGTTTGAGGATCATATCTGAAAACAATAAGGAAAAAGTATGAGAGTTAGCTGTCTGCTAAAAGGCATATACTCAGTGACATCACAACATCAAGAAGGGGTATAAACATTTAATGCAAGAAGGGGTATAAATATTAGTGCATATACATATAAATTGAATTTGAATGTGTATATTTTCAGATGTTACTAAAAATGTAAATTTACGGCCTTGGTGTCATTTCCTTGGATTCCTTGATTCAAGGCCTGTTATAAATAAACATTTAAAAATATTGAATATCAAATAAAAATATATTTTCAAGCTTATCAAGCATACCATAATACGATACGATTAGTAAGTAGTAATTCTAAGCTAAGAGACACTATGGTAGACCAGAATCTGGCGAATATAGCAATTCCGAAATTGTCCTGTGGTCTCAACTGGGCTGAACTGGAGAATCATAAGGAGTAGGTTGCAGACGATATTCAAATCCAGCGACGTCGAGATTTTGGTTTGCTGTAACCATCTTCCACGACCAAACAAAATTTCAATATTCACTGAACAATTGAGAATTTAGTCATTTATAACCCTACCTTTCAATACTATTTAGATAACTTTGGCCATCATGCCCTCCTACAGCATATAACAAATCATTCAGCACTGCTACACCAACTCCACATCTTCTTTTGCTCATAGGTGCTACCATCTTCCATTCCATTGTCTGTGGATCGAATTTTTCTACAGATGCTATGGCATCTCCGCTGCACCATCCCCCAACCGCAAAAAGAACTTCACCTGAAAAGTAGTAATGAAAATATTTATTTATTGTTCCATTCGGTATACGTATATACTATTTGTTGTAACAAAAAGCTATGGAATTAATACAAGGTGACCAATTTTTTTTTCGATAATTCGCTAGAATTTTCTACGGTATCTATGGTCTTGGTATGCGATCTGTACAAAATATCGCACGTTGTTTCATTACATTATTCTCCATCTATGTACAAAATTTCATTCCCATCCAATCAGTAGTTTCGAAATCATCAGGCAAAAAAGATTTTGAATTGCCATATTTACGGAACCCCTAGTTCAATCTTGCTTACTGATGAACGTGACCGCGACATAAGAGATCCAAATCTACTCTGAAAATTTCAAGTCCCTAGGCCTTTCCGTTCGAAAATTATAATTTTCTATGGTTTCTATGGTTCTGGTCATACGATCTCGACAAAATGTAGCTCGGATATATCATTCTCCATTGAAATACAAAATTTCGTCAAGATTGAATTAGTAGTTTCGAAATAATCAGGCGAACAAAATTTCGAACGGCCATATACGCGGAACCCTTGGTGGAATTCCGCCGATTAACGAACTTAACCGCGGCATTTGGGAACTGGTCTCTAGGTTGTTCCGTTCGAGAGGTACGTGCTTACGGCCGGACGGACAGACTTGAATTTTCTGACAGATTTGTCACCAGTGAGTAGATTTTGATTTATACCATTTTCGGCTCAAAATTCGAAAAATATAGACATCGTGTAAGTAGAACGAGCGCTAAATAAAAAAAAAATAAAATATAGCATAAGTATTCTCGGAGTAATTTTTAATTAAATCAAAGGAAGTGGTGAGGATATGAAAACGGTAGGAGTTATACGAGATTCCAAGAGACAACAACCAAAAATTCATCATCACCAATGATGTAATATGATTGACGCAAATCAACATGCCTAAGATGATTCTGTAATAAAAGGGATGATTCTGTGATAAAAGGGACGATTCTGTAATAAAAGGGATGATTCTGTAATAAAAGAGTTCAACAAAATTCTCGTTTCGAAAAATTGCGAGACAGAGACAGAAATTGGTCGATACATTCGAATGGACTTATGTGGTAGCGAAATGAAAGGAAATACTGTTTTGGGCAATATATAGGAGATAAGCAGTGGAATTCTGGCATGAAAACGCTTGGTAGCATCTAGGCACTCGTTAGGTATTGGGAATAAAATGGTCTGCATTTCTGGATGGTCTGAGTCTTTTGGAAATGAAGTTACGACGGGAACGATAAACGACAGGATATTAGAAAATTATAAAACACTGCCGCTTTTGAGCGCTCGTACATCCACCTTGTAGGTAGATTCGCATTTTCCAGTTTTATAAATCAATTGAAGGAATTTTCGACAGGTGTCAAAAAAATTCTCAAACCCAGGCGAAACTCCGGACTTCATGTCAGTGCTTCAGGTGACCAATTTTTTTTCGATAATTCGTTAGAATTTTTTACGGTATCTATGGTCTTGGTGATGCGATCTGGACAAAATTTCGCACGTAGTTTGAATACATTATTCTTCAGCTAGGTGTAAAATTTCATTCCATGGACAAAATGTTGCTTTGATATATCATTATCGATCGAATACGAAATTTTATCTCGATTGAATCCTTAGTTTCGAAATTATCGAGAAAACAAAATTTCAAACGACCGTATTTACGGAACCCCTAGTATAATTCTGCTGAATGATGAACATGAACGCGACAATTCAGATCCACACCTATCCTGAAAATTTCAAGTCCCTAGGCCTTTTCGTTCGAAAGTTATGATTTTCTATGGTTGTGGTCATGCGATCTGGAGAAATGTAGCTTGAATATATCATTCTCCATTGGTATAGAAAACTTCGTCACGATCGAATCTGTAGTTTTGAAATTATCAAGAAAACTAAATTTCAAACGACCATATTTACGGAACCCCCTAGTATAATTTTGCTCATAGATAATAGGCGTTTCCATTCAAAAGTTACAATTTTCTATGGTTCTGGTCATGCGATCTGGACAAAATTTCACATGTAGCTTGAACACCTCATTCTCCATTTGTGTGCAAAATTTCATCTCGATGAAACCTGTAGTTTCCAATTAATCAGGAGAACAAAACTTTGAACAGCCATATTTACGGAACCCCAGGTGGAATTTGGCCCATTAACGAACTTATCCGAGGCATTCGGGAACTAAACCCTCACTGAAAATTTCAAGTCTCTAGGTTGTTCCGTTCGAGAGTTATCGTGCTTACGGCCGGACGGACGGACAGACTCGAATTTTCCGACGGATTCGTCATCAGTGAGTCGAACCTAGTCGATTGAGACCATTTTCGGCTCAAAATTCGAAAAATACAGACATCGTGACGAAATGATATAGCCCTCGTGTAAGTGTACGAGCGCTCAAAAAAGGAAGTTGATCGGGAATATTGGCACGGTCGGATTCGAGAATGAAAAGCTTTTCGTTTGTAGAAGCGTGCGCCTAGGAGCCGATTCGCGGAATTGATCGATATTCGATCAACCAGAATGGTTTTTATCGGAAATCGGATTATGGTTTGATTTCGGCTCATTTTTCAGTAGTTCAGAACACTATGTATTTTGAACTTCGTGTTAGCGGAGTTCAAAGTAAGAAAGTTTGATACATTTTTCAACGTGACTAACTAACTAAGTTGCGGAAAATCCGAATTTTGATATTGACATAAATGTTTCCTTAATAGTAGCTTGGATTTTGATTTCATGTTATTATTTTCAATCAGTAGAGATATTTTGGCTGAAGTATAAATTGTGTATGTTGAATTTTCGGATCTTTATTCGATATTTGCCTCATTCTGTGGAGGGGTATCTTGATTTGGGCCTAAAGGTTTCAAACCCATCTGAGGTTCATTTTGTGGAGGGTTCAGTGATGAATGTAAATTTTGTATTTATCAAAAACATACAAAAGACTGACACTTTCTCCATTCTTTTGAAAGACGAAAAACTAGGAGGTGCTTATAGCAGGTGCTCGGAACTTTCCATTTCTTAAGGAGACTCTTACAAGGAATGAGCTTCTATTCAGATAAAGACCTTAGTTGCCCCTTGCTGCTTCAATTCCAGTGAATCCAGAATATACATCTAGTCAAGTTTTCACTACTCTTGTGGATGACCATTCTCTCGATCTGCCAAAAATAGGATTCCCAACTGGGGACTACATTCTTCGCGGTCTTCCGATTCCTAATCTCCACTCTCCCACAAGTTATCTGATAGTCCTCTTTCTCTGATCTCGCCATCTATGCCTTCCCTTCAGCTCATTCGAGGTTAATCTCTTCTTCTTCTTCTTCCTTGTGGGGTCCCATTGTATGGTCTTCTCGGGTAGCCTCTTATCCGTTCTCTTGTTCTTATGTCGTCAACAATGTTGTGTTGCACTCCTATTATTTCTTTTATTAGGACATTATTTACTCTATCCAACCTGGATCTTCCAGCCGCCCTTCTCCAGAAATCCATTTCTGTGGCCCTAAGCATCCTGAGCGTTCGGTCTTTCAATGGCCATACCTTGCAACTGTAGGTTATTAGGTTTTCATAAACTATTGTGTTATAAATTCTCTTTCTATTTTATTTGCTTGTTTTGTTTATCCCACAGAATGCTGTTAAACATTGAAATCGCTCTCTTTCCTTGTACGTTTCTTTCGCGTATTGCTTCACCTATTGTTCCATTGTTAGAAATTATCAGGCCCAAATATTTGTACACATCACAGTGTTCAATTTTACTTCCGTCGGACAACTCCAAATTCTGTTGCGGACCTCCCACACACATAAACTGCGTCTTCTGGACTTTCACTTCAAGGTCCCAAATTCTGTATTCGTCAATCCGCTTGCGGGTCATGTAGTTCACGTCGTCAATATCTTGAGCAACAACACCTTGATCGTCCGCAAAGGACAAAGTGAATAGCGTAGTGCTATCGTTTATTGGTAATCCTATGCTATGACATTTTCTCTTCCCAACCCTTAAACAACGTCAATGAGAAACAGCATCCCTTCAGACCTTTAGTTATTTTGAACTCATTAGTATGACTAGTTTTCGTTTTTACTCTGAGCTTGCATCTGCATATAACGACGTCACTGCTCTAATAAGTTCGATATTGATGTTCGTGTACTGTAAAGTTTCCCAAAGTTTCATCAAATGAACACTATCGTGGGCTTTTTTCAGATCCACGTAAAGTAGATGGACCTCCAGATTGTACGCCACTTTTTCTCCAATATCTGAGTATTGGTGAACAAGTGATCAATTGTCGACCTTCCTGCCTTGAATCCGGCCTAATCTTCTGCCTCCATTTCGTTGTATTCATTCTGGATATGTTGTTCCAATATTTTTCCATATATGCTCACAATGGAGTTCATTACATTTGGAGTAGACACGAAGAGGCCTTCTTTATTTCATTGAATTGACTCCAATTAATAAGATCTTATAATTATTATATTGGCGACTGTGAGGTTAGGGACCCCAAAATAACTATGAAAAAAGAAAAAAATGTTCTAGATAGACTTATAAAGCAAGCCAACAAATCAATATACGTAACCCATAAAACATCAAAGTCATCCTTTGCAACTGTAGACCGGTTTCGACATACATATCTCATCAGTACAGCTGGCGCAGAATGAACTCGATTTGGCAAAGCTACCCAAACAACAGAACGTGACGGCGATCAGAGAAAATTTATCTACTCACGCCACCTGTCCGCCGCAAGAGCGGTAGCTGTTTGCCACATCGAGTTTATTTTGCGGTAGCTGTACTGATGAGGTATGATGTATTTCGAAACCGGTCTACAGATGCAAAAGATGAATTTTATGTTCTATGGGTCACGTGTATTGATTTGTTGGCTTGCTTTATCAGTCTTTTATTAAGCTTTCTTCAGATCCACGTAGAGTAGATGGACCTCCAGATTGTACGCCATTTTTTTTTTCAATATCTGAGTTCTAGTGATCAATGGTCGACCTTCGTGTCCTGAATCCGGCCTGATCTTCTGCCTCCATTTCGTTGTATTCAATCTCGATATGTTGTTTCAATATTTTTCCATATTTGATGGAGTTCATCACAGATATTCCACAATAATTGTCACATTTGCTCTTATCGCCTTTTTGAGCGCTCGTAATACTTACACGAGGGCTATATCATTTCGTCACGATGTCTGTATTTTTCGAATTTTGAGCCGAAAATGGTCTCAATCGACTCACTGATGACGAATCCGTCGGAAAATTCGAGACTGTCCGTCCGGCCGTAAGCACGACAACTCTCGAACGGAACAACCTAGAGACTTGAAATTTGCAGTGTGGGTTCAGTTCCCGAATGCCTCGGTTAAGTTCGTTAATGGGCCAAATTCCTCCGGGGGTTCCGTAAATATGGCCGTTCAAAGTTTTGTTCCCCTGATTACTTCAAAACTACAGATTCGATCGAGATGAAACTTTGCACTCAAATGGAGAATGAAGTGTTCAAGCTACATGGGAAATTTTGTCCAGATCGCATGACCAGAACCATAGAAAATTGTAACTTTTGAACGGAAACGCCTAGGGACTTGAAATTTTCAGGATAGGTGAGGTTCTGGAATGTCGTGATGACGTTCATCTATGAGCAAAATTATACTAGGGGTTCCGTAAATATGGTCGTTTGAAATTTAGTTTTCTTGATAATTTCAAAACTACAGATTCGATCGTGACGAAATTTTGTATACTAATGTAGAATAATATATTCAAGCTACATTTCTCCAGATCACATGACCAGAACCATAGAAACCATAGAAAATCATAACTTTCGAACGGAAAGGCCTAGGGACTTGAAATTTTCAGGATAGGTGTGGATCTCGAATGTCGCGTTCACGTTCATCAATGAGCCAAATTATACTAGGGGTTCCGTAAATACGGTCGTTTGAAAGTTTGTTTTCTCGACAATTTCGAAACTACGGATTCGATCGAGGTGAAATTTTGTATTCTGATCGAGAATGATATATTCAAGCAATATTTTGTTCAGATCGCATGACCAGAACCATAGGGACCATAGAGAATTGTAACTTTTGAACGGAAAGGCCTAGGAACTCGAAATTTTCAGGGTGGGTTTGGATCGCGAATATCGCGGTCACGTTCATCAATGAGCAAAATTAGACTAGGGGTTCCGTAAATATGGCCGTTCAAAATATTTTTTTCCTGATAGTTTCGAAACTACTGATCGGATTGGAATGAAATTCTGCACCTAGCTGAGGAATAATGTATTCAAACTACGTGCAAAATTTTGTCCAGATCGCATCACCAAGACCATAGATACCGTAGAAAATTCTAGCGAATTATCCTAAAAAAATTGGTCAGATGAAGACATGAAATCTGGAGTTTCGCTTAATTTTCAGAATTTTTTTGACAGCTGTCAAAAATTTCTTCAATTGATTTCTAAAACTGGAAAATGCGAATCTACCTACAAGGTGGATGTACGAGCGCTCAAAAGCTCCTGCCTTCACGGCAGTGCTATTCGCAATTTTTTATATAATGTTGTAATGTAGGAGATCCTCCACTCTGCTGGTACTTGGTGGGCGTTAACGCACTTTTGGAAAAGATCTCTGAGCAAGCTGAACAGTTTATTTGAGTCGTATTTGATTAGTTCCAGAGGAATATTTCCTGGGCCGGGGGATTTACCATTTTTTAATTTGGTACATACTTCTCCGTTCTCGTTGATCCCTAACCTAATGAGAGCTCCCTGAGTTATTATGTGCGTCTCCTTGCTTGTCTCTACGAATTCCAGTCTGTCCTCTGTTAGCATTTGCTAGAATTATTGGTCCCATATTTGTGCCTTTATTGGAGATATCAGATCTTCATTTCTATTTTGTCTCAGATTTTTTAAAATTGTCCAATATATAATCAACTAATGTAAAATGCTGTGATATGCTGCATATTTATGCTGGATGGATGTGTAGACCTACTATGTATCGTGATCTGTGTATGATGGTTTGTGAAAAATGAAGAAGTCATGTTTGTTATTTATTTTGGTAATGGTCCAATTCCAAAAAAATTAACCGAATTATTAATTTTTTTCTCCATTGGAAAGTTTATTGA
Source organism: Aphidecta obliterata (assembly GCA_963966015.1). Lineage (NCBI taxonomy): Eukaryota > Metazoa > Arthropoda > Insecta > Coleoptera > Coccinellidae > Aphidecta > Aphidecta obliterata. The sequence goes on along the minus strand of OZ014430.1, from coordinate 6,696,602 downwards.
AGAGTGAATAGTATTGATAAAGTCAAACAACTTATGCAATTGTCTGCAATCAGTTTTGACAAAACTCCACATATCTGTACCAATATAACACATGTTTTACTGATGGATTTTGATGTATTTTGTCTTCTAAATTGTCCATAAAAATTTCAGCAAGTAAAGGACTCAACAGATTTTCCATAATCAATCAATCAGTAATCATAAACAATCCTATTGTAGAAGAATAAAATACCTCATCGAACTAGAAATAATTTTGGTTCAAGCATAATCTGAGTACCTAAATCTATTATTTCCTTCCTTATAATCAGGTTAACGTAATTTCTCAGAAGGAGATCCCCTACAAGTTGGATTGTTTGGTCCGGTGGTATGTTTGGAATACAAATTTTGAACTGTCCGGAAGATGAATATTGCGAATTTTATAAAAAAATTCGTAGGAATTTTTTATACTGAGAAAACACACAATAATTGTTCTAGATCAAATGAATTAACTTTCTTGAAAGTTTCACCGACGTAATTTCAATTACGTAATTTTATAAGCGAATATTATTTTGGTGTTTGTGGATTCATTACCGTATACTTATTTCATGGGCGAATGCTAAGATGAAAACTATGCTGTTGAACGAGATGCTTAACAGTTTCAGTTCCCTTGGTGTCTAACATGAGCATTTCACCTACTTGTCACCGTTTTTCCTAAAATTTGAGAGACATCAAAGAGTAACAAGGTGTAACTGTTACGAACTGTTATGGAATCAGCTCCAGGGCGTTATATTTCTTTTCTCGAAGAATATGAATATATTTCTTACCTCTTCTTGTTGGTTTTCTAGGCCTTGTCCTTGGTCCTTGCATCAAAGGTCTTTCTTGAGGCAATAGGAGGTAATTCTTTGCTTCATCTACAAGATCCCGACATGACTCATCTGATCTCACTAATAAGTCAGACCCAACTGTTCCAACAAGAAACTTGGGGCTAAGAAGTGGTAGTCTAACATGCTGTAGAACTTGAGGTAAATGCTGCCTACGTTCTGATACATTGTACTTCACCCATAACATAACAGCATTGAATACTTGCTCCTCGGTTCTCACATTCAATTCATCACTAGATATTATATCCACAAGTTGACCAACGGGAAGTAGTAGGAACTCCTCACTATCCATAACTTCTTGAAAATTATGCTGAGTGAATTTATCGGCAATTCTGAGTAGTTCCCTACAAGAATGAGTATCTGCGAAAGCTCTAATTCCTAAACAATTTGAAGGATCTAATTGTCGTTTCAAAAATTCACAACATATATCCTGAATTTCAGTCAGTTGTAATAGACAGGCTGCTGGTAGAAGCATTTGCACATTAGACTCCTCCACAACAATATGAGATGTATAACAAAAATCTATTAGTAAATCCATAGCCAATTCGTCAATATCTCTAATAGTTACTTCTGTTTGTCGGGACTCTGCCAATTCACCTGTGAACATGGCTCTAAAATAAGGACTACATGCACTTAGAATAACTCTATGAGCAAATATTTTTCTAGTGCCCACATTTAAAACTACATCACATAATTCCCTATGTCTTCTGAGTAAATTCAACTCCGTGAGAGTATTTTTTGGATGTTTATCAGAAGTATGCGACAATCTGGCCGGAGACGGGGGTCTATCCCCCAGAGCCATTTCTCCCATTCTGCAAGTGCCCCGCAAATGCGAGGCTAGCTGAAGACGTAAGGGCGGAGACGCCCAACCCCACCCGGAGTCTATCTGTAAGAAAATATCATTGCAGAAGTTAGAACAAACGAAGTCTTGCGTTATCTTACCTTCGTTGCTTTTATTTTCCCGACAATTTAATAACTTTCAACTACTGAAAAATAAATCTTTGGGTTGATTATGTAGTTACAAAGTCGAACACATAATTTTGAATGTTTGCAATGCTGAAAATAGCGTAAACTTCAAATAATTCTAATTCAGGAGTATCCAACTTGTATTCAACTTTCAAGAAAAACAATAAACTCAATTGATTGACAATGACAAGTGACAAGTGACATAACTCATGACACTGGACCACAGATTACAAGATAGAACAACGAACGAACCATAGATAAAGGAATTAATCTATGGAACGAACTATCACATATATACATGTCTGTTACTGCTCCCTGCTGTCATTTCTTACCAAAACAAATAATTTAATTATTTATTTTCATTAATTCATTGCTCTATTTGCCTAATTGTATTAATTAGGTAGGTTAGTTGAGTTTATAACGATCCTCAAAAAATATGGATATTCTTGATCAAGGGATAGAAACAGAAATTTCTATCAATGATTGGTGAGTCATCATTATTTATTCGATTTGTAGTCTAGTGAGAAGGTTCTGGATTTGACAACAATTATAATATTTTAGTATAACGAAAAGATGTGGACCTTGTTATTCTTGTTAACATTTCAAACCCTCAAGGACAAGAAAAGAGTTCCTAAACAAATGACTCTGATATCGAACGATGGTCGAAATTGATAAATGATTTTAGCATTTTCTTATTTGGAATTGTTATAATATTTTGAAGATAACAGGGCATAGACATACGAAAAAGTAAATTTCTACGCATAATGACGTTAAGAACTGGATCAAAAATAAATATGTTTCTCTGCCGAGAAAATTGTAGAAACCACAGCCTTCATAATCATGTTAATCGCAAAATGACGAGATTATCAGTAGTAATACCCCTAGGGCCTTGATAATACCGAGATAATTTTGTTTAAGCAACACGCTTAATTTTGAGGATTTATCAAGGCTCGAGGGGTATTCGATAAGATAATTTTTTTATTTTGTGGATTTTAAAAAATTGATTGTCATTCTGACGTTCAATATTTATTCGAAAACACCAAACTGAAAACACCACATGTTGGGTATTATCACTGCAATCCATAAGTGATTGGATTAAATTTGACACATGACTCTGAATTAAGTAATTTGATTGGTTACTATAGTTGGTAAAAAATTATCAGTAGTAATACCCCTAAGGACTTGATAATTCCGAGATAATTTTGTCATAGAGAATGCTGAAAGCGTGTTGCTTAAAGGATTCTCTATGAAAACATTTTGAGGATTTATCAAGGCCTGAGGAGTATTCGATAAGATAATTTTTTACTCTGTAGATTTCAAAAAATTTGGTTGTCAATCTGATGTTTAATCCTCTTTGTCGAAAACACCAAACTGAAAACACCACATGTTGGGTATTATCGCTGTAATCCTCAGGTGATTGGATGAAATTTGACACATGACTCTAAATTGAGTAATTTGATTGGTTACTATAGTTAGTAAAAAATTATCATCACAAGCTTTAGACTGCTACATTGTTCAAAGTCTTTTTGGTTCATTGTGCTTTCTTCGGAGGTCTGACTTACATGTATATGTTAATTCCCATTATTTTCTTAATTACCTCAATCTGTACTCTATCCAAATATAGTTCTATCATTACAATCCAAACTAAAATTAGAAGGGAAATATTTTCCTCTCATTTTTCTCCAAAGTCAAAATAATACAATATTTCTCTACCATTATACAGTGTGCCCAAGATAAGCATGAGCAGCATGGGGATCTCGATAACCATAAGAGTTGCTCATTAGGTCAAATTTGCAAAAAGTTACGCAGCAATTAAGGGGTAATAAATAGATGTTAAGAAATCCCAAAAATGTTTTTTTCGGCAGTGCAGCACATATGTTGAAATAGTCTGGTCAATGACCAAATTAATCTTATAAGGTCAGTTTTGAATTATTGCGCTTAGCCTCCCTAAATTGAGGCTATAATATCAGTAGAATTTCCACAAAAAAAATGCAAATATCCAGTCATTCAAAAAATTGATACTTAGGGTGATATAGACTATAATAATAAAATAATATTATTATTAGTCTGGGTCTGGGTGATATCATATGGTTCATATTTGCCTTTCATTGGGTATCTTTCACTCGAAATGAAATGTCTGAATACAAAATGAAACAAGAGTGCTGAATGATTTAATTGAAAAAGAGTGAACATTCATTTGAGTAAACCGTCTGATATCATCTGGGGTTGACATTCAACCGAAATTAGCTTTTAATAAATGAAAACCAGTTCGAGATCATTGTTTCTGTGAAGCCCTATTATTAATAATAATAATATATTTACAGCATCAAAATAATTACATGCTAAGTCAAAACAAGCAAAATTATACAGTTGTAGAAATATACACAAACTCCTCTACTGAGTATACACTGTTTAAATATAGAAATTCTTTCACGGTTTTCTTGAACTTTTTTCCTGTTAATATCTTGAATCTTTCTGGTAATTTGTTATATATTTTTGGACCCCAAAAATCAACTCCTTGCTAAGAAAATTTACACCTATGATGTGGTATGGTAAGATTTCCCCGATTCCTAGTGTAGATGGAATGGAAAGTGCTGTCAGTTGGGAATGTGCTTAGGTTGTTGTGAACATAGGTAGCGCACTCTAATACATATACTGCTGGGATTGTGAGTACTCTAAATTTTCTGAAATGATCTCTGCAGCTATCAGTTTTCTTCAAATTAAGGATTTTTCGAATTGCCCTTTTCTGGTAGACTAACAGATCCCGCACATGTGGTGAAGTACCCCGAAGGAGGATACCATAAGAAGCAACAGAATGAAAGTTGGCAAAGTAAGTTGTTAATGCTGCCTCTTAAGTTGATACTCTACACTGTGGATATGGTATAGATTGCCACTGCCAATTTCTTCTTCGTGATCTCAATGTGCAGTTCCCATGGTAGAGCTCCGTCCAATTTTACTCCTGGTAATTTGATGGTATTTTCATTCTCGCGTTTCAGGAGAAGTTGTTGCGTTTTTGATTCATTTACAGAAAGGGAATTATTTCTGAACCAATTGCTTGCTTCCATCAAAACTTCCTCTTTTAGCTGTTGCAGAAATCTCAATTTTTACGCCCTAAGGAAAAATGTGGTGTCATCAGCAAGCAGAAGGGTGATCAAAAAAATATAGAGATTATCTGCAGTTATTTCCATATCATTCATGAAGATCAAAAATAATATAGGGCCCAATATCGAACCTTGAGGGATCCCAAACTTGACCTTCTTTTTTTGTGATCTCTTATTTTGCCAATGAACCTGTTGCTGCCTGTTGGTGAGATATGACATCATCATGTACAGTGGTGGTCCGTCCAGGCCGTACAGACGGAGTTTCTCAATTAGAAGTTCATGACTCATGCTGCCAAAAGCCTTTGTTAGGTCACAAGACACAATCTCAGATATCCACTGTTTGTCCATTGTTGAAATGATGTTCCTCACAAGCTCTAAAAGCATTGTTGTGGTGGATTTAGAATTTCAGTAGCCATGTTGTTCTCCAAGGATTTTATTTTCTTCAAAGTATTCTATTATTCTTGTCTTCACAATCTCCTCAAAAATCTTGGAGATATTCGTTTATATTTTGAAATATTTGTATGATATGCTAAGCCCTACTTTGAAAAGTCCATAACACTCTAGGATTGGTTATTCTGTTGAACGCAGGAAATAAAACTGACCTTGAGAGACGGGAAAGCATGCGGCCCGGATCAAATTAGTAACGAAACTTTGAAGTCACATGATGAATCTCGCCTTCAAGGGTGGCGAAGTCCCATCACAGTTCAAGATTGCCATCATAAAGCTGGAAGAAGAGATTGCACTGATAATTACCGTCCGATATCTCCGACTTTGGAATATCGAAAATTTTCGAAAAAATTAATACTTGCACAGTCGTAGGCAGCAGGTTCAGATCGGTGGTGGATTGAGTGATGTTAGGGCGGTGACTTGTGGTGTGCCACATGGGAATGTATTCGGGCCTGTGCTTTTCATAATTTACTTGAATGACCTCAGTTTAAGCACTTCGGGGGTAATCATTCCATACGCTGACGACACGGTACTGGTCTGCGTGGAAGATGTAAATCCCGCTCCACACTCATGCCGCGAATAACGGCAAGAATTCTTGCCGCGAATCTTGGCGTGAACTTCGCGTGTATATAAGCCATATACACTCACAGGAATATTCGCACTTTGGTTCGCGCTCTCAACGAGAATAGACAACGAGGTGGCTGGTAGTTCTGCTCTGGCGCTTTGCGCTGTTGCCTATTTCAATATGTCTGTATCAAAGATCAGAATTTTTTTGGTGTTCATAACACTTTCAAATCCTTGCTCTACATTCCGAGTCCATAGAAAGAAAAAAAATAGAAGGTCATTCGTACTTAATGGGAAATCTGGCATTCTGTTTCTGACAAGTCATTATTTGGTCATTTTCATTGCCAGTTACCTCTTTACAACTTTCCAAAATATGCTCCTTTCAAACTTAGATTTACATAAATATGCATGCGTACATTGGACCGCTCTGTTCGGAGTTTTTGTATTTTGGAGTGCCGGAGTATAAAAATATAGAAGAGAGTAGATCTACTCCGATCGTGGTAGCTTTGGCAACTCTGATTATATCCAACGTACCCGACGGACATTAAATCCTACTGCGCAGGTACCGCAAAAGGCCATGAATGTGGATGATACATTCTTCGTTTTCCGGGATGGTTTTGTCGCGGTATAAAATACCGACTCGGACCGGGGAATGGTGCGAAGCGCGAACGTGAACACCAATCCCATCCACACTCACGCTTCGCGGGTTCGCGGACGTTCACGGCATGAGTGTGGATCGGGCTTAAGACAGGCTGTAGCAGGTGACCTTGAAGTGATTTCTAACTGGTTCTGTAAAAATGGTCTGATCATGAATCGTGCCAAGACAAAGATCATGGCTTTTACGTCATATAGGAGATACCTGCCAGAGTATGATACTACGAGCATACCCAATGTTTCCGTTGCTTTGAGTCACTCAACAAAATATCTGGGTATTATGATCGGCTCATTTTTGAGGCGGGACATTCATATCCATATTGCCATAAATACACTTCGTCTACTGGTATACAAGGAGTTTCATTGCGAAGGGGAAAAACTTCAAAGGCAGATAGCGGGCACCGAAGTGGTTCTAGATATACTACATTTATTGGCTATGAGTGTCTTTGTAACCGAGATACAGGATGTTTCATGAATTTCGCCCATTTCTTCTTGAGGTCATAACAAACGAACCACCCGATATATTTTCTTTATATTTGGCACACATGTTCCTTATTTGAAGCTCAAATGAATCACTCAATAACCACAAGGAAAATCCAGGTCCGGGTTAACAAAAAATTATGAAACGATTGTATCCTTGAAACAAACCCCTGTATATCGAAATTTTGAAAAGAGCATAAAGAACCGAACTGAAACGTGTGCTTTATATTTTTGCGCAGACAATTTTATTCCACAAATTTTTAACTCTTGAAAACGTGGATACCATAAGATATTATCAAAACTATTGAATCCACAATTATTTTAAAATTAATAAATCATCATTAAATACATTGGTTTCCCTTTTTACTCTATGACCTATGACGAATATCAAATATTGCTGGCATGTACTTTCAGCACAATGGTGCATCGCCTCATTATAGGCTTATCGTTAGAGACTTTTTAAACGACAATTTTGGTAACTTATGGATTGGTCGTGGAGGCCCTCAAAACTGGCCATCAAGATCCCCTGATTTGAATGCCGTAGATTATTATGTCTGGGGCGAGGTCTGGGGGCACCTAAAATCTCTAGTATATTCTTCCGAGATTACTACTCGGGATCAGCTTGTTACAAAAATACAAGAAGCTAGAGGGAAAATTAAGAACAATCCTAATGTAAATCGCAAATCAGTTCGAGATATTCTCAAACGAGCACGGAAATATACAGGGTGTCCGGGAAAATGTGGGAAATCTCTCTGATTCAGATAAAACATAAAAGAATAAGATGACAAGTTCCCATAATTTTTTTTCCTAGCGGCCTTCCCTACGAAGATACGGCCTCCTGAATGACGTCACTTGAAATTCATTTTACTGGAATAAATTTTAAACTACTTGATATAATTTAATGAAAATTTGATATGATGAACAGTAGTAAGGACCTCTTAAAATACTGCTCTTAAATTTAAATTAGCTCGTTTAGTTTACCAGGGGCGGACTAGGTTGTACGTTTTAATGCTTACATTTTCAACACCCTGTATGATGAGGAGTTAAAAAAAAACAAATTTGAATACCTTGAACATTAAGCTAAAGAAAAGGTACTCTTGTTCATAGTCGATAAAATGAACCGTTTTCGAAGAACAAAATAATGAAAGAAGTAACTTCTTTATTTCTATTAAAAAGAATCATGAATTCTAATTTTTTTTGTCTGCAACAAAGTGTGATACGAACGTTATTCAAGGAACAAAAAAGTTTCAGTTTATGTTATTGAATCCGACAAAATTTGTTTCTTATCACATCCAATGAAATGTATGTATTTTTGTTAAGGTGCCTTTCTGGGCCAAAACTGAATTGTTGGGAATCTTTGTAATTTTGTCGGATTCAATAACGTGAACTGAAATTTTTTGTTCCTTGAATAACTTTTTTATCACACTTTGTTGCAGACAAAAAAAAATAGAATTCATAGTTCTGTTTGATAGAAATAAAAAACTTACTTCTTTCATTATTTTGTTTTTCGAAAACGGTTCATAATATCGACAATGAACAAGAGTACCTTTTCTTTAGCTTAATGTTCAAGGTATCCAAATTTGTTTTTTTTAACTCCTTATCATACAGGGTGTTAAAAATGTGAGCATTAAAACTTACAACCTAGTCCGCCCCTGGTAAACTAAACAAGCTAATTCAAATTTAAGGGCAGTATTTTAAGAGGTCCTTACTATTATTCATCATATCAAATTTTCATTAGATTATATCAAGTACTTTAAAATTTATTTCAGTAAAATGAATTTCCAGTAACGTCATTCAGGAGGCCGTATCTCCGTAGGGAGGGCCTCTAGGAAAAAAAGTTATGGGAACTTGTCATCTTATTCTTTTATGTTTTATCTGAATCCGAGAGATTTCCCACATTTTCACGGACACCCTGAATAAACAAAAGAAAAACATTCAATAACAATATTCAAGCAATATCGATTTTGATAATAAGATATGTACATACAGGGCGTTGTTTTTTACCTACCTACAGTGCATCAAATAATAATTAAGTAATTTTAAAATATTTATGGATTCAACTTTTGATAATATGTTATTGTAAGTCACTTAAAACCACTCTTTGGCATCCACATTCTCAAAAACTAGACTTTTGAGTTAAATATTTGTGGACTAAAACTGTCTGCGCAAGAATGTGAAGCAGCCGTTTCAGTTTAGTTTTTTATGCTCTTCTCGAATATGTGAACGAATTTTCAAAATCTCGATATAAAGGGTGTTGTTTCAAGGATACAATTGCTTCATAATTTTTTGTTAACCCAGACCTGGATTCTTCTTGTGGTTATTGAGCGATTCATTTGAGCTTCAAATAAGGAACATTTTTGCCAAATATCAAGAAAATATACCGGGTGATTCGTTTGTTATATATTTCGTCACGATCAAATCCATAGTTCTGAAATTATCAAGAAAACTTAATTTCAAACGACCATATTTACGGACTCCCTAGTCTAATTTTGTTCATTGATGAAGATGACCGCAACATTAGAGATCCACACCTATCCTGAAAATTTCAAGTCCCTAGGCCTTTCCATTACAAAGTTATGATTTTCTATGGTTCTGGTCATGCGAGCTGGACAAAATTCTGCATGTAGCTTGAACACCTCATTTTCCATTTGAGTGCAAAATTTCATCTCGATCAAATCTGTAGTTTCGAAGTAATCAGGAGAAGAAAATTTCGAGCGGTCATATTTACGGAACCCCTGGGCGAATTTTGCCTAATAACGAACTTGGCCGCGGCATTCGAGATTCGAACCTACCCTGAAAATTTCAAGTTTCTAAGTCGTTCCGTTCGACATTTATCGTGTATACGGACGGACGGACGGACAGACTCGAATTTTTCGACGGATTTGTCATCACTGATTCAAACTCTATCGATTGAGATCATTTTCGGCTCAAAAGTTGAAAAATACAGAGATCGTGACAAAATGATATAGCCCTCGTGTAAGTAGTACGAGCGCTCAACAAGGCAATGAAATATTCATAAAATTGTTTCTTGAAAGATAAAATGGAAAATGCGTATTTATTTTTGAGAATTTTTTTGCGCGCTCGTTTCTATGAACAAGAAAGAGCATGATCATTTTGCCCATTTGCCTAATTTTCGAATTTTGAGCCGAGATGGTCTCAAACGATTATGTTGGTATTACGGATGAAAAATTCGTGTTCAAATAAAATTCAATCTATCCGCCTGCATGCGCTGGTTAAGTTCGTTGAAGGCCGAAATCCGTAGATATAACACTTTGAATTGTATTTTTTTCTTACTATTCGAAAAATACCGATCTGATCGAATTGGAACGACATAGTTAGTCGTAAGGATTCAACAGAAGATCAATTTTTTCTGATATATTTAATATAATTCAGTGATTCCATGTTTCGAAGTTAAAAAAATGGCAGTATTTGTCGATGAACACTGAAGGCCGTTTTGGTAAACAGAAACAAGCGCGCAAAGCTTCTGATTTAACGCGTCAGTGCTTTTCTTTCTTTAATTTTGTATGTCGATAGAGCCAACCGTTCATGGGGATAGATCGTGTACGGATTAATATCAGTAGGTAATGGATACATCTACTTTGAGTGCACGGATTTTTAATGGGCAATCGTTTTCCGCGCAGAGGAGTTCACTAGATATTTAAGAGCAATAATTAATTTTCTTATGATAAATGAATTCTATCCACATGACATGAACCAAATGAAGTTAAATCGAAGTCAATCCACTGATGGCATTCTCTCTGGTACTAAACGTTCAATATGTTTCAGTGTTCGAGTTATCAAAGATGAAGAAAGTTGTGAAACCCACAAAGTAATGATCGAAGATGTGGCCATGTTCGAACAATTGATTGATGGAAATCAAGATCATAACAGAGAAACATTCACAGTCAAACTTGAAAATAATGGTTCTCCCAGTGACCTATCCAAACATATTGATGAGGATAGTGTTTCTTCTTTCTCAAAAATGGAGAAAATTGGACATAGATCCAAAGATGGAGAAAATTGTGAATCTATTCCAAAACAATTTATTCGAAGGAAAAATATTGATTCAGAGCAACATAAGTGCCATTTATGTGATTTTGCTTCGAATCAAAAACCTTATCTGAAGGCACATATAGATGCTGTTCATTTAAATTTAAAGCAACATAAGTGTCATTTATGTGATTTTGCTTCAAATTGGAAACCTCATCTCAAGAGACATATAGATGCTGTTCATTTAAATTTGAAGTCGCATAAATGCCATTTATGTGATTATGCTGCAACAGAGAAAAGTACTTTGAGAAGGCATATAGATTCAGTTCATTCTAGTTTGAAGCAACATAAGTGTCACTTTTGTGATTATGCGACAAATCTGAAACCTAATCTTAAGGTACATATAGATTCGGTTCATTTGAATTTGAAGCAATATAAGTGTCACTCGTGTGATTATGCTTCAAATCTGAAACCTAATCTCAAGGTACATATAGATTCTGTTCATTTAAATTCGAGGCAAAATAAAGACCTTCTTTGCAATGATGTCGCAAATGAGGCAACTCACCTCAAAGATGACATAGTTTCTGTACATTCAGATTTGAAGCCTTATATGTGCCACATCTGTGAATTTGTCACAAATCGGGCTACCAGCCTCGAAAGACATATAGATTCCATTCATTTAAATTTGAAGCAACATCAGTGTCATTTATGTGATTTCGCTTCAAATTACAAATCTTATATAAAAAAACATATAGATTCTGTTCATTCAAATGCAAAGCAACATAAGTGTCATTTATGTGATTTTGCTTCAAGTATGAAACCTAATCTTAAGGTACATATAGAATCTGTTCATTCGAATTTAAAGCTCCATAAGTGCCATTTATGTGATTTTGCTTCAAATCGTAAACCTTCTCTCAAGAATCATATAGATTCTCTTCATCTAAAATTACAGCAGCATAAGTGTCATTTATGTGATTTTGCTTCTAATATAAAACCTCGTCTCAAGAGACATATAGATTCTGTTCATTTGAATTTGAAATCTCATCTATGTCAATTATGTGATTATGCTGCAATTGAGAAAAGTAATTTGAAAAGACATGTAGATTCCGTTCATTCTAATTTGAAAAATCATAAGTGTGATTTATGTGACTATGCTACTAATCTGAAACCTAATCTCAAGGCACATATAGATTCGGTTCATTTAAATTTAATGCAACATAAATGTCACCTGTGTAATTTTGCTTCAAATCTTAAACGTAATCTCAAAAGACATATTGAATCTGTTCATTCAAATTTGAAGTAACAAAAGTGTTACTCTCTTTTCTCTTCATTCTCTGACTCATCTTATACATGATAAAAGGGTCGAGAAACTATTACTAAACTATATTATAGGGTACTATCATATAATAGAAGTTCTAAATTCTTCCTCTTCTTCTTCCTCGTGTAATAGGACAGATTCCTGTCATTTCTGTCATCTGCCTTCTTGCGACGTTGATGTCCAGCTGTCATACCAACGTTTTGGAGGCCTACCAACTGGTTCGGGTCTTCTCAATTCTAAATTATTAGTAATAATTCCAAATTTATGTATCCATGATCACTATAAAATACTATTATGTCTCGATAAAGTAGATTCACCCAAAAATAAAATTCAACGGTTTAAAAATTATATAGATTACAAGCAATTGAGGGATGATTTGGAAATGATTGACTGGAAGGGATTGATGAGAGGAAAAGAAGTAGATATCATAGCAGAGCTCTTCATTGGTTTTTTGAACCAGTACGCACAGAAGAACGCAACAAAGATCAAAAGATATAGAAAATCAGGAAAGAGTGATTGGATCACCCCTGGATTACTCAAATCAATCAATAGGAAAAACAAATTTATACAAGGAAATTATGAAAAATGAATTCTATGTTGAATTGAAAGTGAGGACACAAAATACGGAAATACTTTACATAAGCTTATCAGAAACGCTAAAAGAGATTATATGAATACATTCGCACTCCATGTGTAGCATCTGCCGCGTATGGTTGTTTCTTGCGTCACTCTACGAATTTTATTTGATATTTTCAATAAAGTGCTTCAACTCGCCAACACTAAAAAACCCAAAAAAGGTAACATTTCCATCAACATCGGCGATAGCTTATCGCCTCGATTACAATAAGCCCGCTCCACACTCATGCCGCGAATAACGGCAAGAATTCTTGCCGCGAATCGTGAACTTCGCGTGTAAATAAGCCATCTACACTCACAGGAATATTCGCAGTTTGGTTCGCGCTCACAACGTGAATGGAAGACGAGGTGGCTGTTGCTTCTGCTCTGGAGCTTTGCGCTGTTGCCTATTTCAATTATGTCTGTATCAAAGATCAGAATCAAAGGAAAAAGAAATGTAAAAAGAGAAGATGGTGGATGACGAAGATATATCGATATATTGAAATGTTTTCGTATTGATTTGAACGTTTAAGAAAATCTTATGAAATTTTTTGGTATCCATAACACTTTCAAATCCCTGCTCTACATTCCGAGTCCATAGAAAGTTTTTCTGATATCGATTATAGTGAGTATTTTGCACTCTGTCTGATTTCATCTTGCTGCAGAAAACAGAAGGTCATTCGCACTTAATCGGAAATTATTTGGTCATTTTCATTGTCAGTTACCTTTTTACTACTTTCCAAAATAAGCCCCTTTCAAACTTAGATTTACATAAATATGCATGCGTACATTTGACCGCTCTGACCGGAGTTTTTGTATTTTGGAGTAGCGGAGTATAAAAATAAAAAATTACGAGAAGCACTGCCGTGAAGGCAGGAGCTTTTGAGCGCTCGTACATGCACCTTGTAGGTAGATTCGCATTTTCCAGTTTTAGAAACCAATTGAAGGAATTTTTGACAGCTGTCAAAAAAATTCTGAAACTCAGGCGAAACCCAGAATTCATGTCAGTGCTTCAGCTGATCAATTTTGTTTCGATAATTCGCTAGAATTTTCTACGGTATCTATGGTCTTGGTGATGCGGTCTGGACAAAATTTCGCACGTAGTTTGAATACATTATTCCTCAGCTAGGTGCATAATTTCATTCCAATCCGATCAGTTGTTCCGAAACTATCTGGAAAAAAATATTTTGAACGGCCATATTTACGGAACCCCTAGTCTCATTTTGCTCATTGATTAACGTGACCGCGATATTCGCGATCCAAACCCACCATGAAAATTTCAAGTTCCTAGGCCTTTCCGTTCAAAAGTTACAATTTTCTATGGTTTCTATGGTTCTGGTCATGCGATCTGGACAAAATATTGCTTCAATATATCATTCTCGATTAAAATACAAAATTTCATCTCGATCGAATCCGTAGTTTCGAATTTATCGAGAAAACAAAACTTCTAACGACCGTATTTACGGAACCCCTTGTATAATGTTGCTCATAGATAAACGTGATCACGTCATTCGAGATCCACACCTATCCTGAAAATCTCAAGTCCCTAGGCATTTCCGTTCAAAAGTTACAATTTTCTATGGTTTCCATGGTTCTGGTCATGCGATCTGGACAAAATTTCGCTTGTAGCTAAAACACCTCATTTTCCATTCGAGTGCAAAATTTCATCTCGATCGAATCTGTAGTTTTCAAGTAATCAGGGAAACAAAACTTTGAACGGCCATATTTACGGAACTCCTGGTGGAATTTGGCCCATTAACGAACTTAACCGAGGCATTCGGGATCTGAACCTACACTGAAAATTTCAAGTCTCTAGGTTGATCCGTTCGAGAGTTATCGTGCTTACGGCCGGACGGACGGCCGGACGGACGGACGGCCGGACGGACGGACAGACTCGAATTTTCCGACGGATTCGTCATCAGTGAGTCGAACATAGTCGATTGAGACCATTTTCGGCTCAAAATTCGAAAAATACAGACATCGTGACGAAATGATATAGCCCTCGTGTAAGTAGTACGAGCGCTCAAAAAGGGAGTAGATCTACTCCGATCGTGATAGCTTTGGCAACGCTGATTATATCCAACGTACCCGACGGACAGTAAATCCTACTGCGCAGGTACCGCGAAAGGCCATGAATGTGGATGGTACATTCTTCGCTTTCCGAGATTGCTTTGTCGCGGTGTAAAATACCGACTCGGACCGGGGAATGGTGCGAAGCGCGAACGTGAACACCAAGATCCCATCCACACTCGCGGGTTCGCGGACGTTCACGACATGAGTGTGGATCGGGCTATACACCACAAGAAGGGAATCCCATAGATGATACATGTGTTCGTACAAATCAATTCCGCAGATAACAACTGAACACATGGAAACAGAAAAAAAAAAATAGAAAACAAACACAAATTAGCATAACGTAACCTTCACAGCGAAAGATTTATAAACATCTCTATATTTCATTAACCCTCCGGAGGGCGCGCCGGCGGCAAAATGCCGCAAATTTTACTTTTATTGCTACAACTAAGATTTGGTCGGCTCTGGGATATTGTGCTTCTAGGTATTCCTTGTTTATGTTATTGGCTCCGCACACCTAAAGTTTTGGCGACGTTTATCTTTTCCGCTTAATTGTACAGCACCTAGATTTGAGGTAGGTCAATTTTGCGGTGTGATTGCCCCAGCGCGCCTATTCATGTAAGTATTAGAAAGTATTGTTTTTGAGCGCTCGTACTACTTACACGAGGGCTATATCATTTCGTCACGATGTCTGTATTTTTCGAATTTTGAGCCGAAAATGGTCTCAATCGACTATGTTCGACTCACTGATGACGAATCCGTCGGAAAATTCGAGTCTGTCCGTCCGGCCGGCCGGCCGTAAGCACGATAACTCTCGAACGGAACAACCTAGAGACTTGAAATTTTCAGTGTGGGTTCAGTTCCCGAATGGCTCGGTTAAGTTCTTTAATGGGCCAAATTCCACCAGGGGTTCCGTAAATATGGCCGTTCAAAGTTTTGTTTCCCTGATAACTTGAAAACTACAGATTTGATCGAGATGAAATTTTGCACTCAAATGGAAAATGACGTGTTCAAGCTACATGTGAAATTTTGTCCAGATCGCATGACCAGAACCATAGAAACCATAGAAAATTGTAACTTTTGAACGGAAACGCCTAGGGACTTGAAATTTTCAGGATAGGTGTGGATCTCGAATGTCGTGATCACGTTCATCTATGAGCAACATTATACAAGGGGTTCCGTAAATACGGTCGTTTGAAATTTTGTTTTCTCGATAAATTCGAAACTGCGGATTCGATCGAGATGAAATTTTGTATTTTAATCGAGAATGATATATTGAAGCAATATTTTGTCCAGGTCGCATGACCAGAACCATAGAAACCATAGAAAATTCTAACTTTTGAACGGAAAGGCCTAGGAACTTGAAATTTTCAGGGTGGGTTTGGATCGCAAATTTCACGGTCACGATCATCAATGAGCAAAATTAGACTAGGGGTTCCGTAAATATGGCCGTTCAAAATATTTTTTTCCTGATAGTTTCGAAACTACCGATCGGATTGGAATGAAATTATGCACCTAGCTCAGGAATAATGTATTCAAACTACGTGCAAAATTTTGTCCAGATCGCATCACCAAGACCATAGATACCGTGGAAAATTCTAGCAAATTATCGGAAAAAAATTGATCAGCTGAAGCACCGACATGAAGTCTGGAGTTTCGCCTAAGTTTCAGAATTTTTTTGACAGCAGTCAAAAATTCCTTCAATTGATTTCTTAAACTGGAAAATGCGAATCTGCCTACAAGGTGCATGTACGAGCGCTCAAAAGCTCCTGCCTTCACGGCAGTGCTTTTCGTAATTTTTTTTGTAATTTTGAGTAATGTGCCATCAAATCTATGTGCCCATGTACTATTTTGTATTACATGTAATTTCGAAAGCACAATTTCATAGAATTTTAGGTCACGTAAAGGATTAACACAAGAACAGTGGGAGAATGTTTCAGAAGACGTTGTTAGGGAAGAAAGGGGTAATGTGCTAAGGGAAGAACCTTTGATAGTGACGAAAATGTTAGCGACATAGACATAGAACAGAAGACTACACAAAACATGTACCGCGGCAGCTGATCAGACAGCAGAAGCCATCGATGAAGTCTCAGACGATGACAAACAAAGCCAACTTGAAGTTGATTACCGTTTCTTCATAGGGCGCGATAATGAAACACTTTGGATAAGCAAACCTTTTTTACATGGAATAATGTAAAGAAAATATTTTCTAAAAATTTTCATTGGTTTCAGTTTATGTTCACTTCTTTAGTTTATATTTGTTTGAAAATATTTCAATAAAATGTTTATAATGGTATATTTCTCTCATTTTACTACATATTTATAATGTTTTTTTTTATTATTCGTGAGACAGAAACACAAAAAACCCAAAGCGGTGTAAA
Organism: Aphidecta obliterata; assembly: GCA_963966015.1. Classification (NCBI taxonomy): domain Eukaryota; kingdom Metazoa; phylum Arthropoda; class Insecta; order Coleoptera; family Coccinellidae; genus Aphidecta; species Aphidecta obliterata. The sequence goes on along the minus strand of OZ014430.1, from coordinate 6,679,156 downwards.
TGCCGCGGCGCGCCCACTAATGTAACTCTAGAAAGCGTGTCCTCCGGAGGGTTAAAAGTAAAACAAATACAACAAGAATCCAAATAGCTGATACATGGACCTCATTATTTCCCACCTGCAAAGACATCATCATACAGACAGGGCAGGGCTACCTCATCAAATCAGACAACTCCAAGACTAATCTGTTGAAGGGTTTGGATTACCTAAAATGCAACGATAAAATATAAAGTTATTCAGAAACCACTAGCAACAAAACAGAGGGAGAGAACCCAAGAATGACGGAGTCTTTTTCTGCTGTTATTTCATACGATGAAGCGGAAATAAGAGAATTGCTCAACCAACTCAATATAGTGCGCCGTTACTGTAAAAGGATTATTTCAAGAAAAACCACCATAATGTAACAGACTCGATTGAAGTCAATGGAATACCAATCACAACAGACCAAGAGATTGCGAATGCCTTTTGATCTTCCAAAAGGTTTTTGAAAAAAGTGAAGACCCAGATTTCGATGATGTTCACAAAAAACAAATTGAGGACTGATACAAGAACGTTTTCCCCACATTTAAAAACGAAAATAGTATCCCACCAATAGACCAGAATGAATACTTTGAATCACTAAACCATGGAAAGAACACAACCCCAGGATAGGACAACATTCCGAGGAATATCCTGAAAAAATTAGGTCTCCCGGTGCATCTTGAAATAATCAGAATATACAACTTCTGTATTCAGTACTCTTATTTCCCAGGGATTTGGAAGAGAGGACTTCTCATTACGATACCTAAAGCTGAAAAAGATACCAAAAAATTTGAAAATTACAGCTACCAGTAATTGGAAAAAACTATGAAAAAATTACGAAAAGCACTGCCGTGAAGTCAGGAGCTTTTGTTTTAATATATCATTCTCGATTAAAATACAAAATTTCATCTCGGTCGAATCCGTAGTTTCGGAATTATCGAGAAAACAAAATTTCAAACGACCGTATTCACAGAGAACCCCTAGTATAATTCTGCTCATTGATGAACGTGAACGCGACATTTCATATCCACACCTATCCTGAAAATTTCAAGTCCCTAGGCCTTTCCGTTCGAAAGTTATGATTTTCTATGGTTCTGGTCATGTGATCTAGTGAAATGTAGCTTGAATATATATTTCTCCATTAGTATACAAAATTTCGTCACGATCGAATCTGTAATTTTGAAATTATCAAGAAAACTAAATTTCAAACGACCATATTTACGGAACCCCTTGTATAATTTTGCTCATAGATGAACGTGATCACGACATTGGAGATGTCGTTCAAAAGATACAATTTTCTATGGTTCTGGTCATGCGATCTGGACAAAATTTCACATATAGCTTGAACACCTCATTCTCCATTCGAGTGCAAAATTTCATCTCGATCGAAACTGTAGTTTCGAAGTATGTAATCAGGTGAACAAAATTTTGAACGGTCATATTTACGGAACCCCTGGTGGAATTCTGCCCATTAACGAACTTAACCGAGGCATTTGGGATCTGAACCTACACTGAAAATTTCAAGTCTCTAGGTTGATCCGTTCCAGAGTTATCGTGCTTACGGACAGACTCGAATTTTCCGACGGATTCGTCATCAGTGAGTCGAACATAGTCGATTGAGACCATTTTCGGCTCAAAATTTGAAAAATACAGACATCGTGACGAAATAATATAGCCCTCGTGTAAGTAGTACGAGCGCTCAAAAATGGTAGAGGCGTCACTGGCGCAGCAAAGGGGGGGCTGCGCGTGACGAATTTCAATAGTGCAGTTCCAATCTTCCAATTATTGTCAAAGAACTCTGAGTTATTCGCACGTAGTCTGTGCTGTTTTGTATAATTTAATGTGTTTCATTTAAACTGCAATTTAATTGTGAGGACATCAGTTATGAATTGACTATATCAGGTAAGAACAATCGAGGAATCAAAAAATTATGAAAAGCAATGACGTGCAGTTAGGAGCTTTTGAGAACTCGCTCATCCACCTTCTATTGAAAATTTTTTCAGGTGTCAAAAAAATGAAAACAGCTTTTTTTTCAATCATGCCGAATAAGCTGTTACAGGAATATAAGGATTTTTGTTTTCGATAATTCGCTAGAATCTTCTATGGTCTTGGTAATGCGCACGTAGTAAACACATTATTCTTCATCGAATCAGTAGTTTCGAATTTATCACGAAATAAATATTTTGAATGGCCATATTTACGGAAGCCCTAGTCTTATTGCTCATTGATTAACGTGGCCGTGACGTTCGGAATCCAAACCTACCCTGAAAATTTCAAGTCCCTAGGATTTTCCGTTTGAAAGTTGAAATTTTCTATGGTTCTGTTCGAGCGATCTAGACAAAACTTCTCATGTAGCTTGAACAGGTCATTCTCCATCTGAGTACAAAGTTTCATCCCGATCAGTATTTTCGAATTAATCAGAGAAACAAAATTTCGAACGGCCATATTTACGGAACCCTTGGTCAAATTTTTCCCATAAACAAACTCAACTGCGGCATTCAGGAACTGAACCCACACTGAAAATATCAAGTCTCTAGGTCGTTCCGTTCTAAAGTTATCGTGCTTACCGAGGGACGGACGGCCAGACAGACTTAAATTTTTCGACAGATTCGTCATCAGTGAGTCGATTGCGACCATTTTCGGCTCAAAATTCAAAAAGTACAGACATCATGACGAAATAATATAGCCCTCGTGTAAGTAGCCCAGACAGCACCGGATATTCCTAGAATATTCCCTGAATATGCAAAAAGGAATGAGTATATTCGGAATATTCTTGGAATATTCCTAGAATATCTGTATCCCATATAGCATATTCCAGGAATATTCTGGTACGAATATTCCAGGTATATTTCTAAAAGAATATGCTAAGAATATTCCAAGATGAATATTCAATATAGAATATTCCTAGAATATTCATAGAATATTTCGATTTGTATATTCTTTCTGGGACATCCCTGGAATATTCCGATACGAATATTCCAGGCATATTCCTAAAAGAATATGCTAAGAATATTCCAAAATGAATATTCAATATAGAATCTTCCTAGAATATTTCGATTTGTATATTCTTTCTGGGACATCCCTGGAATATTCCGGTACTAATATTCCAGGCATATTCCTAAAAGAATATGCTAAGAATATTCCAAAATGAATATTCAATATAGAATATTCCTAGAATATTCATAGAATATTTCGATTTGTATATTCTTTCTGGGACATCCCTGGAATATTCCGGTACGAATATTCCAGGCATATTCCTAGATGAATATGCTAAGAATATTCATAGAATATTTCGATTTGTATATTTTTTCTGGGACATCCCTGGAAGCGAAACTTTATCCCGAATAGTGTTTGGTCGAGTAACCTGAAGAATAACCAGACATTGTGAAACCGGCCCTCAGACGTTCAACCGCATCATGATAACCTTCAACTGATCGCTTCTATAGAACATTTCTACCCTCACACCCAAGACCTAGATTAGCCGCATTGTTAATGTTCCTGTCTCGCAACGGTGGAGTCCTGGGTTCGAATCCCAATGGAACTAAAAAGTTAGACGTCACTCCGCCATCTCACCCCCCCTCATCCCTACTGCTCTTGTTGGACGGAAATTTCCAAAAATTTCGGACAATTTCTACAAAATGGAACTTGGATTTAGTAGGCAATTTGGCCGAAATCGCGCCAGAACTTTTGTTGCACATCTACTACTATTCCAGGTATATGATATGAATATCCTTTTGAGAATAATCCGTTCAGAATATGCCTAGAATATTCAAGGAATATCCAAGATATTCCTAAAATATTCTAAATGGAATACTCTGAGAATATTCCATATAGAATATTCTAGGAACATTCTATGAATATTCGGAATATTCCTGGAATATCCTTTACGGAATATTCTATGAATATGCCTATGATCTACCTTACGAATATTCACAGAATATTCCAATATCCTAAAACGAATATTCATGGAATATTCTAGGAATATCTGGTGCTGTCTGGGAGAATGAGCGCTCAAAAAAATACTATTATATTCCATGTAATGAATTATGATTTTTACCTTACTATATTATTACTAATTTCCTTGTGCTCTAGTTCTTGACCTTTGTCCAGACTAAATCTCTAAATATAAATTCACTCAACTATCCCCCCCTCATCAAGAACTCAAAAATGATTGAGGGGAAGGGCCCGGTGACATGGTTTGCACCAGGGCCCGAATCAATCTTGCTACGCCCCTGTCCCCCTTGATTTATCATTTGACACGGATTGTAGTTTACAATTATAATTCGAATAAAAAACTCATAAATTATTCAGATTTTTATTCATTCATTATTTCGAATTTTTTTATGTATTCAAATTACAACAATGGAACAAGAAAATATGTGTTAGATAATTATATATTTATTTTGATTATTTATATATATTTTTTTATGTTCTTCACAAGTTTTTCGTCCTAGAAAAATAAAAGGAACCTTTTCAGGAACATTATCTAAATTATACAACAAAATTTTATCGTTAAATACATATTGATTTATGTAGCTTAAATATATCATTCTCCATTAAAATACAAAATTTCGTCACGATCGAATTCGTAGTTTCGAAATTATCAAGAAAACTGAATTTCAAACGACCGTATTTACGGAACCCCTAGTATAATTCTGCTCATTGATAAACATGACCGCGACATTCCAGATCCACACCTATCCTGAAAATTTCCGTTCAAAAGTTATAATTTTTTACGGTTTCTATGGTTCTGGTCATGCGATCTGGGCAAAGGTTTGCATGAAGCTTGGAAACCTCATTCTTCATTTGAGTGCAAAATTTCATCTCGAATCTGTAGTTTCGAAGTAATCAGGAGCACAAAATTTCGAACGGCCATATTTACGGAACCCATGTAGCTTGAACACCTCATTCTCCATTTGAGTGCCAAATTTCATCTTGATCGAAATTGTAGTTTTCAAATAATCAGGGGAACAAAACTTTGAACGGCCATATTTACGGAGCCCCTGGTGGAATTCTGCCGATTAACGAACTTAACCGCGGCATTCAAAAACTGAACCCATACTGAAAATTTCAAGTCTCTAGGTTGTTCCGTTCGAGAGTTATCATGCTTACGGACGGACAGACTAGGATGTTCCGACAGATTCGTCATCAGTGAGTCGAGCATAGTCGATTGAGACCGTTTTCGGCTCAAAATTCGAAAAATACAGACATCGTGAAGAAATGATATAGCCCTCGTGTATGAAGTACGAGCGCCAGTGGCGCAGCCAGGGGGGGTGGGGGCTCTGGGGCTGCAGCCCCCCCAAAGATACAAATTCTTTGATTGAATTTAAAAAATTAAGAAAATTATATGAAACTAATTTATAAATTAATAACGAAATAAATAATAAATAAACGGAAGAAGGTAATGTCGAGAACTACAGACTCAAGATTCGGTGCCACATCAGCACTTTCTGAATATAGTATAAACTATATAGTTACTTCCGAATATATTTATATGTCTGAAAATATTTTATACGTTACCAGTGTCACCGGCCTCTCCGGAAAGGACATATTCTGCCCTTAAAAGATGTAATTAAGGACTTAGGAAGTAATTAAGGGAAGTAATTAAGGACTTAAGATGCACAATAGGAACTGCGAGAATGACTGGACCTGCTCTGTTGAATATACAGGGTGTTTTTCAAGGTGAGGCTTTTTTTGGCAGGTGCTAGAAGCTAGAACTCCTCAAAAGCGATAATTTCGCCGGAATTTGATCATGTAAAATATTCAATTTAAAAAACAGTGCAAAAAATATTGGTTATCAATATCTTAATCCCACTCTAGATGGTGACCATTATCACCTAAGAAATAATTTTACCAGTACAGTGCCTACTGGTTGTCAGACATTAGTCCTGGTTAGTCATTCAACAAAACCAGTACACGAATGGGTGAATTTTTGATAAAGATTTGGGCGAGACTGGTCAAAATTCATATTGTCCTGGTTTCAGGTTAGAAGAAAATGGTCACACCTTACTCTGGATAGATGTCTCTGTTAGGAGCCATATGCATGTGATGTTTGTTTTCTCGGCATTCATTTATCGCAAATTTGTATTCTCTCTCAACTTTTATTAGGAGATGTTTTCTGAACGGTATTATTGTTGAAGTTCAAACTGAGGAGATGAAAAATTACTGATTGAAAAGGATCACAAACTCACCTATAAAATAAATTGATCAGAATTGTTTACAGAAATCGTTCGAAATGGTCACCATTTGTTTGATGTGTACAAAGTCTTGCCTGGCGTAATTTCGAATGGTCCCCTATACACTAATATTTTCAAATGACCCCCAAAGAAAGAAATCACAGGGGTTTAGATCGGAATCATCATCATATAAATTAATTCCCTTATAGGTACTGACCTCACACAGCTGGTAATATCTGAAAATTTAAATATCAATACGAACCTAACAAAGATCCGTGCTAGGAAATACTTATATTTGCGGATAATTTTGATTTCGAAATTCTCGGCCCTGGTGAATATTTTATATGAACGATTTTTGGTATATCGACTTATTTTGACGAGTTCTATTGCTGGTCAAAAAAAAGCCTCACCTTTGAAAACAGCCTGTGAATTATTCAATATTGACGACGTATTAGATATATTAGGAACATCTGAAAGAAGGCTGAATATTTAATATTATCCAAAAGGTCTAACCTCGTAAGGGAACCAGAATAAAATCAATCGATTATAGAAATTTTGAAAATTAAATATTGAGAAGTTATGAATTCTTGAATTGGATTGTTCATTGATTTTTTGTTTTATTATTCCTTCCTTCTTTCATTTTTTTCCATCGTTCATATATTTCTTTTTTCATTATTAATTGTTCAGATCTATAGGATCTATGGTCCATCTCTAGAGCTTAGCGCAGCGTTGCCATCCGTACAGTAATTACCGTACATGTACGGTAATTTGACTAAAAATTAGAAAAAGTACGGTATACGGTCCGAATAAGCTACCGTACGCCGAAATACGGTAATTTCAGAATTCTAGGGGGATTCCACAGAAATAATATTTTATATGAAGTTTTCAACGTGTGCAGACGTGAATGAAAATATTTGTTAATTTATTTATTATTTTCATAATATTTTATGTGTAATTGTACGATATTTCGATGCAGAAGCCACAACAGCTGAACATTATTTTCAAAAAATTCTCGAGAATTTTGACTCTAACCAAATTCCTAGAGAAAATATTATTGGATTTGCTTATGATGGGCGAATTTTATTCAGTAGCATCTAGGTTTAGGAATGAGTTCCCAGGGATTTCCATAATGAAATGTGATTTGTTTAGACCTTTTGCTCAATAGTATCTTACCAAAAATCTCATAATATAAACGCGAGAATGAACGCATAAATATTATTATTATTATTGTTTACTTTAGTTTTATCGTATTGTCTTTTATCCTATTTAGGGCTTGGGAAAATTTGGGCAAGTTCGATTTTCAATTTGTAGGTTAGGTATGGCCACAGAAATGAAAGAATTGTTTATCTACCTCTCTCTATGCAGCTCTGTGGTAGGATGTACGGTAAAATTGTTCCAAATACGGTAATTTCTCGTCCCCGGAACAGTAATCTGAAGATTTTGAGTTGGCAACGCTGGCTTAGCGTCACTCCGCCATTGTCATCCCTTTTAGATCTTAACCTGAAACTAGAACGTAACAAGCGTCTTTTGTGTGTAAAACCACGTGCTTATCTCCGACATTAAATTATTGTGAAATAAACGATTTCGTTCACTATCCTGAGTGTTTTTACTATTAACTTACATACATGTAAATGGTGTTATTGTTATCCCCAATATTATTGATAACTCGACCCGAAATCGATTTGATGTATTTCGATGTAAGGAATGTGAATAATAGCTGAATTTGGTATCGATGATTAATTGACCCCTCGTACACTTGGATTAGTACGTTTGTATGAAGTAGGGAACGTAGGAGTTTAATTGTCTGATTCAATTATGATTAAATGAAAATAGGTGAATGATAGTTTTATTTATTTTGAGAAAACCTCGATTTTGTGTACGCATTTCACCATCAATTTTCGTAAATATAATATGTTCTTTTAAATATCTGGGTTTTCTTTTCTGAATACCTTTTCCTCATAAAGGGTAAAACAAAAGACTTTCTCCTTGTACAGGAAGCACGAACTCAATTCTTTTCGGGCGATAGATTATAAATGGTGACATCGGATAGAAATATAGAATAATGCTTAAATTCCATCTTAATAACTTGTACTATTTCTAAGGGTACAAGTCGTATTATTACAACAGGAATAGGTGGTAATTTGAGAATGAAACATATTTTTGTGAAAGTGTCATGTTTATTGGTTTCAGAAAGAGCATACCATTCCGATCAATCATTTTCAAAGCAGATCAACCATATCATACACAAGTTGCTAGAATAAGCATAATGATATAGTCAACTTCAATTATTTCGTTTGATTTTCAAATGGACAGAATCTATATGCATTTTTAGGTCTCCCTTCCGAACTGAAGCATAATCACATAAGTGACACTTATGTTCCTTTATATTCAAATGAACTGAATCTATATGCAATTTGAGGTTTCTCTTCTGAACTGAAGAATAATCGCATAAAAGACACTTATGTTCCTTATTATTCGAATGGGCTGAATTTAAGTGTGTTTTTAGGGTACCCTTCCAAGCTGAAGCAAATTCACACAAGTGGCACTTATGTTTTTTCAAATTCAAATGAAATGAATCTATATGCATCTTGAGGTCTCCCTTCCGAACTGAAGCATAATTACATAAGTGACACTTATGTTTTTTTATATTCAAATGTACTGAATCTATATGCATTTTGAGGTATCTTTTCTGTACAGAAGCATAGTTACATAAGTGACACTTATGTTCTTTTATATTCAAATGAGCTGAATATATATGTGATTTGAGGTTTATCTTCTGAACTGAAGCATAATTACAAAAGTGACACTTATGTTCTTTCATATTGAAATGAACAGAATCTTTATGCATTTTGAGGTCTACCTTCTTAACTGAAGCATAATCACATAAGTGACACTTATGTTCCTTAATATTCAAATGGACAGAATTTATATGTTGTTTAAGAGAACCCTTCCGATTTGAGGCAAATTCACACAAGTGACACTTATTTTCTTTTATATTTAAATGGACTGCATCTATATGAATTTTGAGGTTTATTTTTTGAGCTGAATCATAATCACATAAGTGACACTTATGATTTTTCATATTCAAATGGACTGAATCTATGTGCTTTTCTAGGTTTCCCTTCTGAACTGAAGCATATTCACAGAAGTGACACTTATGTTTTTTTATATTCGAATGAAATGAATCTATATGAATCTTGAGGTCTCCCTTCAGAACTGAAGCATAATCACATTCATGTTCTTCATTATTCAAGAGGACCAAATCTATATGTTGCTGGAAGGCACACTTCTGATTTGAAGCAAATTCACATAAGTATTCTTTTATATTCAAATGGACTGAATTTATATGCATTTTGAGGTCACTCTTCTCAACTGAAGCATAATCACATAAGTAACACTTATGTTCCTCATTATTCAAATGGACCGAATCTATATGATGTTTGAAGGCACGCTTCTGAGTTGAAGCAAATGCACATAAGCGACACTTATGTTCGTTTGCATTCAAATGGATTGATTCTGAATGCATTTTGAGGTTATTCTTATGAACAGAGGCATAATCACATAAGTGACATCCATGTTTTTTCAAATTCAAATGAACAGAATGGTTATGGTGTTCGAGATCAATTTCCTGATTTGTTGCATTAGCAATGACATGCGGAATAGTTTCTTCCTCTATTCCATGGTATTTACTCCTCTCGTGTACTCCATTTGCATCAATGAATTGTTCAACAATGTCCACATCTTCAATCTTGAGGCTCTCTTCAGCTTCATACGGAGCACTAGAACAGAAGAAAGAGTTCAAGAAAATATTTTAGGTAAATATGTATAATTATGAGTGTTATTTTGATAGTTAAAAATCTTAGGGAATCATTTCCATAACTGAAGTTATATTGAATAAATAAATATTCCAACCACAGTTGTTTGAAACAAGAAGCAGAAGTACATCTGAAGCTGAAAAATATGAAGACGTTTTACACCATACACTGATATCTTCAGAAAGTAATACAAACAGTGTAACATATTCCATTTGTGCACTGCTGCCTATGAATTAAATGAAATATTCAGAATTTTTCAACCAAGAATTTAGAGAAGGGATTTTTTTAAAAATGTTAAATTGTCATGGTTTTATTAGCTCTCGACAGTGGACGAACTGATTTTTCGCTTTATTATTTCCAATTCCAAAAATGAATTTTTGGGATCCTCTGAGGAGCAAAAGTTCCCTAGCCATGATATTTTCTCAGTTTACGATGAGGGTAGAGTAAAGTTAAATAAAACAATCCGTTTCTTTTCCGGAGATTTTCTCGAAAACTGTAAGAGCTTGTATGAAATTTCTTGAATCTCTTGTGATCTCATTATCACCTATAGAGCCATGCACCAAATTCTCTACGGCTTGGATACCCTGAACATGTTTCCGCTGAATCATAACCACCAACGAGGACACCAATAAAAACTATGCAAACAAATTTAGAGAAGAACTGCTCGACAATTTCTGCCTAATCGTGTGTTTGACGTGTGGAATAATCTCGAGTGTTTATTCTGCTTTGGGGGATACGGTTTGTTTATTTATAGTGTTTATTTCGAAAAATTTCAATATCAAAATTTAAGAGAGTAAACATTTTTTGTTTGCATATCTTGTGCGATGTACTTATTTAGTTTTTTCCTGAAAAATTATTGACATCTCGGGAGGCTGTGGAAAATCGAATTGTTGGTAATAGACTATTCAGTGATATTTTGGGTTGCTGAATTCAGGTTGGTATAGGAAAAACACTAACATAACCCATAGAGACCTTGCTTGGATGATTTTATCGACATATTGGTGATTAATTATAAAAATTACGAAAAGCACTGCCGTGAAGTCAGGAGCTTTTGAGCGCTCCACCTTGTAGATAGATTCGCATTTTCCAGTTTTAGAAATCAATTGAAGGAATTTTCGACAGCTGTCAAAAATATTCTGAAACTTAGGCGAAACTCCAGTATTTTTTGTCTTGTGCTATTGAGATGGCTGGAATTGACCGGATAGATGGCGCCTAACAAGAGAACGCCAGGCAGTTTGTCGGTATTACTTCGAGTTTTTCAAAGATTTGGCATATATTTCCGCTAGCATTTATCGAGTTTCGCTAGTGTTTCAGGTAAACTGTTATTCACTTACTCAAAGTGTATTCTGATTGATCAATGTCTCAAGAATATAATAAAAATAGTACGATATTGTGATAAATACCGAGAACACATCGAACAAAACGTAAAATTCATTTATCTAGATGAAACTTGAATATTCGAATTCGTCAGTGGACACTAGAAAATAATCCAAAAGGTATGCCGAGTCCATTTTTTGGAAAATTTTACTTTTTGAGCTGATCATAAAGTTTAGACGATTACCTACGATATGGCATAAGAAATAAGGTCGTTATCAATATTCAATGTAGTAGAAAAGCCGTGCACGAAAAACTGCTTTGTACTCAATAGCAAATCTACACATGGAAAACCTGCTAAATCCCATTGGGGCCTCAGTTATTCACTGACGCTCGAAGTTAGAAAATGTTTTGATCGAGTTTTCTGCATAGTGTTAGTGAAGGCCAAAATTGTAAACAAGAAAAGTCTCTTTTGTTCTATATTTAAGTTATACATTCCCGTGCAAGAAAAAAAACAATAAGTTAATATTTTTTGGTGAAATTTGAGGTCTCGTAGTTTCTTTATTTTTAACACAGTTTTCAAATTTTTGCAGCAAACTGTGGATAAATTTATTAATTTTATCTTGGTCATTCATTATTTTGTTAAATGCTGGCTTATAAGTCACTATACAATGTTAATTAGAAGTTTGTTGTTGAACCCTAATTTTGAAACATCGCGTGGAAAAATTTCGTGGTCAAATTCTTTCAAAATACCAATTTTTGTTGAGAACTATTCCTTTTCAACATTTTTTTCGATTCATGCCTTTGAATGCTCTAGTTCATTTTCAAGAACGAAATAAACTTGTCATCAACGGTTTACTTCAAGAATTGTAATTTTTTGAAGAGGTGAATTGGAGGAGGAAAATTGCACAAAGGCTGTTGCTCTTGTTGAAGATTAACGTAATTATGAATATGTTGCAAGAATTCTTCATGTTCATCGCTCTACCGTCAAAAGAGAAGTCGAAGCTTGCAGATCTGTAACTGGACCCAAATTACTTCAGCTTCATCGAGTAGCTTTACTGAACATTTACATTGGACTTACGGCAACGAAGCAATGTTCTTTTCACTGACGAATCCAGATTCACATTCTTCAGATGGAAAAGAGTATGGAGAAGGAACGGAGAAAGATTTTTTTTTTCTTAAAATTGGGTAAACTGTTGTTCGGAGTTCATTTCCCTCTTAAAAATCAACTTGGTGCACCTGAAGACATGAACCAAAAAACGAAATGTTGAAAATGAATGGTTCTTAACCTAAATTGGTTTTTTGAAAGAATTTGATCACAAAATTATTCCACAGGATGTTTTGTAATTAGGGTTCAATAACAAACTTTTGATTCACCCTTTGTAATAACTAATAAGTCAGCATTTTACAAAAGACCGAATGAGCGAGTTGAAATTAATAATTGTGTCTACAGTTTGCTGAAAAAATGTTAAAAATTGAACTAAACATAAGGAAACTACGCACGTGAGTGTATTTTCATTCAGTGTTACGTTATGAAAGCAATGGCTCCATTTTCTATAAAACTTTTTATAAGGATGACTGGCAACTTTTACCGCTGAGAAGGTCTTCACGATTTCATCCTTGTGAGACTAGTGATTTAACGCAATTGCACCAAAATCGACGCAAAATCACTCTTCGGAAAAACTGCTATATCCTCAATCGAATGTAAACTTCATAACGAAAAGCTGCTAAGTGATTATTTTCCTGATTTTTTCGAACTGTGCTTAAGATATTCTAAAATTGAAACTTACAAAATAACTAGAATCATTATAGGAGCCGAAGGTATTTTCAGAATCTTTACATGTGAAATAGAAAATATTTCTTTCAGTTTTTTCTCTCTCCTGTAAACTATGCCGAAATGGACTTAGCAGGTTAACGAATTAGGCCGACGACATGCTATATCGTTGCCAATTCATAAGTATACTGAATAATTGTATCAATTATAATAATTTCAATAATTCATGGACAGTTTTAATGAATGAAAATAAAAATTGACTTTCTTAAAGTATTCAACACCGAGCAATAAATAATTCACAAATTGGTTCATATATTGATAGTTGCGGTACAAATTTCATGTCAAAATTCTTTATGTACTACATAAATTCTTAATTTCTGTTTCTATCCTATTTCTTAATACATATAACGTTTTTTCCAATCCATTTTTTTGGCCCTGTGCTTGCGAAGTATCAAAAATTTTTTTCTGTTGCACCACTAGCTACCTGCTAGAATTCCATTAATTATCCTTCTTGAATCCTGACATAAAATGGTACTCTTATAGTTATATGGTTAGAATTGTGCAAGATTTCCAATACCAATAAATATTGCATGGTCCTGAGTGAAAATAAATATTTATTTGAATGACCTTCAATTTTCCATGGTTGACTTTTATATGAACGATAAGTTCAGATAATTTCATATGAAAGCATTATAGGATATTTTTGCGCTTTCAAACCTGAATTCGCATGTTTAAACTGCAGTCGAAATATTGCGGCTTAATTATTCGATAATTCGTATACTCAACATTTTTCTAGGTTATATTTATGTTTTATTTCTATGATGAACAGTTACTTTTTGTAACCAGAAATAAAGCCTCGACTGGACGTTCAAGGCCTGCTTCGATGTCAATAATTCTTAAATGAACTATAGAAATAATGAACATATAGTCCATTTAAGAATTATGGACATCGAAGCAGGCCATGAACGTCCAGTCGAGGCTTTATTTCTGGTTACAAAAAGTAACTAAATTTCATCATAGAAATAAAATATAAATATAACCTAGAAAAGTGTTGAGTATACGAATTATCGAATAATTAAGCCGGAATATTTCGATTGCAGTTTCTACATGGGAGTTCAGGTTTGAAAGCGCAAAAATATCGTGGAATGCTTTAATATGAAATTATCTCTTATAAAAGTCAACCATGAAAAATTGAAGATCATTCCAAGAAATATTTATTTTCACTCAGGACCATGCAATATTGATTGGTATTGGAAATCTTGCAAAATTCTTACCATATAAGAGTACCATTTTATGTAAGGATTCAAGAAGGATAATTAATGGAATTCTAGCAGGTAGCTAGTGGTGCAACAGAAAAATTTTTTGGATACTTCGCAAGCACAGGGCCAAAAGAATGGATTGGAAAAAACGTTATAATGTATTAAGAAATAAGAGAGAAACAAAAATTAAGAATCTATGTAGTACATGAAGAATTTTGACATGAAATTTGTACCGAACTATCAATATATGAACCAATTTGTGAATTATTTATTGCTCGGTGTTGAATACTTCAAGAAAGTCATTTTTTTATTTTCATTCATCAAAACTGTCCATGAATTATTGAGAATATTATAATTGATGAGCAATTTTACAATTATTCAGTATACTTTTGAATTGGGAACAATATAGCATGTGTATTAGCAGAGGGAATGTGAACAGGGTACCATACAGTATAAGTATAATAAATTAACTTAAAATATATATGAATGATACAAGAGCAAAGATAAAAATATTGAAAACTTTGTTTAAACGTAGTGTAGTGATTTGGATGTGTTTATTGAATAAGCTGACATAATCCTATTGATGGGCATCCTTTTGCAGGGAAGGTTTCAACATTTCAATAACCCATTTATGAAATAATTCACCATTCATAGTAATCCTTATCATTAATGCCACTGTCAAGAGTCGGATCACATCCAGGTAAAAATCCATCAATTGTTCCAGCATTCAAAATAGTGCACCTTCTGCCTTTACCCTTGAATATACTCGGCATACCTTTTGGATTATTTTATAGTGTCCACTGACAAATTTGAATACCGTTTTTGAATATCCAAATTTTATCTAGATAAATGAATTTTACGTTTTGTTCCATGTATTCTCGGTATTTATCACAAAATCGTACTATTTTTATTATACTTTTCTGTTTATCAATAAGAACTTTCCTTCAAACAAATTATTTTTATTTGTATCCAATTTTTTTAATGATATAATATAATGTTGACTTCGATCAATTGAAATCTAGGTGCTCTTTGGCCAGTTCGAAAAGGATATCTAAACTCATATATTCATTTTTTTTAATTCTAGCAAAAAAAAAGTAATTCAATGTCTCTTTGAAGGAATAATCGTATCGCACAGGTTTTCATCCACTGCTAATTCCAGGCTATAATAACATGCTAATATTCTACGGACAGGGCTTGGCGAAATCTGAAAATTTAAGAGACATTGATCAATCAGAATACACTTTGAGTAGGTGAATAACAGTTTACCTGAAACACTAGCGAAACTCGATTAATGCTAGCGGAAATATATGCCAAATCTTTGAAAAACTCGAAGTAACACCGACAAACTGCCTGGCGTTCTCTTGTTAGGCGCGATGTATCCTGGTCAATTCCAGCCATTTCAATAGCATAAGACAAAAAATGCTCAAATTCAGAGCGAATTTTTATAATTACATATTCACCAATATCTTCGATAAAATCATCAAAGCAAGATTTCTATGGGTAATGTTAGTGTTATTTCTATACCAACCTGAATTCAGCAACCCAAAATATTACTGAATAGTCTATTACCAACTTAAATTCGATTTTTCACAGCCAACCGAGATGTCAATAATTCTTAAACGGAGTATACGTGTAAAATCTGCAGTGTTAGTGCGCGCTTGTCTCTTAAACAAGAGCGTTATCATTTCGTCCAAATCTCTGTGATTTTCGAATTTTGAGCCGATGATGGTGTCAAACTATTAGGTAAGACTTACTAATGAAGAATTTGATTCTGTCCGTCCGCCCACCATTACTTTCGGAAGAGAAGGTCTAGATTTTTGAAATTTTCGGGGTACGTTTGAGGTCTGAATGCACCGTTTACGTTTATAACTGGACAAAATCAGAAGAAAGGTTTCGGGCAGAGCCATACTAGCGCTTAGGCCAACATAGGCCATGGCCTAAGGACGGCACGGTTTTAGGGGAGGCAAATTTTCGGTAAATTAAAAATATTTCTCTCTCTAATTAAAAACAAATTTTTTTAATTAAAAAAAGTAGAAATACGCAAATTCGAAAATCATAGAGTCATTCAATATTTTCCATGAATTTCAAACATTTTCAAAGCAACAAATGAGTTATTTTGTTCCAATACGCAGTTGGAAAAGGAATTAATAATCTTATAGGTAAATTGAAAAATCACATCACATCTGAATTCGAAGGAGCCGGCCTAAAAACGAACAGCAATCGTCGGTAACGCGCAACAAAGAATGTCGGCAAGCTTGATGAGTTCTATCGTTAATTGTAAATATGTATGTAACTCTCGATAAAAACGGAATAGGCTCACCCCGTCTTTGTGGACGCAGGACTGCAGAACATATTAGAAATTGTGGAAAAATCGAAAACTTGCCATTATAGAGGTGTCAGTCGTGTTTCTGTATTTCTGAATATTATTAGTGAAAGTTTCTAGTATAAAAAAAGTTATTGAAAACTAATAAGGAAATTGAATGAACTCAAGAATTGTTAGAAGGATTTTGCTGTGAAGTTATTTTTTTATTAAAATTGCAAAACTTGATTCTGAAGAATTAGAAGTAGCAGTTATCTTATTTCTAGTTATCCGGGCGATTTAGACCATTTTGAATGTTTGCACTTTAAAGCCTACGTAGCTCAGTCAGAAGGTCCTCCAAAAATTTTACTCGAGATGGGTACGTTCATAAGAAGCGAAAAAAGCTTAGGGCAAGTTTCTCCCTATCTTGAAAATGCCATTAGAATGTTTTGGCAGCGAACTGCTCAGCTTTGACACTAATTTTATCATATTTGCGATCTAGAATCTCTCAAGTGCGTTTAAATAATCTGGCCGTTTTGTGCATTGAAGCTGAGTTGTGGAGAAAAATTGATTTTGAAGTAGTGTTGCAAAAGTTTGCAGAAAAAAAAGCAAGAAAATAATCGTTGATATATTGATGAAGAGAAGTTTAATTGCAGTGTTTTTGAAAGTTTTTTGAACATTTTATAGAATAATAAAATAAACACTCTGAAACAATAAGATTGTTTCATTTCCACGATAGTAATTGTCTGAATCAACTCCTCCTGCGAAAATCACTTGATTGAAAAAATCGGCATGTGTTTCTTTTTGAGTCGCTCTACTCAGAGGGACGTCAAATTGTTATTAGCCTCAGGGAGAAAATCCGGCCCTGGTTTCGGGGATGAAGCTGTCTGAATTTTTTTAAATCTCAATAATTCGAAAAATACATGACCTGAATTGAAACTTTGTATTTCTTTGTGAAATAACAACACTGGGGTTCATTGAAATTTCGAGACGATCGTAACACTAGGAGAATTGAGGAAAAAAAGATATTTTTGTTGAGAAAAAAATGGACAGTTTATGCCGAAGAACTTTACAATAGAATAAATAGTTTACCTGCAGAGGAAGAGGTCTCGCAAAGAATAGAAAATTTCAAAACTCTAGGCTACAGAATTTTGTCGAAATGATAACGCACTTGTTCATAGAAAAAAGCGCGCAACAAGAAGACAAGAATAATCCTAGTAACTACTGAACCATCAACTTGCTTGAAAAAAAATTCACATTATTAACGAAGATATTCTTTAGAAGAATCAACAAAGAGTATAGAATAAGTGAAGAGCAACAAGGTTTTCAAGAACACAGGTCAACAATAGATGCCATCTTCAGGGTAATACAAATAGCTGAGAAATCACTGGTCTACAACTTCCCTGCATATATATGTGCTTTAAGGATCTGAAGAAAACATTAGATTGTGTCAGATTAGAAGATGTGCCAAAATTACTGAAAGAGGGGGAATACACTAGCTGGAGTAGTGAGAATAATTGAATTCATTTACACAAACAGAAATTTGAGTCGAATACGAATCAACAACGGAAGCAGATGTCGGAAATAAAACAGAGAGAGCCTGAACCCATTACTTTTCAATTTATTAATGCACAAGATCATATGTTATGCAGAAGACACAATTCTGATATGAGATAATGAAAACAACCTGCAGCCGATCGCTAATCGGCTAATCGCTAATTCGGGGCCTTCCGAACATTGGCGAAAAAATACGACATGAAGATATTGTTATGAAAATAGTCCAAATTCTTAACTAATTTATTTACAGTTCACTAACACACTATTTAATTTATCTTGACGCTATCTAGTACTGTACTGTACTCGCTTCGGGCCAATTCATATCATTTATATCAATAACATCATTATTTCCTCGATGGACATCAGCTAGCTACAACAGAATCACATGAGGACCTAGGGTTAACCATCACACCTGATTTGAACTGGTCTCTTCGTGTGAAGAAGGTAACCAGCGCAACGAGCCTCGCCTTGAAACACCAGTCTAATTAATAAATGCGACTTGAGACGCTGTCAAGATGACCTTTAAATCTGCGATCTCACTTGAGTAGGCGCTTATTGGTAATGTTCTTTCGTAATGAGCGAAGTGATTTATGTGAGTTGAATCACATAGATCAGTTTAAGCGATCGTTCTTTCGTTTTCAATCAGTTCCCCCTTCCACAACTCCAAAGTGATTGTGAGTGATTATTCTGATCGCGATATTTCTTATTTCAATTAGATTACATTGATAATGTCAAAATTTGAAGCTAGACGTTATAGAATTTTATATACATAGAAGTGAGCGCATTCTTTCGGGCTTTAAGTGAATGAATATGTTCCGATTGCAAAATCGCTTTCACTTAAATCACATAAGTTCCATCAGTTGAATCAGTGCGAAAAAACACTTCTAATAACACCGATTTGCGTGGAGGTAAACTATTTTTTTTTATTATTTACAAACACAATAAATAATTATTGCGACCGCGGGGTCGGCACTCGGCGCAAAAAACGAAGGATAAATTGGCAGGAAAGACCGGGGACTGACGCGGGCGTCGTTTATTCTCCGACACACACGTAGAGATTTACCGGATTGTCGGAACAGCCGAACGACAAACGGGTTCGGATTGACCCAAATCGATGAACTAAAAAAAAACAAATAAGAATATTTTTATTCGACACCAAATCATGTCTGAACGTCGCTCAAACAATAAGTTATAACCTCTTCGTGAACCTCCAATTCGTAATACCTCCTCTTGAAATATTCGAAGTCGCATCTATTACGATACAAAACCTTGTTGGACCCACACACCTGCTCGATGGAGAAACCGGTACCGTGGCAGAGGGCGCAATTACGTAGGTCCTTCACTTCGAGATGGTACTCCGGGTAAGCCCTCTGGTCGCACTCCAAGTGCCACGTATTCATGTAGAGGACGCTGTTGGAGCCACAGACGGGTTCTCTGATCTGGGGGATCTTGCAATACGCTCAGAAAGACCTCTCGACGATCTCGATGCCGGGGTAGAACCTCTTGGAAAAGTTAAACTCGCAAGGAGTTCTTGAACACCTTCCTGTCGGACGCGCAAACCGACGCTGGTATGCCCGGACCATCGCAGGATAAAACCAGGGGGAAAACCCCCAGCGAAAACGCTAGAAGTCGGAGCGGAGCGCGAAAAGTCGTCATAGCACTTGGTCGAATTGAAACTGAGTGTTGAATGGGTGTTACAAATTCAATACGGTTGTTAGATTGTCGATTGATTTTCAAGGCTTTTTCCACTCAAAATGACTTGGAAAATATTGGACAAGCTCTAAATGCCGTTAATAACATCAGCAGGTATCGAGAAATTTCATAATTAGAATGTAGTACATTCCACTTCTTCGTGTTCCCCCAGTTTATTCCCTTTCCTCACGCGACACACCATGTTTTACCGTCATTGCAGTAAAATTAACACTCTGTCAATTTCGCGACAGGACCAAGGACCAACCAACATCTACTAAATGTCTGTTTCTGAAAATTAACTTCAGGCTGTATGGCGGATGGGGTAGGACTTCCCATTTGAGCGTTTCTAGGTAGGTTTCAACAGGGGACGCGACATGTGTTCGAGCATTATTATGCTGCAGAATAACTTCGGAAGCCTTTTTCATCATATTGAAGTAGAACTCCCCGCAAAAACACATTATTCGCTTCAGAGCACTCAGAAACGATGTTGTTCATACCTCAGCGAAATGACAGATACTGAAAAAGAAAGCCTAATGATGACACTTCAAAATTACGGTGTTGCCAGATTGAACAATGGAATAATAAACTAGTAGCGACTTCAATGATCAAAACCGGACGAACTTATTCATACTCCTAATAAATGTGACTTGAGACGCTGTCAATTTGACGTTTCAATCTGCGATCTCACTTGAGTAGGCGCTTATCAATAAATGTGACTGATATCCTAAGATGATCTCAAGATAGGTCTTGGAAACGTCAAATTTTGAGTATGGTCGGACCCTGACTTAAGATGATCTCGAGATGACATAAACTTCTGGTATGTCATCTCATCCTCTTGTGGTTTGAGATGACATACCAGAAGTTTATGGTCGTGATTTCCAGCGTAAGGGGCCAATCTATTGGAGTGGACAACCCTTGGTTTCCCTCAAGGTGGCTTTTGGATTCGGTAGACAAGGTCGTTTATCCTTTTCATGATTTTATACGGACCTTCCCAAGAGTTCTGTAACTTTGGCGATAGTCCACGACAACGTTTGGGGTTGTGCAGCCAAACCAAGTCACCATCCTGAAACCCTCCAGCCTCGGCCTTGATATCGTACGTCTGTTTCATTCTATCGCTGGCGCTCTGGATGTTTAACCGGACTCGTTCCTGGATATCGTCCATTCTCTGTATCAAATTGTTGACATAGTCCTCTCCCGCAGTGTCTTGTCCCGGTGGTATCCCAAACCGCAGGTCACATGGAGTCGCAGTTCTCGCCCCATTACAATACTAGCAGGGGTTTGACCAGAACGCTTCAGCATTCATTTTCCATTCTGGGGGTCTTGAATAACTGTTCGGTTTTTGCATGTTGTGTCTCGTACCTTTCTTCGATCCTGTTGAACGCGGATACTTGATGAAGTTGCTGATTGTCATTTATTGTTCCACTGCCGTGCACCCCGAGGTTTTCTGTATTCTTGTCTATTAAATTTGAGTTTTGATCCTTTTATTGGATCCCTAGCAGTCTAAACCAGTTGAAAAGATTTCTTGTAACAGCTCCATTTGACAAAAAAGGACGTCATGTATAAACCGGAATTTTGGCCTCAGAACGTAGGTGTGAAGAGATTCGATTTTGATAGAAACAGAAAATTTCTAGATGATCAGGAGGGAAATTTTCAAGTACATACACAGGAGACCTAATCCCATATAGGAGAGCAGAAACATCAGACCGAACCCACAACAAAATAACGTTCATACACCAAAATGTCCAATCAATTGGTAACTGTATTGATGAGCTTCAGACTTTTATAAGTGATCAAAAAAGCTGTGATTTTATCTGTGTTATAGAACACTGGAAAACAGAGTCACAATTACAAATGTCTACACTGGACCATAACCACCAGGTTGCAAGTTTCTGCAGAGAAAAGGAAAATTCACATGGAGGGGCAGTTATATATGCCAAAGAGGGAATAACAGGACATGAAAAAAATGATTTGAAGAAATTGTCATTGGAGGGAAAATTTGAATGTGCAGCAGGGGAATTCGAGGTGAATGGGGTAAAAATTGTAGTAATATCAATATATAGCCCTCCAGGAAATGCATATGTGCTTATTGATAGGTTGGAGAAGGTATTGGACAATTGTAAGATAGTTCTATCAGGTGACTTTAACATAGACTTTTGTAGTATGTCACGAGAAAAACGAGATTTCGTATCACTTATCAATTCATACAATTACAGATTTTACTTGGATCACTCCCACCTCAAAAACAGGAATTGACAACATCTTAACTAATGAAGAAAATTATTCTTCTCAGGTGTTGCATTCAATGATTTCTAACCACACAGTTCAAAAACTGGATATTCATCTCAAGTATAACCCCACAGGTCAGTTGAATTGAAATATTTTCTCTTTACCAGGTTCAACGCCATGGCGGACACCGGTGTCCGCTCTACTATCCAGAATATGTTTGTCTGGCCTGGCCAAGCGGACGAGTTTTAACGATATTTGACATATCGATGTGTCCGCTATGGCCTTCCTCTACTGGAAAGTCTAGTGAGGTTCTTTGAAAAGGGACTTGTTTGGGAAATATGGGTGATATTTGGTTTCTAGTAACTTCGAATGTTCATAAAGAAGGCGCTTTCAGTTTTTTATGTTTTGAGAGCTCATTTTCATTTCTGGGTCGGCACAAATGTTATTAATTGAACTCAAATATAAGAAACTGTAAAAAAAAATGATGGCCCAGGAAGAAATTTTGGTCGAAATACTTCGGCGCTGAACCTGTTAAGACGATTCTTTAACCAACAAAACATAAAAAGCTTTATAGACAGCTTGAAAACAGCTTGCTGGACAGAAGTTTACAATATGGAACAATCTGGAGCAAATGACCGGTGGGAAGTTTTCATGAATGTATTCTTGAAAATCTTTAACAACTCCTTTCCTAAGAATAAAGTCCTTGAAGGAAGAAAGGAACACGTGAATCTGGAACACTCGCCGGACTTGAAGGAATGCAAAAACCGATTGGACATCCTTTATGTATGCAGTTCTGCAGATAATCAATAAAGGGAAGAATACCGAAGAACAAAAAAATAGTACAACAGCAAACTGAAACAGTTACGATCAAACAGGTACCAATCACAAGTTTTGAATTCAGATAACAAATCTAAGGCAGTGTGGGGATTAATAAAACATATTCAGGGGAAATGCAATAGAGTAGATGGCAACATACAGTTCAAGGGAAATGCAAAACAAACAGATAATAATTACAATGAGTATCTTCTTAACATATGGTGTTTTTCCTGAACTATTGAAGATAGCTTTAGTTAAACCCATTCATAAAAATTACGAAAAGCACTGCCGTGAAGTCAGGAGCTTTTGAGCGCTCGTTCATCCACCTTGTAGGTAGATTCGCATTTTCCAGTTCCAGAAACAAATTGAAAAATGTTTTGACAGCTGTCAAAAAAATTCTCAAACTTAGGCAAAATTCCAGACTTCACGTCAGTGCTTTAGCTGAACAAGTTTTGAAATTATCAAGAAAACTAAATTTCAAACGACCATATTTACGGAAACCCTAGTATAATTTTGCTCATAGATAAACGCCATCACGACATTCGAGATCCACACCTATCGTAAAAATTTCAAGTCCCTAGGCGTTTCCGTTCAAAAGTTACAATTTTTTATGGTTTCTATGGTTCTGGTCATGCGATCTGGAGAAAATTTCACATGTTGCTTGATCACCTCATTCTACATTTGAATGCAAAATTTCATCTCGATCGAATTTGTAGTTTCGAAGTAATCCGGAGAACAAAATTTTGAACGGCCATATTTACGGAACCCCTGGTGGAATTCTGCCCATTAACGAACTCAACCGAGGCATTTGGGATCTCAACCTACACTGAAAATTTATAGGTCTCTAGGTTGTTCCGTTCGAGAGTTATCGTGCTTACGGACGGACGGACAGACTCGAATTTTCCGACGGATTCGTCATTAGTGAGTCGAACATAGTCGATTGAGACAATTTTCGGCTCAAAATTCGAAAAATACAGACATCGTGACGAAATGATATAGCCCTCGTGTAAGTAGTGCGAGCGCTCAAAAAGTGCATCCATACAGATTTTGAAAACTTTAGACCAATAAGCCTATTACCATCATTTGCTTAAATATTCGAAACGAACAGAATTCATGTTGATGTGTGATAGACTAAGCAGTTCCCAACATGGATATCAGAAGGGTAAATCAACACAAACTGCTGTAGTTTCTTTAGTATATATTGGATTCTTTGGAGGATGATGAGCTCTCACTTAGAATATTTCTTGCCCTATCAAAAACTTTCGACAGTCTAAATCACAGTACCTTACTTGACAAGCTAGAGAGGTATGGAATAAGAGGACTAGCACTTAAGTGGTTTGAATCATACTTGACCAACAGAAAACGAATGGTAGTACTGAACAGGGATGACCAAATGGCAAGATCTGATTTTGGAGATGCTCAACTTGCAGTACCTCAGGGGGGCATAAAAGGACCAGTTCTGTTCATTTTGTATTTGAATGATCTCGAAGAGATGGAAAATAATAACTGCAGATTGACAAACTATGCTGATGACACAAACTCGCTTTTCAAGCAAATGTAGCCCTCCCTAAAGCAAATCAATGGTTTCAAAATAATACTCTTACATGAATGTGAATAAGAACGATCAGAACAAATCATGCACGCTTTGAAAGTCCAAATGAGTTACGTCTTGCAAGCAGCACACTCCACATAACCAATGATACCAAATTTCTTGGATTGTATATTGACAGCACCCTCTCTTTCGATAGTCACATAGAGGACATAAGCAAGAAACTAAATTCAGTTGTTTACTCCATGAGAATTATGAGTCGATACATAGACATGAAAACACTGAAGATGGTATACCATGCTAACTTCGAATCATTGATCAGATTTGGCATAATTTTCTATAAATATGGTAGGGGTAGTGAAAGGATTTTTATTATACAGAAAAGAGCTCTTAGAACAATGTTGAAATTGAACCTTATGGAAACCTGTAGAGGAAAGTTCAGAGCAAATGGGTTACTAACTTTGAGGGGGGGTGTACATACAGCAGATCTTGTTGTTTCTCTTCAAAAACACTCATATCTTGGAAGGCTTTATACCACAGAACAATTTCAAAACACACAATCTATGCTACAAGTACGAGACATAGGCTAGCCATGACAGAGAAAGGTTCATACTATAACTGTATAAAAATCTACAACAATTTACCAAATAGGATTAAGTTAATGAAAAATATCAAAGAATTCAAAAAAAATTTATTTGAGCTACTTTTAAGCACGGAACCTTATGAAATGGATGATTTCTTGAATTGTGAAAGTTGAAATTGAATTGTTATGTTTATTGACGTTATTTTGTTTAAATAGTTGTTTACAGTCGATGTATGCGATTTTTTCCTCAAAATAAAGATTATTATTATTATTGTATTGTACTTTGGAACAAGTGTTCAATCACGTACCTATACAGTTTGTTGATGATTGTTTTATTCTGAATAAACATCATTATAATTGCATATTATGTGATGACCCTGATTTTATGCTGGGCAGTGTATTTATATTGAAAGTTTTTATTAGATACTTAATATTTTCCGAAATAATATTTTAGTGAATACTCACCCATATTTAACTGATGATTCTCCATTTTCAACTGTTCCCATCTTTTCCTTCACATAATAGTTAGACTTGGGTCCTTTGGCTGAATCTAGTGTAAGAACTTGAGATTCAGATCTGCACGGGTCTACTGGACCAGATTTCCGAAAGTTTAGAATTCTCTGGAAATAAAGCATAATGGTTGATACCAGGAAACAATAGCAATTGACTTGTATTTGGAAACTACAATTACATAAAAAATCCCATAAAGAGCACACCCCAGTACAGCCATATTTCGAGTAAAAACTAAATTCGAATGAATCAAATCCAATACCATTAGAAATTGATATCTCTTAAAAACTTTGATATCAAACCTTTGAGTTCCCTATTTCTCCAAAAATCTCACTTCCTTCCAATATAACTTCGTGTTGGTCACTTACTCCTAACTCCTATACCTATATCAGAATCTTAGAATCTTTAATTCAAGAATTAAGTGTATGTACCAACAATAACAAATAACATATTCACAATCACAACAAAACACATTAACACAAGCATAGATAAAGGAAAATACCTTCCCTACTTCCTTACTACCTATGATGATCTATGAAATGAACTGTATGAACACAAAAGTAAACAAAACAGTAAACGCAGAACCAGGAACAAGATATTACAGATTACAGAATATTCTTTTTTCTTTTATCTATGCACAGAACACGAAATGACCACAGAGAACAGAAAATGTACTGATAAAACCTAGGTTGCCAACCCAAGAATTTTGAATTATTGTAGGGAAATATCACGACCGCGAGGTGGCGCTGCAAATAACAAAATGTCGGATTGAGGTGTGATCAAAAATTCCGTCATTTCTATCTTCCATAAAAAGTAAATTAAATATAAATATGAGATCCTCGTTTCAGTAATTTCAGAGATTACAGTTGATTTTAAATATTGTACAATTTGATTAGTTCGTTTTCGAAATTTTGGCGTTATTTATCGCGGGATTTTGGTTATTGTTAATAATAATGTCTGTGAAAGTCAAGATAACAATTTCAGTCATTCTTGACTATATCCCAGAGGATTTTCAAACAAATTCACTGAATATGGACTAAAAATTACGAAAAGCACTGCCGTGAAGTCAGCAGCTTTTGAGCGCTCGTACATCCACCTTGTAGGTAGATTCACATTTTCCAGTTTCAGAAACAAATTGAAATTTTTTTAACAGCTGTCAGAAAAATTCTCAAACTAAGGCGAAACTCCAGACTTCAGTGCTTTAGCTTAACAATTTATTTTCGATAATTCGCTAGAATTCTCTATGGTATCTATGGTCTTGATAATGCGATTTGGACATAATTTGGCACGTAGTTTGAATACATTATTCTTCAGCTATGTGCAGAATTTCATTCCAATCCAATCAGTAGTTTCGAAATGATCAGGAAAGAAATATTTTGAACTGCCATATTTACGGAACGCCTAGTCTTATTTTGCTCATTGATGAACGTGACCGCGATATTCGCGATCCAAACCCACCTTGAAAATTTCAAGTTCCTAGGTCTTTCCGTTCGAAAGTTACAATTTTCTATGGTTCTGGTCATGCGATCTGGACAAAATATTGTTTTAATATATCATTCTCGATTAAAATACAAAATTTCATCTCGATCGAATCCGTAGTTTCGAAATTATCGAGAAAACAAAATTTCAAACGACCGTATTTACGGAACCCCAAGTATAACTCTGCTCATTGATAAACGTGAACGCGACATTTCAGATCCACACCTATCCTGAAAATTTCAAGTCCCTAGCCCTTTCCGTTCAAAAGTTATGATTTTCTATGGTTCTGGTTATGCGATCTGGGGAAATGTAGCTTGAATATATCATTCTCCATTAATATACAAATTTCGTCACGATCGAATCTGTAGTTTTGAAATTATCAAGAAAACTAAATTTCAAACGACCATAGTTACGGAACCCTTAGTATAATTTTGCTCATAGATAAACATCATCACGAGTCTCTAGGCGTTTCCGTTCAAAAGTTACCATTTTCTATGGTTCTGGTTATGCCATCTGGACAAAATTGTACGTGTAGCTTGAACACCTCATTCGCCATTTGAGTGCAAAATTTCATCTCGATCGAATTTGTAGTTTCGAAGTAATCAGGAGAACTAAATTTCGAACGTCCATATTTACGGAACCCCTGGTGGAATTCTGCCCATTAACGAACTTAACCGAGGCATTTGAGATCTGAGGGTCTCTAGGACGTTCCGTTCGAGAGTTATCGTGTATACGGCACATTTTCAGTTCAAAATTCGATAAATACAGACATCGTGACGAAATGATATAGCCCTCGTGTAAGTAGTACGAGCGCTCAAAAATGGTGAAAGAGGCATTCCAGTATTTCAAAAGCAAAAATAATAGCATAATTATTATTTAAAATTGTTTTCCTTGGCTAGGGTTTTCACCAGACGTGATTATGGATGGAATTATGCCAATAAAATTATTGGAGACAAAATGTCCATTTATTGGTAAATTTTGTTTTTCATAACTACCTATTTGTTTCTATTGAATATTTCTCATTCTAGGCAAAAGTCATGGTCCAGGAAGTTTTTCCAGAATCCTAATTTGATTTTTTAGAAATCAAGAATTCGAAGGTACAATTGAAAATTGATGAAAAGCACTGCCTTGAAGTCAGGAGCTTTTGAGCGCTCGTTCGTCCACCTTGCAGGTGAATTCGCATTTTACAGTTTTAGAAACCAATTGAAACGTTTTTTGACAGCTCTAAAAAAAAAATTTCAAGCTAAGGCGAAACTCAAGAGTTCACGACAGTGCTTTAGGTGACCATTTTTTTTTTGAGCGCCCGTTCTACTTACACGAGGGCTATATCATTTCGCCACGATGTCTGTATTTTCCGAATTTTGAGCCAAAAATGGTTTCAATCGACAAGGTTCGACTCACTGATGACGAATCGGTCGGAAAATTCAAGTCTTTCTGTCCTGCCGTCCGCACGATAACTCTCGAACGGAACAACCTGGTTTTAGTTCTTTCGTGATAATATTTCTTGTCTTTTGCTGAGATTTTGAACCTCAATGCTTAAGAGGGTTATAACTTATGAAGTGGACCATTATGGAAAATGTAATCCGTGAGTTTGATATTTTTTCGAAAAGCTTCTAACTTATTTATTTGATTTCACAATACAAAATTGAAAGGGTAGTATCATGAGAGATGTTTGAAATGGAGTCCTTCCATCTCGACACATTTCCCAGATCTCAAAATGAGATTATAGTTATTGCCCTTCTTATCATATCGGGATTTCGTTTTAATTCTCTGCAAGCTTCTGCTATCCTCTGCCTCAAATGCTCTCGTGAAGTTATTTCAACGGCATATACATCTGATTTGTGACACTCCACAGAAAATAATCCATAGGAGTTAGATCTGGCGACCTTGGGGGCCATGCTACAGAGTGTTCTCCTTTTTGGAAATCTGTGACGATATTCTCACACTGCTGCTCTCGAATTTCCATTGCAAAAGCCATAAACAAATATCATATCGAAATACACACAATTCGAATTTTGAATTGAACTTGGAGTATTCCATTGAATTGGACAACTATGTTTGGAGAATATGTAAAGAAAGCGATATCTAGCGAATTTCCTGAGGAATACAAGTCAATATTTCTTTGTTTTGAAGCAAACACTTGAAACATTGATTACATGTTTCAAGTGGGTTTACGCCATTTGTCCCTAAATTCGATGTTTAGTTTCGAAAGAATTCAAAGCTCTTGATTATGCATACTTCAAATTATTTCTTTACGCAGCGTGTTACAACACAGTGGGTGCTTAGAATACAAGAGAGTTGAACAGAAAGTTAAAAAATTCAAAATTTCAGCAAAAGACAATAAATGATATCAAGAAAGGACTAAAATCAGGACCGCATTTCAAAAAAATTACATAGATAGAATATGAATTAGTTCGATCGCAACTCGTTTGTAACAAGTGTGCCATTCAAAGTGGAAATTGAATTCCCTAGATTGAATTATGTATTTTCTTATGACAATAACAAAATTCCTCTAAGTGATGTAGAAAGTATAGATTTTGAGGCTTGAAAGATAAATCACGATATTCTGAGTATTGCCCTGAAAATGTTGATATTTCGTGAGCCACTCGAAAGGACTTACTGAAATGAACAAACCCATGAAATTTTATCAAAATCGGACCTCGGATTCCAGAGTTATGGCTATCGTAAACTCAGGCCGAAATCCATTAATCATCCTGTATCTCTTGAACTAATAGCCTTAGGATACAAAACAAGCCACGTTTCTGAAAGGCTTGGATGACCTGCATTCACCATGCTATGGCCAAACACTCATGAAACACCCTGTCTAATTCTCTACAACTATTCCAAAAAATTCATATAGTTTGCAGGTATAAAAAAAAGTATGTTATTAATTTTTTACATTATAATACAATCACAAATCAATTTTTTCAATTTTATATTCACTAGCAGCGATTTTTGTGACTTTCTTCTTCTTTAATATTTGTTCAACAAAGCATAAACATTCAGTATAAGAAGAGAATGAACACATTGGATCAATAAATTCTTTCAATGCAGATAATACTTCTACAATTTTTTCTTCTTTTGAGAAAAAGAATGTTTGAAAATTGGCGGAAAATATAAAATTTGCCCATTCAACGAGTCTTATATAGAAATGAATATCAGTTATATTCTGATCATATTTCAATGAATATAATATGAAATTTAGTAACTTCAAAATAGTAGACACTTCTAATCTCCAAAATGCACCATTACTTTTTTCTACGAGGGGTTTTTCCAGCACGAGTTTCAAAATTTCATACCTCTCTAAAGGCTGTAAATCTTCTTGGTAATGTTCACTCGGTACTAGCTTCGATTTTCTGAAACTCTGTCTTGGAAGTTCTAGAATATAGCGCAATACTTTAGCGTGACAATCTTCTGCTATTACTTTGCAATCTCTTATAAGAAATTTCAGGTCTCTAAGATTTGTACTTTCGATAAATACAGGTAAGAGATCTTGAAATATTATAGATTCTGGACATCCTCGATCTAAAGAATCCTTGATAATCAAGTCTTTTTCATCTTTTTTCTTTCCAATATTTTTGTATCCTGTCCAACATAATTCCTCCACATTATGTACAACCCCATCATATATATTAGCAGAATAGTTTTCTATAAGAGCTGATAACTGCGCCTTTCGCAAGTGGAATGGAACAACAGCTAAATTTTGTCCAACAGGTACGAAAAGTTTTTCTTGAATTTTACATAATTTTGCTCCTATAGTTTGTAGTTTGAATGATTGTGTACACTGAATACATTTGAATTCCATATTATATATAATCAGTAATGCTCCTTCTTGATTACTATTACCTCCATATATGGCAAGGTAGTCTTCATCTAAACTCACCATTGATACTGGATCTGTGCATGCTATAGACTCGATAACACAAAACATTTCACCAAGTTCTACAGAGTTGTCTTCTACAGACTTAACATACAATTTACCATCTGACCAAAGAGTGAGGATTTGAATTTGTTGGTCAGACAAATGGAAACAACATCCAACCAACAATTCACAAGCAGATCTACCTAGAGTAAATCTTGAATACTGCAATCTATTTCCGACAGAATCAAAACCTGCCCAAAGCAAATGGCTTACTCTATTGGTGTTAAAATTACCTACTAAGAGTCCAATGTATTTGTCTGCTTTTGAGTAACAACATATTTTATCCATAATATATTCTTCATTTTTATCAAGGATCTGTTCTGCCATCAGGGTTTTGTGATTAGCAAGTGCATATTCCAATGTCACTATATCCCCAGCTTCAAAGATTACAAAACTCGTATTATTTATCACAAGAACTGTATCTATGTTAGATTTAAATTTGAACTTTTTAACTCTATCCAAATTCGAGTTATCGGATTCCCAACATCTGATGAACAAATTATTGAATACAGCAACATATTTCTGAGTTTTCGAATCAAAAATAACAGGTGAGGTAAATTTTTCTTTCGTAGTCCAACTAGTAATCTGGTTCTGATCCACCACGCCGTACTTCATGGCCATATTCTTTCCCAGCGTGACTATTACATTACCATTTTCTGAATCTTTTGAAATTCCTAGGAGACTTCTATGATGGATCAGTGGACAGAGTCCGAAATAGTGTCCAAATTTAGCCATGTTGAAAAATTCACTTTCACTTATTCACAACACAATTCTTCTCGCATGCGATAGCAATAGCAATGATAACATCATAACCTCCACCAAACTTTAAAATATAAACATGGATTTATTTAATGGTTATTCATCGAATAATAAGACGACATGTGACTCTTTTTTTATGAGGAGTATCTTAACTCTCACAAATAACCATGGGCCATGGACTAAAAAATAATTTAATTGGGTTTCGTATTCAATATCTGAAGCTTTCAGATAGAGATACTTTTTCAATAACATGCAATAATTTTTTAGACTAAAAGAAAAAACTTCTTTCAATGAAATGTTTATTTTTAACAACAACCAAGAAAAATTATGAGTACCTACCTAGATAGATAGACATTTTCTTGATATTTTATACAAATGCATGAAAATAAATTTAATATTCGATAAAAATAATAGACGCTCGTTAAATGTAATGAATTCTAATTATTCTAAAAATATATAAAATTTACACGCATGGTGAAATAATAAATACTAGATATACCTAGGTATATAATAGAAGCTCGAATGAATATTGGTCGTCTATCTGAAGTTTTCAAATTTCAAAATGAGACAAGAAAATATGTACCTATTGGATAGACTAATAAAAGCAAGCCAACAAATCAATACATGTAACCCCATGAAACATCGAAATTTATCCTTTGTATCTGCAGACCGGTTTCGCAGTTTTACGGCTCGTCAGTACAGCTAACAGACTGACACTAATTTATTTACACTCAATACTTTATCTACACGAGTTCGGCCGATGTCGTTTAATATCTGCTTCATAGTTCTCGAAGGGTCGAGGTCTGTCGAGAGTGGCTAAATTGGCTAATAATAAAATTATCAGTCTATGGCGTGGATGCCACTGGATGCATCAAGAATTCTAGAAGCGACAGGTCCGGCATAAGTTCGTTACAATATAATTCGGTATAAAATTTACGTGCATGTTAAAATAAAAAAAGCTCGATGAATATAATGAATGAGCACTACCAAATTCAAATGTTTCTCGAACTAATACAAATGTTCGTTGAAAAATAGTAGATTTTCGATAAATTTACAGAATTCTCATTACAGGATTCGAATGCTTCGTAAATTTGTAAATATTCGGTAAAATATAATAAATGTTTCATAAATGTCGAATGGAAAATTGATGGTGAAAGAATACTTACGAATAACTTCAATAAAAATGGTACAACACTTTTAAACATACTGTAGGTACCTATATTTCCATTGAAAATGAAAAAGAACAGAAAACAAAATAAACATTTAATGAACTAAAATATATAATTTATTGAACAGTGGATATGAGTTATCGAGCATTTATATTTTTTCTAGCGTAATACTGTAAAATGCTAATGTAAGTAGAACGGGCGCTCAAAAACAACAAGGTCGAAGCAAGCCTCGTAATTTCGAAAGAATGTTTTGGAAATACATTTCAGACATGGATCCATATAATGAAATTAGATATGACAGAAGCTAAGCCTGCTAAGCACTAATTTGAAACGCATTCTTCGTTTTTGAGCGCTCGTTCTACTTACTCGAGGGCTATATGATTTCGTCACGATGAAAAAGAATATCAGTGTGTTCTGTGGATTCCGCCAGTTTCTAATAGCATGCTGTTTCCAAGAAGCTTTATTTTATCATAGTATTCTCTGACCAAATAACAGAGGTTATCTCTGATAAAACAAGGCATTTATTTTTGCCGGTTAGTTTTATGTTTTACAATTATAACTTGGCATGTTTGAAAATTTATGACTTTGATTATAACTAGAAGAAAATTGTAAAAATGATTCAAGATACGGAAGAAAATTTCCCAAGAGGTGGTAAAAATGTTACAACATCAGTGAAACGTAAACCTAAAAATGATATGGTAATATTCTATTCAGTAAACGTTGATGCAAGAATTATTTTTTTTATTGATTACAATAGAAGACATGTTTTTACAATTTATTTCAGCTCTTTGGAAATGCACCTAAAAAGCAAAAGAAAGATAAAGTGGAAAAAAAGGTGAAAGTTGATTTGAATCGAATATCCCTAACGAATTTAGGGATGTTATCAAGACAGGTAAGAGTGTTTGAAAAAATATATAAGAAAGAAGTGCCTTATCTTCTTTTATGTTGCAGTCAATTTCAGAAGGAATGAAACTATTGGCATGTATTAAGAAAATTACAGAACATGCTCTAGAAGTCGAGTTACCTGGATTAATAATTGGAAAGGTTATGATTGATTCAATATCAGATACCCTTGTCAAAACCTTGAAAAAAGCTTTATGTGATCCATCAAAAATTACCTCAGTAAGTGCTGAAATTTTTTTTGATCAATGCTATCCAAAGTGATGTACCTATGTATTACAGAAAACATTTTTAGGTTTCAGATGTATTGAAAACTTTTTTCCATTGTGGACAGTACGTTCCCTTGAAAATTAAGACAATACAAATTACAGATGAAAAAAGTGTAATTCTTGGAACTATATCCCCAAGGGACGTGAACAGTGATAGACGACACAATTCCTTCAAAAATGGGGAATTGATATGGGCTTCAATAGTGTCTGAACTGGATCATGGATATCAACTTGATTGTGGTGTTGCAAATTGTAGAATATTTCTACCGAATCAGCATATAGAGGAAGGAGTGAAATTGGGTAAATATAATTTCAGTGTAATTAATATTAATCAAATCTCAACTGAAATTGAAATTTATGATAATACAGTGGAACTTCCCTTATTCGAATCTCCAAGGGACCGTACTTTCACTTTGAGTTACGGAAAATACAAATGACAGAAAAATGCACTAAATTGAGGGGTTTTTGAATTTACATAGATATGTATATTTACATATTTATGTATTGCAGAGGTATTACCAAAACCCGGTATCATATACATTATGTAATACTAATACTATGCTTACATGTAATGAAACAAATTTTCCGAAGAAAATGAGCAGGCCAAAAAATCAATTCATGTAACCCCAGAGAACATAAAATTCATCTTTCGCAACTGTAAACCGGTTTCAACTTAAGTCTCATCACTATAGTTTATTTTGATGAAAATCCATAATTAAACTGCTTTATACCTACTCAATTACATGATTGTCGCTAAATAGAGTTCAAAAACCACAACACATGTTTTGATAAAAATAGCATCATGAGTTGAGTAAAGATAGTTTTATTTTAGTTAAGTAACAAGTGTAGTGGTTTTTCAAAATCTAGTTTTTGAGCCCTCGTACTACTTACACGAGGGCTATATCATTTTGTCACGAGGTCTGTATTTTTCGAATTTTGAGCTAAAAATGGTCTCAATCGACAGAGTTTGACTCACTGATGAAGAATCCGTCGAAAAATTCGAATCTGCCCGTCCATATACACGATAAGTCTCGAACGGATCGACCTAGAAACTTGAAATTTTCAGGGTAGGTTCGAATCGCGCATGCCGCGGTTACGTTCCTTGTTGGGCAAAATTCGCTCAGGGGTTCCGTGAATATGGCCACTCGAAATTTTGTTCTCCTAATTACTTCGAAACTACTGATTCGATCGAAGTGAATTTTGGCACTCATGTGGAAAATGACGTTCAAGCTACATGCAACATTTTGTCCAGCTCTATAGAAAATTATAACTTTGTAATGGAAAGGCCTAGGGACTTGAAATTTTAAGGATAGGTGTGGATCTCGAATGTTGCGGTCATGGTTCGAATGATGCGGTCATGTTCATCAATGAGCAAAATTAGACTAGGGGTTCCGTAAATATGGTCGTTTGAAATTCAGTTTTCTTGATAATTTCAAAACTATGGATTTGATACTGACTAAATTTTGTATTTTAATTGAGAATGATATATTCGAGCTACATTTTTTTCGGATCAATGATCAGAACCATAGAAACCATATAAAATTATAACTTTCGAACGGAATGGCCTAGGGACTTGAAATTTTCAGGATAGGTTTGGATCGCGAATTTCGCGATCACGTTCATCAATGAACAAAATTAGAAGAGGGGTTCCGTAAATATGGCCGTTCAAACTATTTTTTTCCTGATAATTTCCAAACTACTTATTGGATTGGAATGAAATTTCACATATCGATGAAGAATAATGTATTGAAAATACGTGTCGCGTTACCAAGACAATAGATACCCTAGAAAATTCTAGCAAATTATCGAAAAAAAATTGGTCACCGAAAGCACTGACGTAAAGACTGGATTTTCGCCTTAGTTTGAAATTTTCTTTGACAGCTGTCAAAATCTTTCCAATTTGTTTCTAAAACTGGAGAATGCGAATCTACAAGGTGGATGAACGAGCGCTCAAAAGCTCCTTACTTCACGGCAGTGCTTTTCGTAATTTTTAATATTTTCAAATTACAGTAGAACCTCGATTATCCGAACCTCAATTATCCGAACCCTCAATTATCCGAACGCTGATCAGTTTATCCAAACATTCAATTATCCGACCAATAGCATTTCGCCAGTGGAAAATATTAGACTATTTTGTGAAAAAAGATTAAAATATTTAATGTACATACCTATTTCACTGTTTTATTAGTTGGATATTTGAATGTTTATTTATATATTTAAAATATTTGTTTGATCTAACTCAAAAATCCGACATTTTGATTATCCGAACTTTTGATTATCCGAAATAGTCCCGTTCCGAATTAGTGCGGATAATTGAGGTTCTACTGTAATTCTGTTTGATGTAATTGTTGTATCTTGAAATTCTGTTCTCAAATCTGAGCATCTAGATCATGAATAACCAGAATTTCAAGATAATTCCAGCGAAAGTAAAGAGCATTTCAAGAACGTGTTATTAGTTTCACAGAGATCATATAATGATATTTTGGTAATGATCTAGAACTATTTTTTCCTGTTTATGAAAATAGGTATTTATAATTTCTCAATTTCAGATATCGGACAGCCAATGTGGTGTAAAGTGCATAGAGTTGATAGTGATAATGCTGCGTCTACTCTGAGAGTGGGAATAAAAAGACAGCATGTTGATTCAGTTCTTACCGATGACACCATTCCATTGAATTCAATCTTGCCCGGTACAAAAGTAGAGGTTTATGTTGAAAAGGTATTATTTTGAAATTATTTTAATTCAAGACGACAATTAGTAAATGAGGTACTTTGTGTCTCAAATTATTTTTTATAATCTGCTTCAATGAAACTAAAGCACAAATATAATCAAAGTGGGAGTATAGCTAGTGGATGTTTTGACAGCTATTAAATTTGGTGGATGCTTTGCCTCTCTAAGAAGATGTTTTCATGAATTCTAGATTTACCAAAGATAACATTTGATTATGAGATTTCATTTTCAGATTCTCAAAAATGGAATATGCTGTAAATTCCTTGAAAACTATACTGGTTTCATCCACGAGTCTCAGTTGAATCCTGCAATGAAAAACTTGAACACCATAAAGGAAGCGTCTATGATGTGTGCCTACGTTTTGTATGTGGAAAATATAACCAAAATTACCCAGTTGAGTATGAGAAGTTTAAATTCAACTTTCAAGTTATCATTCGAAAGGGGAAATAAAGTATCAGCAGAAGTAAGTGTTTGCTCTTTCATAGTTGTAGTGTTTCTTCATTGTTTCATCTTCCACACACATTCCTTACATCTTAATTATTTATTTCTGGAACACAATTATTTTTATTACAAACCTCTAAACTTTCAAGTTTGTACGGAATTGGTTCCTAAAACAAAAATATCCTTCGATGACCGTGATTTGTAGAGCTTTGAATCATGGACAGATACGGGATAGACATCAAGATAGTGAGTCAGGTCAAATTTGCGGCCACTAGTCTATATTTACAGAAAAAGTTTCGAGCTGTTTTTGACATATTTTTGCCTTTATATTTTCAAATGAAGCTCTGAAATTTTATATGAAGATTGAAGATCATAGTACCATGATACATTGAAAGATGCACATGTAAACTTTCCTTAGATATAGCCATTTGAAATTTCATCAGGATCGTATCACTAGAAGAATAGTTATCTTTGGTAACAATTCGCTATATGCTGCTCAAATTTTTCGCCTTCATATAAATAAAATGAGATATGTAGAAATTCCACACGATAGAAAAACGAGCTGGTTCCACTTACACGAGGGCTATATTATTTCGTCACGATGTCTGTATTTTTCGAATTTTGAGCCGAAAATGATTGTTTATCAATCAGCAGAATGAGACTAGGGGTTCCGTAAATATGGCTGTTCAAATAATTTTTCTTCTGATAATTTTGAAGCAATTGATTTGATTGGAATGAAATTTTGCATATACAGTAGAACCTCGATTATCCGAACCTCAATTATCCGAACCCTCAATTATCCGAACGCTGATCAGTTTATCCAAACATTCAATTATCCGACCAATAGCATTTCGCCAGTGGAAAATATTAGACTATTTTGTGAAAAAAGATTAAAATATTTAATGTACATACCTATTTCACTGTTTTATTAGTTGGATATTTGAATGTTTATTTATATATATAAAATATTTGTTTGATCTAACTCAAAAATCCGACATTTTGATTATCCGAACTTTTGATTATCCGAAATAGTCCCGTTCCCAATTAGTTCGGATAATTGAGGTTCTACTGTATTATAGATGAAGAGTTATTTATTCATTTGAAATTTTGTCCAGATCGCATACCAATACCACAATATTATATATTCAGCAGAAACCATATTCCTCTGCTGCTCTAATGAAACTGAATGGAATTCTCTTCAGCCTAAGAATTCCAGAATAATATACATTTCTTCCTTTGCGTTTAGATCCAAATTAATTCTCATTTCTAATTACTTCCGATTCAAATTCAAACGCCGGCTGATATTTCATGTTAACTGACAAACTTTTCCACTCAAGTTTGACGTTAATCAAAATAACCTGAATCAAACCACGATTAAGTCAATGAGCCATCGATTAATTGTACTTGAGATTAAAAACGCCTCTATTGAATTGATCGATTAAAATTAGATGAGAATAAGTACAACCAAATTTATTTGCGAAGTATTAGAATTTTGGTTCTAAAAACCTGCAAGTCTAAAACAAATCATATTATGAAGCTAGAAAATTTTTGGAAATCATTACTTACCTCTGTTGCTTACTCCAATTCACTTCTTTGCATTTTCATAATCATCAATTACGAATTCCTTCTAGACGTAATGAGGAAAATTAACGCATTGTCATTGGAATGAAGTTCACTCACCAACTTATCAAAATTGATTGAAAATTCCTGGAATCGATATTTATGATCTTCGGCCCTGTTGCCAAAACATGGTAAATTTTTAACTCGAGCTCTATCTTCACATGGAACAGCTAGAGAGCTGAATTTCCACATAATTTAAGGAATATCTCATATGTGGATACAAAATTTCATTAGGATATGGCGAATAGTTTCTGAGATACTAAGTTTTGGAAAAGAATTTTTTATTCTTCTAGAGATACGGATTTCGCCCACTAATGAACCCAACTGGCTCATTCAGTCCCCGAACATACCCTGAAACTCTAGGACTTTCCTTTTGAAAGTTATTGTGTTCATAATACAATCATCAAGAAATTCCTATTGAATCTTCGTTTCTAAATAAATATTGAAAATATATATTCAGGAACATATTCTAAAAATTTGTAGCTCTGCTTTAGTTTTTTATTAACATATAACATCCTACATATTGCGTTTCATAAACAAACTTTGACAAGCAATTGAAATCAATTTTCCTTTCTACTAATGTTGAAGTCTTGAAACTATCATTGTATTGAATACCTAAACTGACAAAAATATTGTTTCTTTTCACCATTACAATTCTGTTTGTTTCAATTTCAGGTGATAGGGAGAAATGAAATAGGCGTTTATTTCAAACTAAACAAGCAAGAGAAAGGTTGGATATCGAACAAACGACTATTGAGTAATTCATCCGAAAATACTAAAAGCGATAATTTCATAAATGAAAAATTTACTAAAGGAAGCAAACACCAGTGTGTTGTTTTGAGTTACAACCACATGGATCGCGTATACATATGTAGTATAGAAAAAGATCTACTCAAGGAGAAGTATTTCTCATCAAAAGACTTGAATGTTGGCGAACTTGTGGAGGGAACAATACAAGAAATTAAAAAAAATGGCATTGTCTTGGCTGTTGGAAAAGTGAAAGGTTTTGTCCCAAATATCCATTTGACTGATGTTCTGTATTCTGAATTTTTGAAGAGGAAGTTTGTCGTGGGAAAAAAAGCTAAAGCAAGGTGAGTAAAAAAAATCTGATTCTCGTCACCCAGACTTGTCCCGCGTCACCGCATCCAAGAATCCAAATAAACATGAATAAATTAATTTCAAACATGCTGCAAATAGTTTTTGAATCCATAAGAAACACCATTCATTATTGAATAATTGTTATTTTTGCATATTTTGATGAAACTGTAGATCGCTTTCGGCTTATTAAACCTCATCAATACAGTACAGCGATGGTGAAATCCACGTGAGGGACGGAATGCGAATGAAGAATTTGATGTTTTAATGCCATGGCAACATCAACAACTTGAGAAACGTAAAATCTGAAATTTAGAGTTCACGTTTGACTCTAAATAATAATTCAGATAATTTTTGATTATTGATCTGATAGGTGTACCTTGTTATGTCGAATAAAATATTGATGAATTTTCCGAAAACTGGAAAAAAACTTATTGTGGGGCTGGGAAATCTTTGAAAAATTATCACTCTTTGCCATCTTCAAGTGTAAATATCCCTAATTTTCCTTCAAATCCGCTTCACTGGCCAGGAGAAACGAAATTTTTCATTCATAACCTCTATGGTATCGGATTATAAATAGAGTAGCTAGAAAGCTGAATTGAATTGATGCCTCATATGGGAACACAAAATTTCAGGAGGATTTGGCGAATCATTTCTGAGATACCAAGTTTCAATGAAGACTTTTTTGAAAATCTTCTAGTGACACGATCCTGACTGAATTCCACATAAACTTTTGTGTCGTTATCTTACAACTAGCTACAAGGTTTCAATTCGATCGGATCGGTATTTTTCATATTATTGATAATGA
The DNA here is from genome assembly GCA_963966015.1 of Aphidecta obliterata. NCBI lineage: Eukaryota > Metazoa > Arthropoda > Insecta > Coleoptera > Coccinellidae > Aphidecta > Aphidecta obliterata. The sequence goes on along the minus strand of OZ014430.1, from coordinate 6,638,375 downwards.
GATAGCTATATCTACAGAACCTTCGGCGGATTTCGTCCATTAACGAATTTAACCGGCGCATTCAGATCTCGAACGTAGACTGAAAATTCCAAAAATCTAGGCCTTTAGAGTTATCATGTTACCGCAGGACGAACGGACATAATTGAATTTGACCTCGTATTATTCATCTGTTAGTAGAACCTAATCGTTTGAGACCATTATCCGCTACATTCGAAAATTACAGATATTTAGGTCAAAAAATGATAACGCCCGCCCTTGTTCAAAGGGAACAAGTTCGCAGAAAGTATCAAATGATTATTGGTGTGATGTAGAATTCCATGATTATAAAAAAAAAAATGGGTATTGCATTCGAGAAATGAAAGTTGATATAATTGCCAAGAATTCATCACTCACATCAAAGAGCAACTATGAGATTTTATATGTTTATCTCAAATCCTTGAAAATTGTTCAACCAATTTTCTCCGTGATACACCCTCTATCGCTAAGATGAAACGGGATCTTTGAATGCCTATGTTTCATGCCAGCGGGGACATCCCCAAGTCGAAGATATGAAAGATATCAAAGCCCTTCTTTCAAAAAATGTATGAAAAAAAAATTCATGAAAACAGTAATTGCAAAATTCTAATAAAATTGATCAATTAATAGGTCGGTATATATTATCTCAACTCAGCTGTTTCATTTCGTTTATGTTATATTTTTAATTCTTTTTGCTCATTTTAGAGTGTTCTCATCAAGTGAAAAGAGTGTCATCTTCACAATGAAGCCATCTTTCATCAGAGATGATAAATATTTCAAAGATTTTGAATCAATTCAATTGAATGAAGTTTATCCAGCACTTGTGTTGAAAGCTAAAAATCATGGAGTGGCTTTATCCTTTTTTAATAATATCGAAGGCTATGTTCCATTCAAAGAGTACAACTTCCAGATAACCCAGGAATATAGAGACAATCCTTCTTCATTCTTCTATTCGGGTCAAGTGGTAAGTACAAAATTTTTTGAAAACATTAATTTCAGAATAACTTATACCCTTCAACAGAACTTCTGATAGGAGTCCTTTTCCCTCCTGAATAAAACATTCCTAATTATTTTCAGATCAAAGTTCGAGTTGTAAAAGTGCAAAGTACTAAAGTGGTTGCTTCATTAAAATTGGATGTCAGCACAAGTACCCAAATTGAGATAGGAAAGAATGTAAAGGGCATCGTGAAGGAAAAAACAGAAAATGGCCTGAAAGTGATTATAAGCAAACTGAAAAGGGAAGGTTTTGTTCCAGTGGAACATTTGAGTGTCGATTTATCTCTTTGTCGGCCAATGATGGGTGAGTGGAAAATTTTCAAAATCTTCAATGAACTAAAGAACATTGTTATATCATATCTGTTAATCAGATGTCTGATGAATTTTGTAAATAATTGATAAATAAAAATTTGCCAAATATGATGGTTTCAGTTGATTAGATTCATGGTTTTTCTTTATTATTCATTTATTCACCATTAAGTAACATTAGTCTTCTTTATTTAGATTTTTCATGACACAAAATAAGTAGGACTTAAATCATATATGTACTATTGCCCAGAATAAATTCTAAGATTTCATTCAGTTATTCTCACCTTTAATGAGATCAAATTTACCAGAAGGCAGATTTGAAGTAAATCTGTGTATGTATAGAACTCTATGTGAAGCATCTTTGTACTGAGGTTATTTTAAATTCGTTTTTTCAACCTTTCTTCTATAAATGAATTATCTCTTACCAGAAACATTCAAGGAAAATGACGAAATTTCCAATTTAATGATTTTGAATGCTGACGAGACAGGGATAGTATTATCGAGAAGGGAAGCTATAGCTTATAAAAGATGCGATTTAAAGATACCCAAGTTCCAAAATTTGAAGAAAAATGCCATGTTAAGATGTTCTGTTGAGGCAGTAGAAGAAAATGGAATTTTAGTATCTTCCCCAATCAAAAATTTCAATGGAAAATTATTTGTCAAGAAGAAGGTTAGTGAATTAGAAATATGTGATTTCTTTTTGGTACAATCTTTAAATTTACAGAATGTTACTAAGGAAAAAACAATTCCAAAATTCGAGATCCATCAAGGTGTCCTTGCTAAGGTGATCGAAATTAATATAGCGAATAACACTATTGAACTTAGTTTGAAACCAGAAAGTGTTTTCGATAAAAACTATCAGGTAAATATTTAAAAATTCATTTTCACTCATCTGAAAACTATTGTTTCACCAGTAAAATTTTTCATCATTATTTTTCAGAATTCAATCAATTTATTTATTGAGTATTTGGCAGATGAAGAATACTTGAAGAGGTATGGATCCGAAAATGAATGGCCTATCAACGAGTATGATTTATGTGAGAAAATACAATGTACTGTTAGGCAATCGACACAAAAAGGATGTTTGGTAGAATTACCAAACGGTTGTAAGGGATTGGTGGTAGCATCTCTATCTGCTTGTAAGTAATATCAAATTGAATTATCGATTGAGGAGTCCTTAAAGCCAAATAATATTAATTTGTATCATTCTCTGCAGCGGTGAAGAAAGGTGACAAAGTGGAAGGCTTGGTTTTGGGCTATAATTATTCACTTAATTATGTGGAAGTTTGCTTGAATCAAACGATTATAAACTCAATAGATCCAAATCAAGGTGAGCAGCAATTTTATGCAGAATTCGAAATCAGTTTATTTGTATGTGAATGGAATAATTAGAATTTTATGTTTCAGACGGAGTAATACCTGAAAATGAGCCTTACTTCACAGTAAACAAACTACTTACTAGAGAGCAATATATTCTAGGTGTGACACGTAAATCTGCCAACAGAAAATTGGTTTATTTACCATTGAGGTTGTGTGAGAATGATTGCCTTAACCACTTGAAAAATTATTATGAAACTGATACCTTCAAAGTAGACATTTGCGGGTAAGTTTGAAAATTAGTTATTTAAATTAGTTAAAGAGCACAACAGAATATGGCAAATAGTCTCTACGATCCTATCGAAATTTCACATGAGTTTGTGACATTATTTTAAAACTAACTACAAATTGATCAAATCGGTATTATTCGATTATTGAGGAAAAAAATCATTTTTTTTTCATTACAATTGTACTTTATAACTGATTGTAACATCGCAGTGGGCTTCGGAATATTCCTTTTTTAGCGCTTCATATGCAGACTGTTCACAATTGCAATTCCAGCCACTGAATATATTTTCTGCGCGCATCGTTCATTTGATACCTATAGCTCGGAACATTATGTGAGGAGCGCCAAACATTAATCCCAAGTCGACTTTGATGTTAGAATCATTTATAAACACCCTGTATATAGATGTCTATATACAATGCCATTATTATGCATGCTCAAAGTCGAAAATTATGGTTTTGCGTCCTCTAATTCAACCCAATTCCTAACAAATATAACAGAATCCATGAACATACATTGTACACCAAAATGCTGGAATAAAAGAATAAATGTTCGAGTTGAATATTTCAAACCCAGAACATCTGTTCGTATTATTTATGATAAAAATGTCAAGTAGCGCTTGAACCAAGATAACCCCCCAGATAACCCAGACTTACCAGAGTCAACTAAAGTATCAGAATCACGCAATACGGGGCCTGTGGCAAATTCAGTCAAATCAAAAAATGCTACAAACTAAACCACCTGAATCGAGGTTTGATTAAAAATTAACATTTTTTTCTATGACATCCATAATCATCGAACACTTTTTATGATCACAACCATAGAATCATTTTCAATAATTTACCTTATAATCACAGATCCATTTAATCGTAAACAGGACCATAGATCATGACTATAAATACTGAAATTATTCAGTATTTTTCATCTCATCAAAATAAATTAATTCGTTTAAGAAAAGACTACCAATCATTTTTTATTTCGAATCGAATGGTGTGGAATAAATATGAGGTGCCATTTGAAAATCTCGAAATATTTCAATTTTAAGTTCCACATTTTCGGAGCAAATTCTTCAAAAAACTTTTGGATTCATCAAAACACCGAATCTACCACATGAATGCTGGGATTATCTACTTTAAGAGTGCTGAGTTTGGTTTTGGTCGCATACTTAATAATTGAGATATTGCATTTCCAAACTGGCAATGCAGATGTCAAGAATTTCAAGAATTAAATATGCATAACTTGGCAACAGTGCATGGCAGAGAAATTTTTTTCAGTAGGTTATACTGGGAATTTAGTATTGTATCGATACCTAAATAAAAATATACGTAGTTCCATTTGAAATAAGAAAGTAGATATGCGTTTAAGATAGATGTGGCAACACTGTCGACTTGAAAATATTTTAGGCGAAGAGGTCCCTCATCCCCAAGTCTCCACCTAAAATTTCCAAACGAAATATTCACTTGTTCTCTAAATACTTCTAATAGGCCAAGTTAAAAGGAAAACCCTGTATACAGGGTCCTGCAATAGTACGTTTCGTTTCCAAAGCTGCCGAACCAGACATCTTGAAATGTCTTACTTCCTCTTGTACTTTCATTTCTGCATCTCAGGAACTTATTTACTTTATTTATTATATACAGGCTGTTCCATAAAATGAATTGACTTTTTTGAACTCTTCTCCCTTGTGTTAGATTAACTCTTCAAATGGCAAAATGGCGTTTAACGATCCCAGTCACAAGTTAACTTAGTATTCACTAATCTACGACTAGACTACGATTTTCACTAATAAGAGGTTTTACTAAACGACGAAACGTGTTTCGCCATACCATCGCTTCTCCAGGTGATAAGATATGTTCTTCTTACATATTGCAGAATTTTCATTATTATGAATGTACATATTATTTTCGTTATGATTATTTTTCAAACTAAAGAAGACGCACTCTGCCTTCTATTGGTTAACAATTAGCGAATTCTTCAAACACTATTCCGCGAAACTGCATCAACATGGAAAATTGCCAGTGTGGTATCTTTTACAAAGATTATAGTTTTATCCGCCTCAAAATATTCAGGGACGAATATAAGAAATAGTAGAGGTCCCAGGATAGAACCCAAGGTAAACATTGAAGAACTCCGAACAGCATTCCTTGAATTTGACTGTTATCTTTCGATCCGTGAGTGTGACCACTCTAAGAATTATCCATTGAAAAGCCAAGTTATAGAGTTTACTGAGACAATATTATGTGTAGTTTTTGAGATATAAGATATTTTCTTGCCATTATTATTGAACTCATCATTGTAAAAAAAAAAAAGTTATTACTCCGTGAGAGAATATCTAGAGATTTAGGAATTATAATTATTGCTGAATTTAGTTCAGGGCTTTGTTGAACTTTTCATTTCTTTTCTTCATTATGACCTATCCTATACTAGATTATCAGAAAGGATCAATAAATATTATTATTATTAATATTATTGTTCAAACTTTTTTGGGTATCAGAAAGAGTGCAATCGAATCACTGTTATTGTAAAATTTGTAAAACATAATCCATTGTTCTTGTTGTATGTCGAATTCATTTACTAAAAGCCATTTATTATTTACAGAAAATATGAAGATAAATTGATAGGATTTCATAGAAAATTGAAATATTCATTAGATTATACATTTATACTGAAAAATACAAATTGGTCAGATTTGGATACTTCAATCTCTAGTCATCTAGAATCTGATGAAGAAATTTTAGAAAGTGATGATGATGTTGAGGAGGAAGAATGTCAAATTGCACTTGAAGAAAGTGATGAGATCGAAATGGAGGAACGATTAAGTGAAAAAAATAGAGATTCTGGTATTTACTTCACCTCAATTGAAGGAAACTCAACAAATGAATGTAAAAAAGATGGTTCATCAGGTATGGCTGTGCTTCTAAGTATTATAAGGAATAATATTTGAGAAAAATTTTGATTAATGGTATTTGACAGACTCACATTATGTTTTTCATGTGTGTGTCACAATTTGTTCTATTATGGCTTTCTACATTTTGAGGAATTTGTTTTTATGAAACTCTTAACTTGTGATATTATTTCATAGAATCTGAAGGGGATGAAGACAGAGAGACTGATATCCAAAAAGTCAAAGGAAATACCGTAATCAGGTTAAGTGGTGAACAATTACGGCAGAATGAAGATCAGGATCAAATAAATTCTCGTCTGAATGAGTTCACTCCATACTCAAATTATCTCACTGCTGAAATAACAGAAGAAAAAGATGAGTCATCTTCAGATGATGAAGTGAAGGAGGTAAGTGATCTGTTACATTGAATTTTAAATGGGTTAATGTCTTATTGAATTTCAAGTCTATTGAATATTTTGTTTCAGGAGAATAATATGAAGAAAAAGAAGTTATCTGCTGCCGACAAGAAAAAAAAGCAAAACAAAATCGAAGATACTAAAAATGTAGAAGCAGTAGCAGATCCAACGCAAGAAGTTGAAAGCACTGAACACTATGAGCAACTTCTTATGAATAACCCTAATTCATCCACTTTGTGGTTGAAATATATCGCATTTTGTTTAGCTGTGAGTAGTTTAATTTCAAAATGTATTTTTTGTTCGATTGGTTCCTAATTGATTGATTAATAGGTATATTTATTTATATAATTGGTTGGAAAAAAACACGGTTTTTGATGAAATTAATTCTGTTAAATTAAGTTTTATTTTTACGAAGGAGTAACAGATGATTAAAATATCCATATGAAAGGACGAATTGTAAAAGATTTTGTCTACCAAACCCTGAAATCTGCTGGATGGTAGTTGTACTCATCATTATCATAATCCTCCAATATTGGCCAGAAAAAGTTGTCAAACGTTGCGCTGTAGCGTCCGCCATTCACTGCGGCCGAATTCCTCCAGCAAAGCATACACACCACACGCTAACTTTTTCTGTATGAATTGGTGTTTTGCAATTGCCCTTGTTCATCAGCCCATATTGCAATTCAGCTTGTTGACGTACCCATCAAGATGGAAATGAGCTTCGTCCCATGATTTTTAGGGAAAATTCGTTATTTGTTTATCAAGTACTTCCACAAACAAAAAACTAAATTCAAATTGACGTTTAAGGTCCCTTATTATTCATTCTATTCTTTCTAATGTTTGAGAAATATCATATTATTTTTTTTTTCTTTACACTGCATTTGGCGAATAGAATAATGATAACAACTTAAACCTCAAAATTATGATTTTATTACTTTGGCATTCTCATAATCTAACTAATTTGTTATAGATGTCGTAGATTGTCATTTATGTCATATGGAAGTACATAGTTGAAAGAAATGATGTTGTATTCAACAAAACTGAATTTTTTTGGCTTCTCAGTTTTTCCAAAATATTGTAAGATCTTCTTCATTTTTATGAAAGTTCAAGAGCTACTATCTTTAAATGATTTCCAATAAACTACAAAAGTTGAAGACTCCCTCTTGATTAGCTGAGTAAATTTCTGTGTATTTGACTTGCAGCCAGAAATGTACTAAAATATGTTTTCCACTTAAATTAATGTTTCTTCAAAAACTTGGATCAACATCAATATATTCATTTTCTAATGAAAAAATAACTTTTCTTTCAGACACTTGGATTCGAAACAGCCAGAAGTATTGGGAGAAGGGCATTGGCATCTATAAATATGACATGTGAAGATGATAAATTCAATATTTGGATGACATTATTGAGTATCGAGAATTTATATGGATCAAAGGTAATTTGATATCTTCAATTCACATTGATGTTTTTCATGTGAATCAATATTTTTCAGGAATCCTTCGATAATGTTTTCGATGAAGCTATAAAATACAATGATGCCTTCAAAGTGTATATGAGAGCTACGGATCTTCTCTTCAAAAGTGGTAAACATGTTGAATTGGAGGAAAAGATCCGTAAAATGAAGGCGAAATTCAAAAAAGAACCAGTTATGTGGGTTCATATTGCCAAACTGTATTATCTAATAGGAAATTTCCAAGAGGCTAGAAATATAAAGAATATGTGTTTGAAATCGATTTCAATTAAAAAAGAACGTGAGTATTTTGTACAATCCAATTGGTGAAGAGTTTATTCTCTAGTCGATATCCTTGTTTTTCATTAAATTTTCATATTTTATAGAATACAACATCATTTTGAAATTCGCCATACTAGAATTTACTCATGGTGAAATTGATACTGGAATACTGATTTTTGAAAGTGTATTAATAACTTATCCAAATAAGATTGGAGCCTGGTTGGTATATATTGATCAACTGGTTAGTAAGGAACGAATAAGAGAAGCAAGGTAAGAACATTACAGTACAAATTTTTTTTTATTATTATTCATTTGTCTTATCCCTACTTTTGGTCTGGGAATCAGGGGTAGCACCAAATGGTGACGCTATAAAAACACTCAAAAAAGCCTTATTTGTTTTAAACTGTCCTCATTATTATTGCCTGTACTGCTGTTTTTGTGGAATTGAACTCTTGAGGTTTCCTTTTCCTCAATAAACGATCCTGATTTTCCATGGTATGTTTCGGAACTCTAGTATACCACTAATTTTTTGATTTCTGCCTGGACGTTGCAATTCACTCGATAGGGAAACACTTAATTTATAAGTTTTTATTGAAATCCAAAAAATAGTTCTGGGAGCATTTTCTATGGCAATCAGTACATTATCTTCTAAAGCTATATTGTTGCATTATTGATTGTGTCTAACGAAAAACTTGATCTTTTTTCATCTCAGTCATTTTTGGACCGAAATAAGGCTTTTTCTTTCACATTCATGTTGTTTTGGAGGAGAAATTTTAAATATCATAATTGAATTAAAACAATTCTTTGGAACCAAAAGGATAAAGTGATACTAGAAACTATGTATTTCAAAACGATTTGCCAAAAAAAGCTACTGCTTTTCACCAATTTTTAATTGCTTGTCAGTTTTTTTATTAATATGGTTTTCTTGATTTTTCAGAGATGTTCTTAACAGGGCCATTGCTCTTTCGCTTCCCTTGAAATCAACTAAAGTTATATACCATAAGTATAGGACATTTGAAGAAAAATACGGAACGGCAGAAACGCTTGCTTCATTCAAAGACAAGGCTAAACGTATTTTGCAGGAAAAAATACATGTTGTTTCGTAGTTTATCAACATTCAAAAACAAACTCTATTGTAAATATTCGTTTGAATAGTATGTTAATGATTATGTTGAATTTGAATAAATATTTTTAAAATAATCAGACATCTTTGAATCCAGTAATATTAAGTAATAATATTTCGTTCTTGATATCTAACGGATTTTAGACCAGGCAATAGAGATTTTTTCGTGACAAAAATCGTAGAAGAAAACCGCGTGAGGTGATCCGTGGATGTTTAATGATATGTTTTCCGAAGAAACACAAAAAAAAAGATGTTTTTTGCTTGTAAAATCTGAACTAATGAAGCGGTGCTGACACTTTCAACAGACGAATTGTAGAGAATGAAAAGACCGTTTTTTTAGGTGTTTCTCCGCAATAACAAGAAAAGTAATCATATTTGCGAGTCGAAAACATATCACTAAACATCCACGGACTACCCAACGTACCGCCCCGCCGCCCCCTCGCGGTTTTCTTCTACTATTTTTGTCACAGATTTACCCTTTATCTGCTCTATTGCCTGATCTACTACACTGAGCTATTTAAACAAATGGAAACGTGAGATCTTTGCTATCTCTCTACACCTACATCAAAATGAAGGAAACACGATAAACAATCACTTCTCATTGGCGACATCAATCTGGATCTACTCGAAGGAAACAATTTTACCTCAGTAATCAATAAATATACTTGTATACGGGGTGATTCCGGGATTTCCTAGATCATATATTTGTTAAATCGAAAACAAATAATTTCACGAAAAATGTCGTAGTTATAGATGCCAATATAACCGACCATAAAGCCTCAGCAATAAATTTTCCATCAAAAAGAACTATTGGGAAAAAACGAAATTCACTATCATAAAACTGTTCACTATGGAATATTAAGAGATGATTTGTTACAAACATACTGCAGTGGTTTTTACAACGTCCAGCAACAACTAGAAAATTTTATTCATATACTGGGTGGGTTAATTGAGCAGAACACCAATTACATGAAAAATTAAAGGAACGAAAATGTGGATGATACAATTATCCGACGGGTAACAAACTGAAAGAAAATCTCAAAATACCGCTAGCCAACAAAACGTTAGGCCAGAAATATTATCTATATTTGTCATCAAGAGTTCTTAATGCATTGATATATACAAAATATACTTGACGACCATTAACTCAGTTGACATATTGAAAAAAAAATTCAAAACATATGTCCTTCATCTAGCTAGAACCGTCAGAGAACTTGTTGAGTAGAATGGCTTTGCTTCGAGTTTAGTGAAGTGAAGTAGTTGAGTTCATAAGTTAGTAGCCATATCGATTCACCTAGTAGATTCAATGTTGCTATTGTCATTTTAAATGTATGTATGTCATAAATATGGTGAATTTTTATTTCATTATTGTTTTCCCCCACATAAGTAACTGATTGTTTTCATTGTCATTTTTGAGCGCTCGTACTACTTACACGAGTGCTATATCATTTCGTCACGATGTCTGTGTTTTTCGAATTTTGAGCCGAAAATGGTCTCAATCGACTATGTTCGACTCACTGATGACGAATCTGTCGGAAAATTCGAGTCTGTCCGTCCGGCCGTAAGCACGATAACTCTCGAACGGATCAACCCAGAGACTTGAAATTTTCAGTGTAGGTTTAGATCCCAAATGCCTCGGTTAAGTTCGTTGATAGGCAGAATTCCCCCAGGGGTTCCGTAAATATGGCCGTTCGAAATTTTGTTCTCCTGATTACTTTGAAACTACAGATTTATCGAGATGAAACTTTGCACTCAAATGGAGAATGAGGTGTTCAATCTACATATGAAATTTTGTCCAGATCGCATGACCAGAACCATAGAAACCTTAGAAACTTGTAACTTTTGAACGGAAACGCCTAGGGACTTGAAAGTTTCAGGATAGGTGAGGTTCTGGAATGTCGTGATGACGTTCATCTATGAGCAAAATTATTCTAGGGGTTCCGTAAATATGGTCGTTTGAAATTTAGTTTTCTTGATAATTTTAAAACCACAGATTCGATCGTGACGAAATTTTGTATTTGAATGGAGAATGATATATTCAAGCTACATTTCTCCAGATCACATGAGCAGAACCATAGAAAATCATAACTTTCGAACGGAAAGGCCTAGGGACTTGAAATTTTCAGGATAGGTGTGGATCTGAAATGTCGCGTTCACGTTTAACAATGAGCAGATTTATACTAGGGGTTCCGTAAATACGGTCGTTTGAAATTTTGTTTTCTCGATCATTTCGAAACTACGGATTCGATCGAGATGAAATTTTGTATTTTAAGCAATATTTTGTCCAGATCGCATAACCAGAACCATGGAAACCATAGAAAATTATAACTTCTGAACGGAAAGGCCTAGGAACTTGAAATTTTCAGGGTGGGTTTGGATCGCGAATATCGCAGTCACGTTCATCAATGAGCAAAATTAGACTAGGGGTTCCGTAAATATGGCCGTTCAAAATATTTTTTTCCTGATAGTTTCGAAACTACTGATCTGATTGGAATGAAATTTCGCACCTAGCTGAGGAATAATGTTTTCAAACAACGTGCAAAATTTTGTCCAGATCGCATCACCAAGACCATAGATACCGTAGAAAATTCTAGCGAATTATCGAAAAAAAATTGATCAGCTGAAGCACTGACATGAAGTCTGGAGTTTCCCTAAGTTTCAGAATTTTTTTGACAGCTGTCGAAAATTCCTTCAATTGATTTCTAAAACTGGAAAATGTGAATCCACCTACAAGGTGCATGTACGAGCTCTCAAAAGCTCCTGCCTTCACGGCAGTGCTTTTCGTAATTTTTAACCAATATTCACGACTATACAGGGTGTCTACTTTTTTTTTATATAAACAATATACAAAAAAAAAAAAAAAAAAAAAAGGGTCAAACTTCAAGGGGAGATCATAAATGTGATTTGCAACAAAAAATGTCATATAACACATGGTCGAAATGTTGACGGTTATTCTTCAATTAAACATTTCTTGATTTCACGAAATATTTCAGGTTTTACCATAATTGTATATTATTTAACGAGCGGTAATGTAGGTCATAACTCACGCAAATGAGTTTGTAATTCATCAAGCGAGTTATGACCATTACCGCAAGTTGAATATTATACTTTATCTACGACTATAACAATAAATACTAAAATACAAGTACAGAGAAAGAACTTTATTCACAAATCTTAATAGTAACCTATAACAATACATAATTTAGGTTGATTGCGCTTCTTAGCATGGAGTAGAAAGTCCATAGAGGCGTTGCTTTATATTTTGTGTTAAGTTAACTAAAATATGCCAAAAGAACATTCTCCGTAAACGATGACTTAATATTCTTACTGCTACACCAATCTTGAAAATTGTTGTATACACCTTTATACTGCTTTTGGGATTTTTCGGCCAATAAATTCTTCACTATCTGAATTAATCTTTTTCAGTAAAACATCAAAAATAATAATCAGGTATCAACATAATTTGAGGAAATGTCGAAATTATTCGGGTGACCTCCCCTCAATACCAATAATGTTTCCTTTCGACCAATCGGCTTGTTCATAAGCACAGAGACAGGGAGTTATAGGAGTGAGTTATTATAATTCAAGGTGTTTGTTTACAGATACTATTAATTGCTCAAAAGGAGTTGAATAATGAACATATTATTCAAAAGTAGTAGATAAGAGTATATTATTTAACGAGCGGTAATGTAGGTCATAACTCGCGCAGATGAAGTTATGAGTTATGACCATTACCGCAAGTTGAATTCTATACTTTATCTACAATTATAACGATAAATACTAAGATACAAGTACAAAGAAAGAACTTTATTTACAAATCTTAATAGTTACCTATAACCATGCATTATTTATGTTGATTGTGCTTCTTAGCATGGAGTAGAAAGTCAATAAGGGCTATGCTTTATATTTAGTGCTAAGTTCATTAAAATATGCCAAAAGAACATTCTCTGTAAACAATGACTTGATTCTCTTACTCCTACACAGCTACACCAATCTTGAAAATTGTTGTATATACACCTTTATATTTGTTTTGGTATTTTTCGGCAATAAATTCTGTATGGTAACATAAGCTGATTGTCTTATTTCTGAAGGTGTACATAACAATTCATCTTAACTATCTGAATTAATCTTTTTCAGCGAAATATTCACAATAATAATTAGGTATCAACTCAATTTGATTAAACGTAAAAATTATTAAAGTGACCCCCCCTTAATACCAATAATGGACTGTTCCCTTTCGGCGAATCGGCTTGTTCAGAATCACAGAAACAGGAAGTAAGAGGAGAGAGCACGGTGTTTTTTTACAGATAATATTACTTGCTCAAAAGTAGTTGAGTAAAATCAATTAAACCTCAGTTATCCTTTGAGCCTTATCCAATTTGAACACATATCTGGAAACGGATTTTCAACAAGAAAAAAAAATTCTGTGTGCCAGAAGAGTCACAGGCGTGGTAAGCAGATTAATATCAAGATTCTGAAGTGAACAAACTCAGTAATATTTTTCTAATAGTTTTATCGATAAAAATGTATCAATTATGGACATGCTTTCTTTTTAGCAAAAAAAATCCCCATTTAGTGTGCTTTCGAATGACTTATCAACTTCATTGCTTGCTGCTTGTTTTCGGCCATAATATCATGACTGACAATATATAACAACGAAAAACTAGAAAAATTTCTTACCTAAATTTGCCCTATCTTTTGATTGAATATCAAAGTAAACATCGAATTTAAAATCAGACAGGTTCTGCTGCTCAATAATTTTGGGTATTAGTACGTTCACTTGAATATTTTTTTTATATCTCGGAATGCCGTGAAGTCAGTAGCGCTCGTTCATCCACCTTGTAGGTTGATTCGCATTTTCTAATTTTAGAAACCAATAAAAAAAATTTCAAACTGAGGCGAAACTCCAGACTTCAAGTCAGAGCTAGAATTTTCTCCGGTATCTATGGTCTTGGTAATGCGATTTGGACAAAATTTCGCACGTAATTTGAGTACATTAATTATTCTTCATCTATGTGCAAAATTTCATTCAAATCCAATCAGTAATTTTGAAATTATCGGGAAAAAATATTATGAACGGTCATATTTACGGAACCCCTTGTCTAATTTGGCTCATTATTGATGAACGTGACCGCGACATTCACGATCAAACCAACCCTGAAAATTTCAAGCCTCTAGGCCTTTCCGTTCGAAAGTTGTAATTTTCTATGGTTCTGGTGATGCGATCTCGACAAAATGGAGCTTGAATATATCATTCTCCATTAGTATACAAAATTTCGTCACGATCGAATCCGTTGTTTTGAAATTATCAAGTAAACTGTGTTGCGATTTCGGTTTTTCTAGCATGAGATCCGATTATGTGATGTTGAAAGATTTAAATACCGCCCTCACTCCATAGGCGTTGAAAATTTTTTTTTCTCTGTTGAGTATTACCATTATCTTATCCCTATGGGTCTCCTCGTTACTTGTATATAGTTGTATTTTTTTCTCCTTGGCCATCTTGAGGGTTCTTTCAGGATAGCCATTCAACTTTAGAGTGGCAGTTATGTCAATCATATGCATGTCGTCGGTAAATTGACAAAGGGGCGTATCTGCAAATTTTGGTTTTTCAAGATATCCACGATCAAAGTTCTCCTGTGTACTACAAATAACCTGATTAAAATTTTCAACCACTTATTTTGTTTCTCCCACTGGTTTACAAGACATGACGTTAGCAGCACTTCATAAAGACGAGAGCTATGGGTTCCAAAGTGAAGCTAACTCAGAAAATAAAAATTTGCAGAAACGCCCCTTTGTCAATTTACCGACGATGTGATGTTGATTTCCTATAACTTTCGTGTCAGAAATTTCTACTGAAACATCATTTTTGGTACGATGAAAACTGGTTAATAATTATTTATTTAGATTAGTTAGATCAGAGTTCGAGTTGTCAAAGTTCAAACTAATAAAGTAGTTGCTTCATTAAAATTGGATGTCAGCACAAGTATCCCAATTGACATAACAAAGAAAGTAAAGGGCATCATGAAGGAATATACAGAAAATGGCTTGAAAGTGCATGCGAGTGCCGATTTATCTCTTTTTCGACCAATGATTGGTGAGTGGAACATTTTTGAGAACTTTAATGAACTAAAGAACGTAATACCATGCCTTATCAGAAGTGGGATGAATCCTAATTTCGTGAGAGATTTCTTCATATATTTTGTAATATAGTTAATAAATATTTGCCAACTCTAGTGGTGTCTGTTGATTAGGTAGAATCAACATGGCACCACGTTATAATATAGGTGCTTAAATATCCTGCAAAAAGTCTAATAAAGAAGTGAACGGGTATGTCACATGTACAAAGTGTGGCAGTAATTACCACGCTAGCTGTTTGTTGAAAATAGGTGGAGTTTATACGGACAATACGTAACAAGTCCGGAAAATACTGTTTTTTTGGACGAGTAGACAAAATTCTAGGACAAGCGTTAGCGAGTCCAAAAAAACTGTTTTTGGAGGTGTTGCGTACACTATTTTTTCGGCAACCGTGTAGAATAACAAATCAATGAGACACATTTCTTTATTGCGATAAATGCGACCAAAATCACTCCAAACCTTCAAAAATCAAAATGGCAACTTATTTCGTGTTGGTATTTCGTTGCTATGGTAATGATCAATTGTATTTATCGAAATCAGACCAACCAAATTTTTCATATAGCCAATGATAACAACGTAATAGGTGTCAGTCGTAATTTCGTTGCTACGGGAAACGTACTTTCCGGACTAGGCCGGGAAATGTTACTTTCTCAAAGGAAAAGCGTCTGGGAAGTGAGAACTTCCCGGACGGTTGCCGAAAAAATATATTTTTCTTTTGGAAATAAATCAACTCACTACAGTGCCATCTATACCGAAATCATCGAAGGTTAGTGACTCGTTGACTCATGAACATGAAAATGCACTGAACTCTATACTACCTGTACCAGGAACGAACCCGTCTCTTCAAATTTATCATCAAAAGTGAGGCCAGGGGCAGCCAAGACAAAGATAGACTTAGTTACGGTAACCTCTAAGGCAAAAATTCACAAAATTGGTTTTATTCAAGAATTGTTGGACATAATTTTGTATATACACTGTAATATTTCAATACAAATTGTCTTTCTAATTTCGTTTTTATTTTATTACGCGCTTGTTCCATGAACATTATTTCGAAGGAAAACGATGAAATTGCAAGGTGGATTTGGGGGCCAGTTACCCCCGTTCGATATTTTGTTTTTCCAATATTTTCAGAATCACGTATGCAATCGATTAGAATTTGATCCAGATGAAAAATTACGACTCGTTACATCAGGTTAGTTCTTTTTGAGGTTTTTTACCAACCCCATAAGAGTTAAAATTCGCTTAAACGTTGTACTGCTTGCAAAATTAATTCTTTCATAAATTATCCAAAGAAAAAATCACGTGTACCCCTAATTAATCTGCAAATTCAAATAAAATTCAAAAAATGCGCGAGCGTTCCATTAAACAACATGGGATAGAAAGAGATAGATATCTGTATGCCACACACGTTGCCTAAGCAAACTTTTTGCCTCACTTTTCGTCCGTGACGGGGCCGTTCCGGGTAGTATATATTTCACTGTGAAAATGTGACCACTGATAAGAAAAAGAAGACTGCTGCCGAAAAACATAAATATGATGAAAACCAGAGCTCTGTTTCGATTCACGCAGAGGCCTGTAGTGATAGTAATATTCTAACCATAACTCAAGATTCGGAAGTAATTGGGAACAATAAGAAAGAGAAATCTATTGCAAAAGACGAAAAACAACAGAACAAGGACAAAGAAAGTGGGGTTGAGAAATACTTGTGGGCAAAGGTTGGACCGAAGAAGAGACAATCACGAAAAAGCGCACGCCCGGAACCGAAAAGAGGCACCAGTAATGAGGAGGGCCTGTTAAAAGTAGCTGATAAAACAGCTTATATTTTCATCTCGGGTTTACATACAGACACTACAGCTGCTCATGGCCTGGAATTTCTAAGGAAACGTAGCTTCAAAGACAACTTTTCATGTGAAAAAATGAGAACAAGAAATACTCAGTACTCTTCGTTCAGGTTCAGGGTGCAATAATTAACCATTTTCTGAAAATTCAACACCTGAAACGCTACCAGGTACAAAAAATCAATTCCCAAGTGTATTCCATTCAAACGTTCGATCAATGAAAAACAAATGCAATGAGGTGGATGCGCTGCTCCATGATATTTTTCCGGATGTGGTATGTGTTACGGAGACGGAGCATTGGTTGAACGAGGGTGAGATGGGGAACGTGTAGCTGGAGGGATATAGTACAGCGGCTTCGTACTGCAAAAAGAGATTCAAAGGTGGCGGCTATGCACTTTTCATTAAAAGAAACATTAATTTCAAACAGTTGGAGACAGAGAAATTTTGTGTAGAGAAATGTTTTGAAGCCACAGGAGTATATTTAAGGACCTGAAGATGTATTTCCTGTCTGTGTATAGAAGCCCCTCTGGATGCTTTGATGCATTTGTTGCTAGACTCGAAAAATTGTTGAACGGCATTGGCAATGGAAAAAATGTCGTCCTCGTTGGCGACTTCAATGTTCATTTCAACACTGAACAGACAAGAACACAGGAGCTATGCCATGTTCTTGGCTCATATGAATTGGGGAGGATGGTGACTGTTCCTTCTAGACGGGAGAATTGTCTGGATGATGTATTTGTCTCCCGAGATATCAACTCATGCCAGGTATCGCTAGTGGAAAGTGATTTTTCTGATCACAAGGGTCAGCTGCTGAGAATTCAAATGTTGTTTCCTGAGATTGCCAAACCGATCGTGAAAATTTGCAGACCAATTACCGAGAGGGGTAAATGTGTCTTTTATGGAAAAGTCCAAAATATCGTATGGACATGGATAAAGAGCAAGGATCTAGATGCGGATAAAAATTTTTTTAAATTTTTAGAGTTGATTGTTTCTGCTTTCAGGGAATCTTTCCCAGAGAGAAAATGCAGTGTACATCCCTTCAGGCCAAGGTTGAACTGGTTCAAGGATAAATTAAGGATTATGCGAGAAAATCTGCATCTCCTGAATGAAATTCACTCTTCTTTCCCTAATGATTCTACCAGGAACCGAAGAAATAAGTATCAACAAGAATACAGGAAAGCGATCAGGACTAGCAAACAACAGGCCAACGAAATTTTCATTAAGAACTCATCAAACCGAAGCAGGGCCATGTGGGAAATCATAAATGAATTCAGGACCAGAACAAAACCTGTGGAGTCATCAAGCCACATAAGCCCAAACCACTTCAACAATTTTTTCCCTTCCGGGTTATACAGCAGACAAAGGTGGACCCTATGAGCTTTCTCTGCCACGTGCCGAACATACCTGCCTCACCCTCTGTATTCACTGAGGTGACCTATAATGAGGTGAAAGACATAATTGTTGGGTTAAAGAATAAAAAATGTAAAGATATTTATGGCCTTGATGTTGTGTCCCTCAAGGGTATTGAGGATCACATTATTAGCCCCCTTATATAGCCCCCAATATCATAAATAAATGCTTCCAGGAAGGAACATTTCCGGAGGACTTGAAGCGTGCTGTGGTCTGTCCGATTTATAAGAGGGGAAGTGAGGATGATCCGTCGAGATTCAGGCCGATTTCTCTTTTGCCGGTGTTCTCGAAGGTGATTGAAAAATGTATGTCTGCACGAATAACTGATTACTTTACGAAAAGCCAGAGTGGATTTAGGGTTGGCAGAGGTACAGGAACAGCCCTACTCGACTTCATCTCGAATATTGCGGAGGCCTTTGAAAACCAAGAAATAGCTTCAGCAACTTTTTGTGACCTGAGTAAGGCCTTCGACTGCGTCTCCCATGAAGTCCTACTGAGAAAATTAAAATCATATAATTTCCATCCATCAAGTGTGAAGCTCCTCGAATCTTTTCTCAGTGGCAGAATGCAGGTGGTCAAGATTGGAGATTCGGTGTTGGATGAAGGTGAGGTGACACAGGGTTCTGTCCTGGGACCTCTGCTGTTTCTGATCTATATCAATGATCTGGATAAACAAGATGTGGACACGCATTACACTTTGTTCGTGGACGATGCCACTTTGACTCGAAGAACGAAGTCACTGGAGGACGCCATGGAGCAGAGTGGGATGATGCTGTCGAGGGCCGGATCATGGTTTTCGGTGAATGGTCTCCTTTTGAACACCGAGAAGACGAAGAACAACAAGGGATATGCCGCAAATTGGGGTACAGGAGCCGGTGCGTTTTCTGGGAGTTCTTTTGGACCAGAAGTTACTCTGGGGTGATCAGATTTCGTCGGTCTGTAAGCGTCTGAGCACTAATATCTTCCTCCTTAGAAATCTGTCACATTGTGTCTCAGGAAATGTCCTTAAGGTGCATACTCACTAAGCGAACGAACAGCGTACTCCGAACTCCGAATTTGAATTCGGTCAATGTATACGTTAAAGCGAAGGCGAATCGAATAGCATTTTCAGTTCGGTTCGCCTTCGCCCGCGTTCGGTGGAAGAGCGGTACATCAAAGAGATTCGCTGTTCGGTGTGGACGGAATTCGCTATTTCTAGTGTAATTTCGAACCGAACGTCGAATTTGCGTTGAAATATTCAGTTGCCAAAAATCAGAGGGTTAGCGCCACTCTTTCCTTAGGTGGAATTGCTTCTCGAAAATTTGTTGACTTTTTACAAAGTTTTTCACTAATTTTTCGAGGAAAAAATTCAAAATCCGCATGGGATATTCTACAAAAATTACGGAATTGCCCTAAATCATTCCTTAAATCAGGTCCAATCCCCTATATTGATTCCGACTTTGATAAAGTTTTGACATCGAATAACTTCGTTTCCTTTTTGAGCGCTCGTACTACTTACACGAGGGCTATATCATTTCGTCACGATGTCTGTATTTTTCGAATTTTGAGCCGAAAATGGTCTCAAACGACTATGTTCGACTCACTGATGACGAATCCGTCGGAAAATTCGAGTCTGTCCGTCCGTCCGGCCGTCCGTCCGTAAGCACGATAACTCTGTCCTAATGTCCTAGAAACTTGAAATTTTCAGGGTAGGTTCGAATCTCGAATGCCGCGGTTAAGTTCGTTATTGGGCAAAATTCGCTGAGGGGTTCCGTGAATATGGCCGCTCGAAATTTTGTTTTCCTGATTACTTTGAAACTACAAATTCGATCGAGATGAAATTTTGCACTCTAATGGAAAATGAGGGGTTCAAGCTACATGCAAAATTTTGTTCAGCTCGCATCACCAGAAACCATAGAAAATTGTAACTTTTGAACGGAAACGCCTAGGGACTTGAAATTTTCAGGATAGGTGTGGATCTCGATTGTCGTGATCACTTTCATCTATGAGCAAAATTATACCAGGGGTTCCGTAAATATCGTCGTTTGAAATTCAGTTTTTTTGATAATTTCTAAACTACAGATTCGATCGTGACGTAGTTCTGTATACTAATGGAGAATGATATATTCAAGTTACATTTCTCTAGATCGCATGACCGGAACCATAGAAACCATAGAAAATCATAACTTTCGAACGGAAAGGCCTAGGGACTTGAAATTTTCAGGGTGGGTTTGGATCGCGAATTTCACGGTCACGTTCATCAATGAGCAAAATTAGACTAGGGGTTCCGTAAATATGGCCGTTTAAACTATTTTTTCCTGATAGTTTCGAAACTACTGATCTGATTGGAATGAAATTTTGCACCTAGCTGAGGAATAATGTTTTCAAACTACGTGCAAAATTTTGTCCAGATCGCATCACCAAGTCTGGATCTGGATCTGGACAAATTGCTGCCGAACGAACTCCGAACCTTCGTTGTTCGGAGTTCGCTGTTCGTTCGCTTAGTGAGTATGCACCTTTAGGAGCGCTTATTTCTCTCATAATGTCGTACGCAGTCTTGGCATGGGGTCATTCCGCCGGCAGGCTGCTGGTTTTCCGTATGCAAAGGAGGGCAATAAGAATTTTGGCAAATCTTAATTATAGAGATGATTTTCGGGAGGCGTTCAAACAGCTGAGCATGCTTACATTTCCCTTCATATATATATTGGAGAACTTGATAGCCGTCAGTAGAAACATACATCTGTTCACCAGCCACCGAAATATTCACGAACACCACACAAGAAATGGCTCCAACCTCGTACCGAACTACACAAGATGCCAAAACGGACCAGGACAAATGGGAGTTAGATTTTTTGACAAATTACCAATTTCAATAAGGTGCCTGGAAATTCAGCCCTTCAAGAAGAAAGTGATGAAGATGCTGATCGATCATGCCTTCTACTCCACTGAAGAATACATGACTCGTTCGCAGTTGTCTTGAGGAATATTGGGTATTGAGCGTTACGTTCTTTGCCACTTTTCTCAGCTCGATATTGTTGAAATATGTGGTCAGAGTTTTATGATTGTCTGTCTAAATCTAATGTGTACAATGTTTTATATACTTTATCTACTCCTATTGAATAATATAGTAATTACTCAACTACTTTTGAGCAAGTAATAATAGCAAAGACTATTGGTAATAGTATCTGTAAACAAACAAGCCGATTGGCCGAAAGGGAACAGTCCATTATTGGTATTGAGGGGAGGTCACTTGAATAATTCAGATAGTGAAGATGAATTATTATGTACACCTTCAGAAGTAAAACAATCAGCTAATTCTGTACCATACAGAATTTATTGCCCGAAAAATACCAAAACGAATATAAAGGTGTATGGTGTATAGAACAATTTTCAAGATTGGCGTAGCAGTAAGAATATCAAGCACTTGATGAATTACAATTCAAACTTCATCTGCGCGAGTTATGGTTATGACCTACATTACCGCTCGTTAAATAATATACTATAAATGTTTGTATTTCTATCGTATGTGTGCGATAATTATGTATTATATTGAATTGACGTATGTAAGTACTTTTGTATAGAAACATGAATAAAGGAATCTGAATCTGATTAGATTCTTGGTTTTTCTTCATTATTAAGTAACCTTAGACTTTCTTCATTCGGATTTATTTCAGCGATTTTCAAACACAAAATTAGTTAGATTGAAATCATGTAATCAGCTACTAATCAACAGAATTCTCGGATCTCAGTAAGTTACTTCTGATCTATATAATTCTATGGAAAGTATCCTTCTACCAGTGAGTATGGAAATAAAAGTTTCATACTCAATGCGTGTACTGAGGTTATTTTCAATTCGAGTGTCGAATTTTGCTCTTTCGCAGAAACTTCAAATGTGTTAAATTATAGCTTTGTACATTTCGAGAAATTTGGTTTTTGAGACTCTCAAGTCTTAACTTAACTAAACAAGTGATATTCTTTCATAGAATCTGAAGTGAATGAAATTGATGAAGAGGAAGAGACTTATATCCAAAATGTAAAAAGGAAGAGCAAAATCAGATTCAGTGGTGAACAATTGCGTCAGTACAAAGATCAGGATCAAATAAATTGTCCTCTGGGTGTTTTAACTTCATTCTCAAATTATCTGACGGCTGAAATGACAGAAGAAAAAGATGGATCATCTTCAGAAGACGAAGTTGAGGAGGTAAGTGATCCAGTACCTACATTGAATATTGATGGGGTTATTGAATTCCACGTTGATCGAATATTTTCAATATTTTGTTTCAGGAGAATAATAAAAAGAAAAAGTTATCTGCTGCGGAGAAGGAAAATAAACGAAACAAAACTAAAAATGTAGAAGCAATAGTAGATTCAATGTTAGATATTGAAAGCAGTGGATACTATGAGCAACTTCTCATGAATAACCTTAATTCATCCACTTTGTGGTTGAAATATATCACTTTCTGTTTAGCCGTGAGTAGTTTGCCTCGGATATTCATTAGCCCATAATGTGCAACTCTGCTTGTTGAGGTAGCCATTGAGATGGAAATGAGAGTCGTAGCTGAAGAGGATTTCGGTGGAAAATTCGTTGATCGTTGGTCAATTACTTCAACAAGTTTTCCATTATTCAATTAGTAAATGACTGAAGATGTCAAAACCACAAACTAATCTCGAGAAACAACTACGTTCAAAGCTTAATTCGTTCACATTTCACAAGTCCAAATTATTTTAACACTCCTCATTATTAACACGAAACTTTCTGATGTTCAAAAAATATCATATTCTTTCATTTTTTGCACCCTTGTATCTATGAACAAGAGCGTTATCATTTTGCCCCTTAATTTTTGAATTTTTAGCCACGCACAGTTGAAGAATTCGGTTCTGTACAGCCGTAAACACGATAACTCTCGAAAAAAGAGGCTTTTGAAATTCCCAGGGAACGTTCGAGAACTGATTGCGCAGGATGAGTTCGAAAATGGGCGAAATCCACCAAAGAGTTTCTTAGATGTAGCCTTTTGAGTTTTTTTCTCAATAATTCGTAAAATACCGATATCATCGAATCGGAACTTTGTAGTCAGTTGTAAGTTAACGACACAAAACTTTATTCGATATTTAGTAAGGACTGCTAGAAGATTAAGAAAAATTATTCTTGAAAACTTCGGTATCGGCTGATATTTCGTGTCTACGAATTATCGGGCTTCGATGAAAAGTGTTATGTGGAAATTCAGCTCTCAAGCTGTTCCAAGTAGTAGGAAAATTGAATTTTTCTCATATATTCAATGTAATTCGGTGATTCCATTTTTTGAAGTTCATAAATTTACAGTATTTTTCACATCGACGATGAACACCGAAGAAAGGTTTGGTACAGAGAAACAAGCTGTAAAAGCTTCGGACTCCACATCAGTGCTGTTCAAATTTCTATTGATGAATAGAATAATCATAGCTAAAACTTTGAAATTATGATTCTATCACTCGAGAATCTTCATCATTCTCGTTATCTTACTTTCTGCCTGGAGGTCGTCGTTTATTTGTTATAGACGGCCTTTCATTTATGTCATATGCAAGTAGTTGAAAAAATACTGAAATTCTCATCTGAAAAATATAATCTTTTCGAATAAGCCTCTCGGTTTTCCAAAAATTTCGAAAGATCTCCAATAAAAACTCATTGTACTTTGGTGCAACTTTGGATAAGTAGTACTAAATGGTCACAAAGGGTTTGCGACCACTTTCTGATGATGATTGTTGATACTGAAGCAACTTAACTGGTAAAAAATGCAATTACTTACCCCATGGGGTTTATGACGAAGTCCAGGCGAATCCCCATGGGCCTGATGCTGAAATAAGGTATAGGATAGAGGAGAAAGAGGATTAACCCTTTCCCGCACATCTTCATGGTTGTCCCCTGGTTGATGGAAAACTTACAAAGCACTTCACGCAAAGTTGCTCAATATCACATACAGAGGAAACAATAATAATAATAATGTTTATTTGATAAACAATGGTGCGATAAACGCGGGGATATATATCAGAAGAGTGGTTATGAGCGATAACTCGGCGATAAAACAGAAGATTCGTTTTTCACTGAATTTTTCTCAAAACGTACGACGATTGACTCTATAGTGATCAGAATAGAAAACCACCCAACGACCTCGAGTCAGGCAACTCAAAATTCACGACTGAACATGCCGCCCGCCCTGAAGTGTCCCTTCAGTAAGATGAACTGAAAGGAGTGAACAGACGAAAGAAGCCAGGAGCAATCTACTGAGTTGGAAGAGGACACACTTTGACGACTGGTCGTCGAATTGTCCCAGAAGCAGTAGCAACATAAGCTACACGAGCTGTGAAATCAGCTCTTGGAAAAACCTATGATATACGTTATTGAGAGGAGGAAGATTGGCATCTCGAATGATGACAACGGTACCTGGAAGTGATGGTAGATGGATGCAACCACTTGTGACGTTATAGCAACGTATGCAAGTACTCCTGACGCCAACGCTTCCAGAAGTCCTGCTGAAATCGTTGGACGAGTTGCCAACGAGATAGACGGTTACAGACACGGAACTGACATCGTTATCAGAAGGAGCGGGGAGGGAGCGAAAAACCAGAAAAGGCCCTGGTGTGAGGGGCTCAAAATCAAGAGGGTCGGACAATGGGAGATACAGAGGACGAGGGTTAAGGACTGCCTCAACCTGAGTGCAGACGGTGAGAAAACGTAAGTGAGTTTTTGCTCGCCGATGACACGAGTGAGATCATGTTTATCAGATTTGACAGCGCCTTTCCGAAGGCTGCCAAAGTGAGGACTAGGAGAGGGTATACATTGCGCCAGTTCTAGAAGACGAGGCTGCATCACAAAGATTACGCTGATGTTGTGGAGCAGACAATAAGCAGCCAAGGTCACGAAGGTAGTTATGTGCTCCCACGAAGTTGGCCCTGTTATCCGAAAAGAAAACGGAAGGATTACCTCGGCGTGCAACGAAGCGACGATAAACAGCACTGAAAGCTGGGGTGGACAGCTCAGACGCCCACCCTAGGTGAACCGCTTTGGTAGTGCACCAGATGGAGACAAATGAAAATATGCCTTGGTACTAACGGCTCCGTTTAGTCGTGCACTCGTCACATGAAATGGACCGGCGCGGCGTAGTGATAAGAAACGCCCTAGCAGAGGATAGCCGCTCGAGTGGAAGATTGCTCATTGGCTGTATCAGAGGACGGGGTTTGCAGGAGAAGTATCAGTTACTTTTGCGTAGACGATTACGTACTACATTACGTCCGTCCAAGATCCATAACCGTCAACGAATGAGTAGCCAAAGCACCGGCATACAGGAGACGATGATGAGCTTCATCGCTGATCAGATGAGTGAGATGATTATTTTTCGCCAGAGGAACAGTATGTTTGTGTCTATATGATAATAAGGAGGCTGAGAGGCGTATTAAACAGACTTCTGCTTCCTGGAGCTCAACAGAGGGGAGACAACCTGAGGGAGGGAAAGATGGATTACGGGCATCCAGGATGAAACGTCGACAAAATGCAGGTACGCCCTTGAGGCGAAGATATATGGAGAAACGTTCAATCAAGGTGGGTTCATCAGAGATGGCTGCTAACATTGAAGCGGAGAACGGCTTCGCTTCGTCGTCCACTTGCTCAGTGTGAGATGAATCAACAGAGGATTGTCCTCAGACACCACATTCCTCAAACAATCCGTAGGAATCAGATCCTGTATTTCAGTAACTCGATTGCCAACAAAGGTCTTCCACCTGTGACTTTTACCACGGCTCCACGCCAAGGCAACAAAAGAATCGCAAAAGGCAATACCATTCAGCACCGAGATGCTGCAAAACGCGGGTGGACAGATGATGCATGAGCTTTGCGAGAAGCGCACAGTTCTAGACGAGGCAGGCTCACAGACGTGCAAGTAGTAATTTTGGATTTTGGGGCTAGGAGAGACACATGGAATTGACCAGATGATGCAGTAGTGCGAAGATAGACGACTTCAGCGTAACCCGATTCAAAGGCATCACAGAAGCCGATCAACCGATGAGCAGAAGAAGAAACGGCAGGTATGAATCGTGGTATGTGAAGCTCTGCCAAAGTGGGAAGCTGCGATTGAAACTTCAACCACGGGGGGCGAACCTCATTCGCGAGAGCTTGGTTCATTCCAGATGAAGTAGACAGAGCTAACAGAAGAAGATTTCGGCATAGAATGTGACAGGAGCTAGCCATTCCAAGGGGTCGAAGATTTTTGCCATCTGACTCTGCACAGTCCGGTGATTGATGATTGCCGTTGAAGTCAAGCGGACAGAATAGAAGAAGTGATCAGATGCTTGATTCCATCCAAGTCCCAAAATCTTGAGACTTGGTTCACGGTCAAGAAGAAGGGGGTCAACAGACGATGATCAGAGACGACAACAGGGATGATCAGAGGAAATACCGTCTAGCAGAGGAATATGGTTGGTAGCCCATTCACGCAGCTCAAACCCGCCCGCCATAAGCAGAACCTGCATTTGCTGTCGCAATTCAAGAGCTTCAGACTAGGATGAACATTCGGTTAACACGTTCACTGTTGACGGCAAAGTTAAGTAGTACTCCAGGAACTAAATGCGCAAAAATTTAAACTGAATTTGACGCCAATTGGCGTCATCCGCTCCGAAATGGGAAGTCCTACCCCAACCGCCGTATTCTCTAGACGTTGCTCCCTCGGACTATCACTTGTTTCGATCGATGGCACACGGCCTGGCTGACCATCACTTCCGGTCTTATGAAGAAGTAAAAAATTTGATCAATTCGTGGATCAATACAAAAGATGACCAGGTTTTTCAAAGCGGGATTCGTATGCTGCCCAAAAGATGGGAGAAAGTAGTGGCCAACGATAAACAATAGTTAGAATCATAAATATTTTACCAGTTTTTTTACAATAAGACCTCGAATTTCGGGAAAAAACGGCGAAAGCAAAGTTGTACACTCATATCGAGTACAGGCAGATGATTCAGGAACCAATTCCATGTGGCCACTTTCGAGATAATCTCGCATGAACTCATGATTATTATTTAGACGATGTTCTAACCGAATGAACTACCTAGTTCCTACATTGACGGATGTGCCCAGACAATAAGATGACGGGGGCAAACCAACAGTGTATCTACCAGTTGAGTCAAGGGTATCATCAGCGCGATACAACACCTCACACTCTTTCTCGGCAGGGGTCGAGGGGAGCACGTCAGGTACCTTATCGAGTTCCCAGAAGCGCCGAACGATGTTAACCATTTCCTGGTTTGAGAGCAGCGAGGAGCTAAGAGAAATAGTCTGGAGATCAATGACGACAGGAGGGCTCATCATCACAGATTTGGGAAGATGTACCAGAAGATTAAGTCTGGTCAGAAGAAGAATGGCTGGTGGTAACTGATAGAGGTGATGGAGATGACACAGCAGATAATGATGGAGGAGTGCTTGGACGTGGTCTCTGATGAGTACTCTGAGAACATTGAGCGCGACCATTGACAGTGTCAGTTGAGAAGGAAACGTGTTCGGTTTTCTTGGGACGGCGAGCATACGGCCTGAGAGTACCCAACCTAAGTTGGTAGATAATGCACCTGAAAGCTCTGACAAGGGGCGCACCTTATCAGGAAGAATAATATGAGGGAGCAAATCCGAGCCAATCAACATCCCTATGGAACGGGGAAGATAGAAGAGGGGGTCAGCTAGGCTGAGTTGCTGAAACTCGGGCCACCGGCCATTGAACGCTTGGACAGGAAGGGGATCTATGTGGCTGTCAATAACGTAGGCTTTTATGATAAGATGGGGGGGATCCCCTTGATGACAGAGGGTGACGTATGCGTACCCTTGGATGCGAAACTGATCCGCTTAAACTTAAGGTGCGAAGTTGAATTGTTGGGTACTCAGACGAAGCTTGGAGGCCCATTATCGGGTGATGAGGGTATGTTGGCAGCCTGAAGAGCATGGCCGAACATTATATGCCGCCGGTTATCTAGACGGATTCAATCAGTAGGAAGGAGGTAGTCAGGATTATTAGAAGACTGCGGAGAGGGAAACAGGTGGCAGGAAGAGAATAGACGAGAAGACGAAGACAGATATTTAGTCGGCGGGTTTAGGTGATCGCAAGATGACCGCACTTGCAGTCACTCGGAACCACTTCGAGAGGAGGGACAAGACTGAAGGGACGACAGAGTTGGCGAAGTTCTAGAAGATGCCCGCCCTAGGGGTCTTGCGCGACACCACCCGGAGCCCCGCATATTTACCCCTTACCGATGAACGCTGAGATGTGGGCGCACGGATTGGAGTCGATGCAGAGGGCGAAGAAGGTCGTGTGAACGGAAAGGGGCGTAGTGGCAGCAGATGCCATGTGGAGGATCGTATGGTGTCGCCCCTCGCATGTGTGAAAGAATTGAACCGAACCGCACTCGGCAGTGGCATGGAAAGACGACATGCAATTTCTGCATCTGAGATGGGCAACGCCTTGATGGCATTTATGGCGTTCTGATGCGTTGTGGCGAACTGTGTAAACTGGGACGAAGAGGACACAGATGCGGGCCGTGAATCCAATATCTGGTTCACATAAAGATCAACCCGAGGAATAAGTAGATCAACCGAGATGGAAGAAAGCGCCGTAGCAGAAGAAGATGCAGTCAGACGGATATGGGAGGCACGTACATGCAGACAAATCTCGAAGACAGCCGCGAATTTTGAGGGATAACCGCCCCCGCCCTGCTCCGGCTCGTCCAACTGAGAGATAAGTTTGACTATTGACTCATCAGCTTCTCGAGAAGTCTTCTCCACCTTGATCAATTCGGTCAGGCACATGTTGGCTTCATCGAATTCGGTGCTCAATCCTTTAATTAGGTTAAGCAGTGTGCATGCCGGGGAGAATGCGTTTTCGCGCTTGATGACCGATTCGGCGATTCAATTTCTCCACCGACGGCATTTTAAATTTCCGAACAACCCCGGTATGCAAGGAAAAGAAAACTATTCAGGGAGATTTCGCAGGTGAAGTAAACAGACGATGTGTTGCTTATCGCGGAAGATAAAAACAGATGACACGCGATGATAGTTGCCGTGTAAGTTTATTCGCATGAAAGTTGTAGTAGGTACGTCGGGAAATCAAGATTTTCAGATAGGCCAGTTTTTAGATACCTACCTCTCCCACTCTCCCGGATGTCATACGGGCTACCTGACTGGCGGTAGTGGTTGCGTTCAACAGTGCGCATCTGCGCATCGTACCTGTACTGGTAAAATCAATCAATTTTCCAAATCATTCCAAGAAGTTTTTTTTTATTATTATTTTTATTGAACTTTTTGCTATAGAATCTATTATTGCCAGATATTTTTATTGTTGTTTGAACTGTGCGAAACACCAATAGTAAATTAAAATTTTTTTTTCGAAAATACCCAAAATTAATTTGCCAAAGAATAATTAGATTCTTAAACCTTCAGCCAGTCCGATCTAAAAGTAAAAAGTGATGTGGTATCATTTTGCTAGGTCTGAAAAGAATTCAAAACTATTGAATTGATTTGTGGATTAATACGGTATCAATATAATAGTTCATTATTGTTCAATATGAACATAATGATCGATCTTGAGTATGAAAATAAACAAAAATTTTGATGGTTGAGTGAAAAATAAGGTTAGATTTTTTTATCCATAATTGTTTCACAGAAAGCGAAGGCATCTTGATAATCATCATCATCATTATCTTCATCACTGCTTTCATTGTCATCATCGTCTTTTGAATTATTATCGTCTTGTGATAGGTTTTTATCAGTAGTAGAATGAAAAATTTTATAATCTCTCGGCATGAAATTTGTTAGTACCTATTTTATTTTCAATTTTTATCTTTAATAATAATGTCGGCAACTAATGATGGTAATTGCTCTAACAAACCAGATAAAATCATATTTATCGTCATTTATGGTCCTGCCGGAAGCTTGTGTTGACAGAGATGTTAGGTGTTTTAAATGAGCATTTCTCCAAAACTTTGTGACGCAAAGAACTCGTGGTAAATGTTGGTATAATTCGGCGAAATTTTTCTTCATATCATCTGATTTTTTAGAGCGGTAAGTGTATGAAAATAGATGGAACCGAACTTCATTGACGTTCCAAGAATCACGATCGTCGGAAATATGACAAATTAACTTTTCTAAGGCATCAAATGTCTCATCCAGCAATTCTTCATCATCTGTTATAATATTTTGACTCGCTGACTTGTACTATTCTGATTGCTCTAACAGTTTAAAATGTCGAAGTTTACCTTGCCGGAAAAAAGCTGGTAGTAGTCGCACCCTGCGAGTGCATAAAAGCACGGTAGAGCTTTCGACGAAAAATTGCTGGATGAGACATTTGAGACCTTAGAAAAGTTGATTTGTCATATTTACGGAGCTCTAAAAAAAAATCTAAAAAATCAGATGATAATTTTGAAAAAAAAAATTTGTAATTTTGACACGACCATGTAAAGCTGAATTATACCAAGATTTACTACGAGTTCGTTACGTCACAAAGTTTTGGAGAAATGCTCATTTAAAACTCCCAACATCTCTATCACCTCAAGCTTTTGGCTTGACCATAATTGACGATTAATATGATTTTATCTGGTTTGTTGGCGAGCAATTACCATTATTAATTGCCGAAATTATTATTAAAGGCAAAAATTAAAAATAAAATTACAATAAACTTTTTTGCCGAGAGATTCCATTCTATTACATATAATTATTTATTTCAAGACGATGATGACAATGAAAATGACAACAGTGATGAAGATGATGATGATGATGATGATGATGATTATCAAGATGCCTCCCTTTTTTGTGATACACTTATGGATTAAAAAATGTAACCTCGATTTTCACTTAACCATCCAAATATTTGTTTATTGAGCGCTCGCACTACTCACACGAGGGCTATATCATTTTGTCACGATGTCTGTATTTTTCGAACTTTGAGCCGAAAATGGTCTCAATCGACTAGGTTCGACTCACTGATAACGAATCCGTCGAAAAATTCGAGTCTGTCCGTCCGTCCTTCCGTATACACGATAACTCTCGAACGGAACGTCCTAGAAACTTGAAATTTTCAGGGTAGGTTCGAATCTATAATGCCGCGGTTGAGATCTTTATTGGGCAAAATTCGACCAAAGGTTCCGTGCATATGGCCGTTCGAAGTTTTGTTTTCCTCATTACTTCGAAACTACAGATTCGATTGAGGTGAAATTTTGCACTCATATGGCGAATGATGTGTTCAAGTTACATGCAAAGTTTTGTCCAGATCGCATGACCAGAACCATAGAAACCATAGAAAATTATAACTTTTTAATGGAAAGGCCTAGGGACTTGAAATTTACCGGATAGGTGTGGTAATGAAGTTCAATTTTTTTGACAATCGAAATTCATCTACAGATCAATTCAGAATGCCGTTGAACCCCGCAACCGAATATACACTCCCCATGATCGTGTGTAGTATGCTCTGGAGGCAGCGCACTGGGTTTCGAAAAGGCCAGTGCGACTTTTTTTTTTAAACCCATATGCCGCGAGAAGAAAGACTTGGGGAAAGATGTTCCCTCCCGATCAATCAATCGTGTTGAGAGAATCAATGAGTCGAGTTGAGAGAGTTCAGAAAACCACGTGGAGAGAATAATACCGAGCAAGTTCCGTTTTTCCGTCCGGAAAAGATCATCGAAGTGTAGTGGAGAAACACTGCCGTGAAAGATAAGGTGAAGTACCTGAATTTCCTCCCAACGCCATACCCTAAACTTGCCACCGTGCAGCATTCGGTTCAGATTATCACGTTTAAACTCCTAGCTGTTATTCCATACTGACGTAACTCGAAATCACCCAGAACCCGTCCGATTGGTACTGTATTTTCCGGCGGTTCCGCTGTCCTATTGTATAGGTAAATATAATTTTTTGGATATTTCCATCTTGTTTATAACCTCATATCTAGTGTAAGCTGTAGAAATCGTCTCTTATTTTTTTCTGTTGTATGAAGCAATATATCTTTAGTTAATTTTCTCCTAGTAATTTCATTTCCATTTAATCTATCTTTTTCCTCATCATTCTTATCGCTACCAGCGTAGATAAGCCGAACTCTGTCTCCGGCTTTAGCAGCTACCTAGTGGTTTGCTATAATTTTTCACGTTTAAAATATAGCTGGCGCCCGAGAAAATTCGAAAGAAAACGTAAATAAAAACTAGCAGAAGTTCACCCAATGGCGGCGAAGACCCCGTTACAGTGTGGATCACGAATGTCGTGGTCACGTTCATAAACGAGGAAAATTAGACTAGGGGTTCCGTAAATATGGTCGTTTTAAATTTAGTTTTCTTGGTAATTTCAAAACAACGGGTTTGATCGTGACGAAATTTTATATGGAGAATGATTTATTCAAGCTACATTTTCTCCAGATCGCATGACCAGAACCATAGAAACCATAGAAAATTATAACTTTCGAATGGAAAGGCCTAGGGACTTGAAATTTTCAGGATAGGTTCGGATCGCGATCATCAATGAGCAAAATTAGACTGTAAATATGGCGTTAAAAATATTTTTTTCCTGATAATTTCGAAACTACCCATTGGATTGGAATGAAATTTTGCAAATAGATGAAGAATGATGTGTTCAAACTACGTGGGAAATTTCGTCCAGATCGCATTCCGAGACCATAGATACCGTAAAAAATTCTAGCGAATTATCGAAAAAAAATAAAACCTAAAGCCTGACGTGAAGTCTGGAGTCCCGCCTTAGTTTGAATATTTTTTTGACAGCTGTCAAAATTTTTCGAATTTGTTTCTAAAACTGAAAAATGCGAATCTACCTATAAGGGGGATGAACGAGCGCTCAAAAGCTCCCGACTTCACACCAGTGCTTTTCATCATTTTTTTTATACTTGAGTTTGATCATTATGTTCATGTTGTACGACGATAAATTATCATTTTAATACCGTAATTAATCCACAAATTAATTAGATAATTTTCAATCATTTCTCTGTAATTTATTCTACAACTATTTCTTGACCAAGCAAAAGGATACCACATCACTTTTCACTTTTAGATCGGTCTGGCTGAAGGTTTAAAGTCGAAATATTGTTTGGCAAATTAATTTTGGGTTATAACATACTCAAATAACATCATATAAAAATTTCAGCCATGCTAAAATATTTTGGAAATTTTTTTAGTTCACAATTGGTGATTGGCACATTTAAAAGTTTGAAGTGATTTGGAAAATTGATATTTCACCTGTACAGGTACGATGTGCACTGATAAACGCAACCACTACTGCCAGCCAGGTAGCCCGTACGACGTCTCTCTTAGACTATTGAACGATAAATGAAAATTCGAATAATCTCGAACGAAAATGGGGGGAATTTGACTGAATTCAAGGAATTTTGATATAAAGATCCCTGGTTTCAGCTTCAACACAAGATCCCAAAGGTTTTGCGACCACTTTCTGATGATTGTTGATATTGAAGCAACTTAACTAGTGATAAATGCAATTACTTACCCCAAGGGGGTGATGACGAAGTCCAGGCGAATCCCCACAGGTCTGGTGCTGAAATAAGGTACTCGAGGATAGAGGAGAAAGAGGATTAACCCTTTCCCGCACAGCTTCGTGGTCGTCCCCCAGTTGAAGGAAAACCAACAGAAGCACTTCACTCAAAGTTGCTCAATATCACATACAGAGGAAACAATGGTGCCATAACCGCGGTGAAGTAAGAAATTTGAAAAGCACAGACGTGAAGTCGGAAGCTTTGGCGGGCTTGTTTCTGTGTATCAAAACGACCTTCAGTATGACAAATACTGTCATTTTATTTTCATAAACTTCAAGAAATGAAATCACCGAATTATATTGAATATATCAGAAAACTGATAGGACAGAACAGAATTTTACCTCGAATTCTTCATGTATCATGTGCGTCCAACCTAATCGGCTCAAAATTCTAAAATTACAGACGCTTTTTTTATGAAAATTCAACAGCCGCTATCTTCGAATAATGGGAAAAATGCCATACCAAGACTTTTCCTTCATTAGCTGACTAAATTTATGTGTATTTGAATTGGACCAAGAGATGAACTAAAGTATTTTTTTTGTCCACTTAAATTAATGTTTCTTGGACTTGGATCTACATCAAAATGTTCATTATCAAATGAAGAAATGATTTTTTTCTAGACAATTGGATTTGAAACAGCCAGAAGTATCGGGAGGAGAGCATTGAAATCTATAAATATAACGTGTGAAGATGATAAATTCAATATTTGGATGACATTATTGAGTATCGAGAATTTATATGGATCAAAAGTAATTTGATATCTTCAATTCACATTGATGTTTTTCATGTGAATCAATATTTTTCAGGAATCCTTCGATAATGTTTTTGATGAAGCCATAAAATTCAACGATGCCTTCAAAGTATATATGAGAGCAACGGATCTTCTTTTCGAAAGTGGTAAACATGTTGAATTGGAGGAAAAGATCTGTGAAATGAAGGCGAAATTCAAAAAAGAACCAGAATTGTGGGTTCATATTGCCAAACTGTATTATCTTATGGGAAATTTCCAAGAAGCTAGAAATATAAGAAATATGTTTTTGAAATCGGTCTCTATTAAAAAAGAACGTGAGTATTTTGTACAATCCAATCAGTGAATAGTTTATTTTCTTGTTGATATCGGATAGATGCATAGAAACCCTGGTGTAGCAACACATGCCTGAAAAATTCTGAGACAAAGTTGTCGACCAATATGGCACTCTAGCTAAGATCATGATCTTTTTAATCCAGTATTTCATGCTTGTGGCGATAATAACTTTGTGATATAGGTTATGTATTTTCAATAATAAATAGTAGAGACTTGTTCAAATATTGAATTTTTTTCTGAGTAGTATCAATTAGTTAACAGTTCCTTCTATAATCCAATCACTAAATCTATCTAACAATGGAATCATTATTTAGAAATCATGAAGTATAGAAAAATTTCTCGTATTCATAGTTGATAGGAAAATATGGGACCCTTTTTCAAGAGATAGGAATAATAGATCATGAAATTGATTTTTCGGTCGACGGGAAAAACTGAAACAAAATCTAATCAGTGCCAAAATCAAAGTTTCTATACATCTCATATATCTGAAATGTTCACTAACTGTTTATATTTTATAGAATACAATCTCATTTTAAAATTCGCTATACTGGAATTTACTCATGGTGAAACTGATACTGGAATATTGATTTTTGAAGAAGTATTAATAACTTATCCAAATAAGATTGGAACCTGGTTGATATATATAGATCAACTCATGAGTAAGAACCAAATAAGAGAAGCGCGGTAAGGATATTATATTACAAAATATTGCTATTGTTCATATTCATTTTTCTGTGGAATAAAACTTTTCAGGACTAGTATCCTCAATAAACGATCCTAATTCGTTTATTTTCGCCTTTTTGAAGTCGCGCCTGACTAAGAAGCAATTGACTCAATTAGCAAATTCACAAAAAATAATTCTGGCAAAAAGTACTGCTCGGAGTTTCATCAACATAATATACTTTTTCGGCAACCGTCCGGGAAGAACTCACTTCCCAGACGCTTTTTCTTTGAGAAAGTAGCATTTCCCGGCCTAGTCCGAAAAGTACGTACTTTCCGGACTAAGCCGGAAAGAATCCCATCGTTGTTATGGAAATAACGACTGACACCTAGTTGACATTTGGATTTTTGAAAGTTCGGAATTTTGTTCTACAAATAAATATAATAAATTCGACTCCGGCTCGTCCTAGAATTTATATACTCTTCCAAATAAAACAGTATTTTCTGGACTTGTTACGTAAATTACTATTTTGGACGTGTTGTGTACACTATTTTTTCGGCAACGGTGTAGAATAACAAATCAATGAGGCATATTTCTTTATTATATTTCTTTGTAGATCAAAATTCCGAACTTTGAAAAATCCAAATGTTAACTATATATCATTTCATGTCAAATAGGTGTCAGTCGTTATTTCCATGACAACGATGTGATACTTTCCGGCCTAGTCCGGAAAGAACGTATTTCCCGGACAAGGCCGGGACATGCTACTTTCTCAAAGAAAAAGCGAAAGGAATTTTCGAATGCTGTCAAAAAAATTCTGAAACTTAGGCGAAACTCCAGACTTTATGTCAGTGCTTCAGCTGATCAAATCAAATCAAATTTCGCACGTAGTTTGAATACATTATTCATCAGCTAGGTGCAAAATTTCATTCCAATCAAATCGTTAGTTTCGAAATTATCAGGAACAGAATATTTTGAACGGCCATATTTACGGAACCCCTAGTCTAATTTTGCTCATTGATGAACGTGAACGTGAAATTCGCGGTACAAACCCACCCTGAAAATTTCAAGTTCCTAGGCCTTTCCCTTCGGAAGTTATAATTTTCTATGGTTTCTATGGTTCTGGTCATGCGATCTGGACAAAATGTTGCTTTAATATATCATTCTCGTTTAAAATACAAAATTTAATCTCTATCGAATCCGTAATTTTGAAATCATTATCGAGAAAACAAAACTTCAAACGACCGTTTTTACGGAACCCCTAGTATAATTCTGCTCATTGATAAACGTGAATGCCACATTTCAGATCTACACCTATCCTGAAAATTTCAGGTCCCTAGGCCTTTCCGTTCGAAAGTTATGATTTTCTATGGTTTCTATGGTTCTGGTCATGCGATCTAGAGAAATGTAGCTTGAATATATCATTCTCCATTAGTATACAGAATTTCGTCACGATCGAATCTGTAGTTTGGAAATTATCAAGATGGTTTCTATGGTTCTGGTGATGCGAGCTGAACAAAATTTTGCATGTAGCTTGAACACCTCATTTTCCATTAGAGTGCCAGATCTGTAGTTTCAAAGTAATCAGAAAAACAAAATTTCGAGCGGTCATATTTACGGAACTCCTCGGCGAATTTTGCCCAATAACGAACTTAACCGCTGCATTCGAGATTCGAACCTACCCTGAAAATTTCAAGTTTCTAGGACATTCCGTTCGAGAGTTATCGTGTATACGGACGAACGGCCGGCCGGACAGACTCGAATTTTTCGACGGATTCGTCATCAGTGAGTCGAACATAGTCGTTTGAGACCATTTTCGGCTCAAAATTCGAAAAATACAGACATCGTGACGAAATGATATAGCCCTCGTGTAATTAGTACGAGCGCTCAAAAAAGACTGGGAGAGGGGCAGGGAGTCCACAATCCCAGCTCTCAAAAAGGATACCGTCAAATGATACACATATGGATCTGAAACAACG
Organism: Aphidecta obliterata; assembly: GCA_963966015.1. Taxonomy (NCBI): domain Eukaryota; kingdom Metazoa; phylum Arthropoda; class Insecta; order Coleoptera; family Coccinellidae; genus Aphidecta; species Aphidecta obliterata. The sequence goes on along the minus strand of OZ014430.1, from coordinate 6,600,669 downwards.
ACGGGGACTGGCGTTGGACTATTCGGGGCTAGCCCCAAATGCTCATTATTGTTAGGCCGCTGTCCGAGCGTCTTTCAGAAAGAAATACTTGCAATTGAAGGATGTGTGAAAATGAACCTAGCAAGAAATTATCAGAAATGTGACAGCGATACATTCTGACAGTCGGGATGCAATTAAAGCACTGAAGTCTCATATCATCGTTTCTAAGATGGTATTGGAGTGCCGAAGAAAACAAAGAAATGGGCAAGAATAACAAGGTCTGTTAAGTCTGGCTTCCTAGTCACGCGGAGCTCAAAGGAAATGAAGAGGCCGACACACTTGCCAGAAAAGGAGCACAAACTACTTTTATTGGCCCAGAACCTTTCAGTGGTATAGACAAATGTAGCTACAAGAAAGAGTTTCAGGAGAAGGAAAAAACCCGAAAGAGAATCACTCTGGCGGAATCTTCCTGGGTTGGATAATTCCAAAATGTTTCTTCGAAACTTTGATACTGAATCATCCAAGAAGTATCTGTATAACAGCAAGAATATGCTTACCTCCTCGTTGGATTCCTCACAGGGCATTGCCGCCTCAGGAAGCACCTCATGAGAATGGGTCCAGCAGAAAATGACGAGAGCAGATTCTCTGGGGAGGAGGAAGAAACTCCGGATCCCTGGTGACGGAATGCCTTGCGAACGCAAAAAATGCTTTGGACAAGAGACCTGTAGAAGTGGGGAAGTAACCTCTTTGAAGCCCTCCCAGATATTGGAACTGGAACTGGAGGGCGAACTGTAGACTGTAGATTACATAATAGCGAGAAAGTGGGGGGCACAATAGACCTTGACGTCGCAGTGCAATGAAACGCCCCCACAAAATCTAATCTAATCTTCTATAATTCCAGGAATTATATATAGCCGAAAAAAGGGTTTTCACCTATTTTTGGCATGCTTGTCTAATTTTAAAAAATTTTTTTTTCAGAAATGTTCTGAATAGGGCCATCACTCTTTCACTTCCTCTGAAATCAACTAAAGCTATATACCATAAGTATAGGACTTTTGAAGAAAAATATGGAACTTTAGAAACGCTTGCTTCATTCAAAGAAAGAGCAAAACGTATTTTGCAGAAGAAAATACATTTAATATCATAGTTGGGTTATTAAAATTCACAAACTCCTTTGTTGATAGTTTTCAGAATCGTATGTTAATGATTGTGTTGAATTGGAATAAATATTTTCAAAATAATCAGACGCGAGGTAATTTCTTCTTCTTCCTTTCAATTTAGGCCGCAGGCCTATTAGTTCCAATTCAGAGCACTCTTGTGAGATAGATATCCAAGAATCTTTCCATCTTTTGGGGGCTGTCTATTCTGCTCATATCCATTCTGTTCGCGTAGTCATTCCATTCACGTCGCAGGAGGTACTTTGAATACAGTAATACTTAAGTGGTTCTTTATATCTAATAGAAATAAATCCAATATGTTTTCATTCATTTATTCAAAATACAGGGATACGAGCAAACAAAGTACTAAATCCCTCGAAAAATATTGTTTACAGATCAAAAATAAAAAAAAACGAAATCATAACAAATTTCGAGCTTTACAATTTTCGAACAAGAAAAATAATTGCAAATTTAATTCGTATTTAGCTCATATCAGATTGAAGATAGCATGCGGTGGTGGTAGACTTGTATCTTTTCGCTCCTCAAGTTTTGTATATTTTTCGAATTATATTGGCAAACAAATCGTTACAAGGTGTGAAATCGTATTAACCCTCCGGAGGGCGCGCCGGCGGAAAAATGCCGCAAATTTTACTTTTATTCTAACAACTAAGATTTGGTCGGCTCTAGAATATTGTGCTTCTAGGGAATTCCTTGTTTATGTTATTGGCTCCGCACACCTACAGTTTTGGCGCTGTATATCTCTTCCGCTGAATGTATATTTTACAGCACCTAGATTTTAGGTAGGTCGATTTTGCGGTGTGTTTGCCGCAGCGTGCCCATTCATGTAAGTATTAGAAAGTATTGTTTTTTTTGTAATATTGAGTAATGTGCCATCAAATCTATGTGCGCATGTACCTACTATTTTGTATAAAATGTAAATTCGAAAGCACAATTTTATTGAATTTTAGGTCACGTAAAGGATTAGGTAACAAAAGAAGAGTTGGAGAATTCTTCAGAAGACGTTGTTAGGGAAGAAAGGGGTAATAAGCTAAGGGCAGAACCTATATATGAATTTGATAGTGACGAAAGTGTTAGCGACATAGACACAGAACAGAAGACTACACAAAAATGTATATCGTGGCAGCTGATCAGTCAGCAGAAGCCATCGATGAAGTCTCAGACGATGACGAACAAAGCCAACTTGATTGATTACCGTTTCTTCATAGGGCGCGATAATGAAACACTTTGGATAAGCAAACCTTTTTTACATGGAATAATGTAAAGGAAATATTTTCTAAAAATTTTCATTGGTTTACTTCACGTCTGATATAGAAACTTTGTTTCAGTTTATTTTCACTTCTTTAGTTTATATTTGTTTGAAAATATTTCAATAAACTGTATAATGGTATATTTCTCTCATTTTACTACATAAAATGTATTTTCTTTATTATTCGTGAGACAGAAACACAAAAAACCCAATGCGGTGTAAATGCCGCGGTGCGCCCACTAATGTAACTCTATAAAGCGCGCCCTCCGGAGGGTTAAAGTGGGTTAAAGTGGACAGTAGTGGACAGAAGTAAAGCGAAATAGTACAAGTAGTGTTCCTGTTTCATTTAAAAAATCATGGGCACTAGAAACAAAACAATGGCTGACATTCCAAAACATTTCCTAAGTCAAATGAAGGGATTTGAAGAAAAATTGAATAAACTACGAGAAGACGAAACTTCTGGACAACAGCTGAGTCATCCCCAATCTATGGAAACATTGAAGAAACAATTTGAAACCTTCAAATTGGAGGTGACTAATTCGTTGGAAAATCTCAAGGACGATCTAGGACAGAAAGGTTTCTCCAAAAATATTCTAATTTATGGCGTTGAGGAGAATAACGAGGAGGAACTTTTCAACACAGTGCAAAGTTTGTTTAAAAATCACTTGGATATTGATGTAAATAAAGATCAGCTGAATAATTTTTATCGGATTGGTAAAAAACATGACAGCACGAAAGTACATAAACATAAACTTGCCGAAACAACGTCCGATTGTTGTGGAGTTTTCAACTCAGTGGATGCGTGATGATGTCTTCTCGAGAAAATCTAGGCTTAAGGGCAGTAATGTTATGTTGACGGAAATGCTCGTGAAAAGTAAATTGGAGCTCTTCAAATTAGCAAGAGATAGATATAAAAATAATTGTTCAATTGTTGGACTGTCAAAGGTATTATTAAATTGAAAGTAAACAATAAAATCATAACGATTAATAATGTTGGACAAATCGATCGACTACTCAGGAACTGAATTTAACTAACTTGGTTTTTCTGTACACTTAATTTTTGATGATTTGTGGGCAAATGTGTTATTTCTTGGGATGTGGGATTTTCACTTTGAATGGATTTCGGGTCTCGATTCGTGATCTATATTGGGCTACTGTAGTGTAGGGTTATAATTTGTTGCGCTCGGTTGGGGATTTAAATATATTACTCTTTTTTTTATATTTCATTCATTGATATTATTCTCTGAATTGTGTAGGGTGGGCTGGTTTCAATTTTAATTATATTTGTGTTTTCCACATCGATTTCTGTTAGGTATTTCTAAATAAACTGCTTCACATGAGTTAGGGATATTGACTTGAAGGGCAAAAAAATATAGTTAATATAAGATTTTTGTGATGAAAATTCATATTAATATGATTTCAAGTTGCAAATTAATTTTAGCCTGTAGGTCTGCAGCGTATACAGGGTGGTTAAGTAAAATCGAGTAAAACAACGAAATTTTATTCCCAGAGAATTCAAGGATTTTAAGACTATCAATACAATGTATGGCCTCCACGGGCATAAATAACAGCTTGACATCTTCTTTGCATACTACACACGCGGTTGTTGAACATTTCTTGAGGAATTTGTTTCCATAAACGGGGCAGAAGCTCTCTCAGATCATTTAAGGATTCTGGGGTAGGTTGATGATTATCTAATCTTCTTTGGAGCATATCCCATGCATGTTCTATGCAATTCAAATCTGGTGAGTGCGGAGGTATTGGTAAATGTGGAATACCAAGCTCCTCGCGCGCATTCTCAACTATGGCTGCACGGTGCGGTCTAGCGTTATCGTCTAGAAATTGAAAAGTTTCACCAATAGCAGCGTGAAAATTTGGCACAACATTGTCAATGACATGCTCCCTATAGTGTAAGGCGATCATATTCCCAGGACAAATGTGTAGATCTGTGCGCCCGTTGAAACATATCCCGGCCCATACCATAACAATACCCCCTCGGAATGGATGGACTTCTTGGACATAGCGACGATTACGGGGTATGCGTGGGATTGTCCATACCCTTATTCTTCGAGAATCTGAAAATCATCCATATCTGGATTCATCAGTGAAAAGGACACTACCATTGATCGTTCCAATTGATATGTTGCCTTGCCCATTCCAGTCTTTGACGCTTATGGTCACGTGTTAATGGAACTCCTCTTAATGGACGTCTAGAACCTAGATTCACCTCTCTCAAATGTCGTCTGATGGTTTCTATGGAAACTTGGACCCCATCTGCATTTTGAAGAGTATTCCCTAGCATTCTACACGTAGATGTAGGGTTTCTTCTCGCCGAAACGGTGATGAAACGATCCTGAGCAGGTGTTGTTTTTCGTCGCCCACCAAGCCTTGGTCTTTCCAACACGGAACCTGTCTCCCTGAACCTATTCCAAAGTCGAGATATCACACTTCGGCTGACTTGGAGCCTTTCCGCTACAACAACCTGAGTTAGGCCACCCTGTAGCATTCCGATAGCCCTATTAGCCTCAGCGTTTGTTAATTTACGTCTTGGCATTTTCAGACAACTCATTTCAAATCGAACCCGTTGATAAACTGACTTCATTTCAAAATAAGAACATTCATGAAGCAAAGAATATGCAAAGAACCAAACTTCAGGAAAAAGGCGACCAGATTGACGAAATGTCTCATACTGATTTTTATTGGATCGATTCAAGTTGTTATTGAGTTTTAAATGATTTTACAGCGATTTTCTCGAAGATTACATACTTTTGAAAACGATTGAATACGATATCCCTAACTCTTGTGGAGCTGTATATTTAAACGAAGACTTCTTGTATGTATATATAAATAAACTCAAAAAGCAAAACTCGATCATAGAAAAAAGCGTTACTACTTACTAGTGTACTTAACCATAGGGAATACTTGATGAAATTCTTCTTTGTTGGCGCTTTTTTATGGAGTTATAATATTCAGGCTGTTTCATTTGAAATAAGGCAGATTTTTCAAATCTTTCAATTCAATTTTTATTCATCAATATACAAATACAACAAATAAAAGAAAACACTGATATGCAGAGTATGCAGTCTAAGCCAGGCTTGTATACTGGCAATACTCTTGCTAATATTGGTGATGAATACATTCTCTGTGTAACTGAATATAAATACAAAAAGTTCAACCTATATTATTTAAAAAAAAAAAAAATAACAAAAATAATCAAGTCTGTATACACATCAACAAAACAAATAAAAAGAAAACCCTATGAAAAGCAATGGAAAAATGAAACCAAGTTATGATGAAAGAACTGCCTCAAACCTGCCAGAATTCAGTACAATATAGGAACGGAGAGTATTTCTGAACATTCTACTCTTTACATTAGATGATGCCTTCAGCTCATAGGGAAGGAGGTTATAGAACTTGGGGCCATGATACGACAGACTGTCCTGGGTATGTTTTCTATTAAACCGCGGAACGAAAAGGTTCCCACGCAGAATCTGTCTTGTCCGAAATATATGATTAATGAAAATCCTTTCCCCTTTCATTTGATACAAGACCACTTCATATATATATAGTTGTTTAATCTAGGTAATTGTCCAATTGTCTGTTACCCAAAATATCATTCTTCTCAAGGAACGAGGTCAATCTGTTCTTGAGGCATTTTTCAAAGATTTTAGAAAAATTGTTAATAACCGAGATAGGACGGTAATTCGTCAACAGGGATCTATCACCAGCCTTATAAACGCAGCTGACATGTGACTCCTTCCATTCAGTTGGAACAATGCCACTCGAAAAGCTTAAATTTACAATATGAACAAGTGGTTTTAAAATGAACATATGAATGTGCTTGATAAGAGATGGATCAATACCATCCGGTCCAGGACTAGCGCCATTCTTCAGAGAAGAGATCACATTCACAATTTCATTTTCATCAACAGGGCTCAAACATATGGACAAACCAAACCTCTGAGGAATCTTTAAGTCATTGGTAATCGGAGATCTAGTTATTTCTCCGGCGAGACGTTTACCGATATTAACAAAAAAATCGTTAAATTTATTAGCTTTATCCTCCAGTTCTATGACAGTACAACCCTCATCATCAATTATTTCCCTGGGAATATCTGATTTGATCCTACATATGTTATTTATCTCATTCAGAGTCTTCCAATACTTCTTGATGTCTTTACCTGCTAACTTAAATTTACCTGCAAAATATTACTCTTTAGTTTTTTTGAGCGCTCGTACTACTTACACGAGGGCTATATCATTTCGTCACGATGTCTGTATTTTTCGAATTTTGAGCCGAAAATGGTCTCAAACGACTATGTTCGACTCACTGATGACGAATCCGTCGGAAAATTCGAGTCTGTCCGTCCGTCCGTATACACGATAACTCTCGAACGGAATGTCCTAGAAACTTGAAATTTTCAGGGTAGGTTCGAATCTCGAATGCCGCGGTTGAGTTCGTTATTGGGCAAAATTCTCCGAGGGGTTCCGTAAATATGGCCGCTCGAAATTTTGTTTTCCTGATTACTTTGGAACTACAGATTCGATCGAGATGAAATTTTGCACTATAATGGGAAATAAGGTGTTCAAGCTACATGCAAAATTTTGTTCAGTTCGCATCACCAGAACCATAGAAACCATAGAAAATTGTAACTTTTGAACGGAAACGCCTAGGGACTTGAAACTTTCAGGATAGGTGTGGATCTTGAATGTCGTGATCACTTTCATCTATGAGCAAAATTATACCAGGGGTTCCGTAAATATGGTCGTTTGAAATTTAGTTTTCTTGATAATTTCCAAACTACAGATTCCATCGAGACGAAACTCTGTATACTGATGGAGAATGTTATATTCAAGCTACATTTCTCTAGATCGCATGACCAGAACCATAGAAACCATAGAAAATCATAACTTTCGAACGGAAAGGCCTAGGGACTTGAAATTTTCAGGGTGGGTTTGGATCGCGAATTTCACGGTCACGTTCATCGATGAGCAAAATAAGACTAGGAGTTCCGTAAATATGGCCGTTCAAACTATTTTTTTCCTGATAGTTTCGAAACAACTGATTGGATTGGAATGACATGTTTTCATCTAGCTCTAGCGTAGAAAATTCTAGCGAATTATCGAAAAAAATTGATCCGCTGAAGCACTGACATGAAGTCTGGAATTTCGCCTAAGTTTCAGAATTTTTTTGACAGCTGTCGAAAATTCCTTCAATTGATTTCTAAAAATGGAAAATGCGATTTCAACTCCAAGGTGCATGTACGAGCGCTCAAAAGCTCCTGCCTTCACGGCAGTGCTTTTCGTAATTTTTTATCAAGCCATTCAATAAATTTCTGTAATCAACATATTCCTTCTTATTTTCGAGAGAAAAATTGTTTCTAAGCCACACCTTCATCTTGTCGCGCCTTTTAATAGATGTTATGAGACCGATTGTAATCCAGGGTTGTCTTTTCTTATAATTTCTCACCTTAATTTTCTCTACGTACGAGGAATCTTCTATATGCTTTCCCAAAGACAGCATAAAATTGGTGCAAGCTCTCTGCGGATTTGTGTCATCCAAGACCTGTCGCCAGGTTTCATTTTTCATTCATTCATTTTTTATTTACAATGTTTGGCCAACTATTCTTCATACACTCGATATCGCAGATCGATTTCAGATAATGTCGTTTGAGAGAGTCACCAATGTACAATATTTGACCAAACAGAAATTTCCCTCTTAGGGGGAATAGTTTCAAATATTCTGAGTTATGAATATTGAAAAAAAAATCTATATTGGCTGTTTTTCTAATTAGAATGCATTTAGTGAAACGATTTTTCCGAAGAAATAATGTTCTAGATAATCTAATAAGCAGGCCAACAATTCAAAATGTTTACTCTCTTATATCATTTGGATCAGTTATTGTTTTACGTTCTAACAATCAACTTTCATTCAAAATCTGGAAATTTGTTTCACAATAATGCCTAGAGGTAAACTTTTATGCATTTTTTATATTTTTTTATGATTTCTCCTACTCGTCTTATCATTTCACGTGCAATAAAGTTGAAGGTTTTGCGAACTCTCTTCTGAAAATCTCCTTTAGTTGCTGGCTTATGGAAATGCACAGCGTTTTTAGATTACCCGAAATTAACAAATTGAAATTGAAGTTAAATCGAGATATCGGAGTGGCTATAGAAACGGACGCTCGGTTCAACCGATCTTTCAGTTTTACCTTGTTGCAAAAGTATCACACATGTTCATGTTAAAACCTTGTTACTTTGGCGAATAATCACCTTTAAATTAACGAAATTTTGATTATGATAACCAACATGAGCCATATTAGACTTTTTCAGATGATGAATTGGACACTAAACAACTTTAATTCATTTATCATTTAACATGGTGTTTGTAGATATGCACAGCTCAAAGGAAAACTGGAAATATCAGGCAGTTAATATGCAGTATGAAGTAAAAGCTATAAAATATCTTCGAAATTATGCTTTTTGGGTATATGAGTAAATTGAAGATAAAAAAAATGGTTTTTATTTGGAAAAACTTGAGATTTTCAATGTATTGAAAAAACGAACCTATTATACTTCATTTTGATTGATTCAATTAAGTTGGATACAATTTTTCGTTTTCAAGCTAATTAAAAATTCAACAATCAACAATTCAACAATGAGACTACATATTTGAATATGAACTCCAGTTGACATTCGATAACTAGATTTTCAAGGACAATAATTAATTTCCTATGATGAATAACGAATTTCTGTTATTTCTTGCACTGAATGATCAATTTGTTTCAGTGTTTCAGTTTCCAAAGATGAAGATTGTTGTAAAACCACGAAGGTCAAGGTTGAAGATGTGGACATTGCTGAACATTTTATCGATGGAAATCGAGTTCATAATGGGGAACCATTCATAATAAAAATTGAAAGCAATGATTACATCAGTGGCCCATCCGAACAAATTGATGTGAAAATGTTCATTCTTCCATCAAAATCGAAAAAGATTGTCAAAAAGAAGGAAATTGTGAATATCTTTCAAAACCATTTATTCAAAAGAAGAATGGTTATTCACAACGATATGAGTGTCAACATTGCGACTTCACTTCGAAGCGGAAATATTCTCTCAAAATACATAAAAATTCTGTTCATCTGAATCTGAAGCAACTTAAGTGTCATTTATGTGATTATGCTTCGAATCAAAAATGTCATGTCAAGGTACATATAGATTCTGTTCACCTGGATTTGAAGCAAAATAAGTTTGCTTCAAACCCTAAATCTTATGTCAAACTACATATAGATTCTGTTCACTTTAATTCAAAGCAACATAGGTGTCATCTATGTGAAAAAAAGAAATTTGGCAATTTCGTTTTTATTTTTTTCTGAAGTTATTTGAGAAGTTTCGAAAAAACCGAAAGCACTTTCTCATTGCCACTTTTTAACCCCTACAAAATAGCGTTAACAGAATCTCCGAACAACGTTTCGTTTGGAAGAAACCATCATCAACTTTGTTTCCCAACTAGCTGCTTTTCGTTTTGTGCCTTTATATTACTAAGGGGAGATATATTTGGATAATTCAGACCAAAAATAAGTCCGAATTGTGAATAAAAGCAAGAACATTCACGACGGAAGCTACGCCCCCGATGATGCCAAAAAAGAAGGACGTTTCACTCATTGGCCCATTTATGGATTCCAGGAAAAGACATAAAAATTGACTAAAACCCTAAAAATAGTAATTCTCCGACACTCCGAGCAAGATTCACACTCTGCGATATATTAACTGCTTTCCAGCCAGGTGCGTGTTACTATGGGGCTTGACGCAATAGGGCGTCACGCTCTAGCTATCTCGGGAACATGCCAAAACCAAACTGTCGGAAAAACGTAAACAAAACAGGAAAAATGACGGATTTGGCGTTGAACAGCTGTCAGAGCTTGAAGCCCCGAAAATTCGGGATATGCACCAGGGGGAAAGTAGCGCGAGGGCTTGACGCTCCGGCACTGGAACGATCAAACTTTGGTTTGGAGCACTCCTGGGGCACCCCAGACGGTGACTAGAAAGCACTTATTATCTTCCATATACGATACCGCACTACCTGCGTCTGAAGTCATAAAAAGTCGAAGCGTGAGAAAAACAACTGTTATACATCTGTTACGATCCAAACCGAATAAACCCAGCGAGAGCACAATTGCCCGCTTTACTGTTCTACGATATCTACGTATTGTACTCATCATCAACTCTTCAACAATATACGACGTAATACGTCGAAACTTCTTCAATTGCTGAATAAATTGTTATTATTGTTTCCGTTCGTATTAATTTCCTTTATCTACTCCGATTGAATAATATAGTCATTACTCAACTACTTTTGATGGAGTAATGATATATGTAAACAAACACCGTGAGTGTTCTCCCACTCACTCCTATAACTCCCCTGTGTGATTGGCCGTAAGGGAACAGTCCATTATTAGTATTGAGGTGAAGTCACTTGAATAATTTTGACGTTTAATCAAATTGAGTTGATACCTAATTATTATTGTGGATTTTTCGCTGAAAAAGATTAATTCAGATAGTGAAGATGAATTATTATGTACATCAGAAATAACACAATCAGCTAATGTTACCATACAGAATTTATTGCCCGAAAAATACCAAAACAAATATAAAGGTGTATACAACAATTTTCAAGATTGGCGTAGCAGTAAGGATATCAAGTCATTGTTTACAGAAAATGTTCTTTTGGCATATTTTAGTGAACCTAGCACTAAATATGAAGCATCGCCCCTATAGACTTTCTACTCCATGCTAAGAAGCACAATCAACATAAATAATGCATGGTTATATGTAACTATTAAGATTTTTAAATAAAGTTCTTTCTCTGTACTTGTATCTTAATATTCATTGTTACAATCGTAGATAAAGTATAGTATTCAACTTGCGGTAATGGTCATAACTCACTTGATGAATTACAGCACTCGCCTCCGGCTCGTGCTGCAAACTTCATCTGCGTGAGTTATGACCTACATTACCGCTCGTTAAATAATATACTATTACCCCTCTACAATTTGGTGACGCCGACGTGATTCATAGAACTAACCAGTTGCTAGAACCAGGTATTTTCTCGAAGATGACGACGCCAGAAATATCTTGAGTCTCAACAGCACGGGGAACCTCGTCTTTGGGATGTGCTAGCAAGGTGGCTGATGCTAGTCTCTTCTTGGCTTCCATGAAGGTTGCGGAAGCTTCTGGAGTCCATTGTATTGTTGCCTTCCCTTCCAAGTTTGGTACCAGCAAGTCATTGGGTGGTGCCAATGACTCTGACGCTCTAGGTATGAAACGACGGTAGAAGTTAAACATACCTAGAAAACGTCGTAGGTCCTTTGCTGTGGATGGCTGATTGTACTTCAGGATGTCGTTCAATCGGCCAGGTAGTGGTTTTGTTCCCTCTGCGGAAACTAGAAAACCTAGAAATTTTACCTGTCGTTGGCCGAATACGCATTTGGTTGGGTTGGGGACTATGGAGTAGCTGCGAAACCTCTCGGAGATGCTCCATGTGCTCCTCCTCGGATGATGAGGCGATCAACACATCGTCGATCTAGGGATTGCAGAAGACTAGTCCTTGTATAACCTCGTCGGTGAATGGCTGGAAGTTCTGGGCTGCATTCCTTAGTCCGAAGGTAATGAAGGGGAATTCGAACAATCCGAATGGTGTTGTGATGCATGTCTTCGGGACGTCTTCTTTGGCCACAGGGATCTGGTTGTATGCTCGTACCAGGCCCAGGGTCGCGAAGACTGTCTTTCCTCGTATGATGTAGGTGAGGTCCTGAATGTGCCTCTCGTTCAGGGCACGGTAGTCTCCGCACGGCCTCCATTCCTCGGAATTCTTCTTCGGTACTAGGTGAAGCGGTAAAGACCATGGGCTGTTGGATGCTAGAGCGATGCCTAGTCGTAACATAGCTTCGGCCTCCTTCTTGGCTGTCTTCAGTTTGTCGGGTGCTAGGCGTCGTGTTCTGAAAGCCATAGGTGGTCCAGGGGTCGTCTCAATGTGGTGGCTGGTCTCGTGTTTGGCGTCCCTCGGAGTTCCTTCTGGTCAGGTGATTTATGAAAAATTCAAAAGTAAATTATGGTACCTGGAAGATCTTGGGACGGTCTTGATCTCTGGGATGTAGCACCCAGCCATTACTCCTCAGGAAGTGAATTGGGTGGTTCCATCCAGAAGTCGTTGATGTTGAACGTCCGTCAGTAGGTTGAAGTGGCTCAGGAAGTCGGCACCGATGATGGGTTTCGAGACGTCAGCGACCACGAATCTCCAAGTGAAGTCTCTTCGTACTCCAAGGTTAAGCGACAGAGTGATGGTCCCATAGGTGTTGATGACGGTCCTATTGGCTGTGGATAAGACGTAGTTGGACTTCTCTCGTGTGTTGTTGGTTGAGCTGTAAGGGAATATACATAGATCCGCCCCAGTGTCGACCAGGAATTCCAGCTTCGATTCCCGATCCGTGATGAAAAAGCGGCGTGTTGATAGGCTGGAATCACCCGCCGCGTCTAGTTTACCGAGGCGAAATTGCAAGGGGCTTGGCCCTTCTTCGCCTTGGTCCCAAAAGTGTTGTGTTATCAACATCTACCATTATCCTCGTGGCGGCTTTATTGTCGCCCCTGGGAACGGTCTCAGGATCGCTCTCGTCTGCCTCGATCCTGATTGAGGGTTTTTCTGGTCGCAAGGCCTCAATCCGTTGCTCCACGCCAAATGTGAGCTGCGCCATCTTGAGGTTCAACAGGGCCTCCATGTTGGATGTCGCGTCGTGCTTGACGATCGTCAGGGCTACTTCCACGCTCCTTGGAATTCAGCTCAGCCATAGCGACTTCATGAGGCCCTCAGGGAAGTTTGGATCTGCTAATCCCCGTAAATGTAAATACCTGGTTCTTGCAACTGATTAATTTCCTGAATCACGTCGAAGTCACAAATTTGTAGATTGATTTTACGTACAGGAAATTAATACGAACGGTAACGATAATAACAATTTATTCAGCAATGAAAGAAGTTCTATCGTATTACGTCGTATATTGTTGAACAGTTGATGATGATGATGATTACAATACGTAGAACAGTTGATGATGAGTTCTTATTTATAATACGTAGATATCGTAGAACAGTAAAGTGGGCAATTGTGCTCTCGCTGGGATTCTTCGGTTTGGATCGTAACAGGTTTATAACAGCTGTTTTTCTCACGCTTCGACTATTGGTGACTTCAGACGCAAGTAGTGCGGTATCGTATATGAAAGATAATCGCAGAGTGTGGAGTGTCAAGCTTGCTTGGGGTGTCGAAGTGAATTTTTTTTGTGTCAGGGGGAATCCTTGCGTGTGAAGCACGACCTACTCTAACTAAACCTCACCAGCTGTTTTAGATTCCAAGCATTTATTACCTATTAACCTTTCGACTCTTCCCATTTACATTTCTTTCACGATCTTTGTCGTGTGATAATTGTGTTACCTATGTACATATTTGAATTTCATAGGAGTCTCTTCTTCTTGATATTTGAAATTGAGTTTACCACGTAGTTGATCGCTGGGTCTTTTGTGATAGGTGGGTATCCTAAGCACATCTTCTACGTCAACAAGTCTTCTTAGCTCATCATTCGGTTGTTGACTTGCTTCTTCGAATATCTTCTCGGCCTTCTTTTTTAGGCAATCTGTGACAATTTCCTATTCTAAGTCTCTGTGGAATTGTTGGTTTCTCACGAACCACGGCATATTCATTGCTGCTCTAAGCAGTTTATTTTCGGTTGCTTGAATCTTATTTATATGGCTATTGGCTGCATGCTGCCGAGCCATATATTAGTTGGGGTCTTGCAATTGACTTGATCATTCGTAGCTTCAAGTTCAACAAGACAGCTTTTATGTGTTTTATTGATCTCACTCAGGCATTTGATAGAGTAAGACTAATTGATGTTATAACCATCCTAAAAAAAAGAAACATACACCCCGACATAATAAAAATCATCGAAAAACTGAACACCGAAAACTACTCATATGTGAGAACGTCAGATAAATTGAGTAAGGTTGTCATAGGTATTATGTCAACCGGGATCAGACAAGGAGACAGCCTAAGCCCAATCCTGTTCAACCTCATAATGGATGAAATCATCACCGAAGTAAAGCAAGCTGGAAGAGGCTACCGAGTGGGAGATAGGGAGATAAAAATAATATGCTATGCTGACGACGCAGTAATCATCTCAGAAGACGAAGATAACTTGCAAAGGCTTCTGTATAAGTTTCAACAAATAGCAAAAGCGCTGAACATGGAAATATCCCTGAAAAAAACAAGATCATTAACTGTAGCTAAAGAACCGCGGAGATGTAAACTCGCCATCTACGTCCAGAGTGTAGAACAAGTGATGTCATTCAAATATCTAGGGGCGACTATAACAAGCAACAGGAATCTGAAAGAGGAAGTGAAATCCCAAACAACAAAGGCATCATTAATATCAGGCTACCTTAGAGATATAATTTGGCGTAATAAACACATGAGTACAAGGAGCAAGGTCAGAATATATAAAACATGCGTGAGACCGATTATGACGTATGCAATAGAGACCAGAGCCGAGAACACAGTAACCAAACGACTTTTAAGGACAACAGAAATGCGAACACTAAGGTCAATAACAGGACATACGTTATTTGACCGGAAGAGAAACGAGGAAATAAGGGAAATGTGTGAGATTCTGGACGTAGTAAGATGAGCAAGAGGCCGAAGAAGAGAATGGAAAGACCATGTGGATAGAATGCCGGATGACAGGGTAGCTAAGATAGCAAAGGAAAAAAAACCCAATACACGTAGACCACCTGGACGACCACCTATAAGATGGTACGAAAGCTGGTCTTCATCATCCCAATAGCGCCTTGGAAAACCATTGATGCAGACACAGGACCTAGTCCTAACGTAAGGGGAAGAAGAAGAAGATTCGTAGCTTCGTGCTTTGGTTAATTTGGCTCCTTCTCCCTAGCAGTGGGTAAAGTCTACTCATTGCTGAGTTTGTTTTATGCACTCCATATTTTATATGGTTTTTCCATGTAAGCCCTTCATCTAGTTTTACTCCAAAATATTTGACTTCATTTTCCCATTTTATCTCTTCTCGATCCATCCTTAGGTTGGAATTAATTTCAAGTCTCCGCTTCTGTAGTAGAAAAGCTTGGCTCTTCTTCCTATTCATTTGAATTTTCCATTTAATGAACCATTCTTCTAAATATTCTAGTGCTTCTTGCAGTCTTCTTTGTATGACATCTGGTCGTCGATGTCTGAAGGCTATTCCCGTGTCGTCTGTATAAGGGCTATCAGATTTCTCGGATTTTTAGGATATCGTAGATAAGATATATGTTTTAGAGTAGAGGTCCTAAAACTGATCCTCGGGGCACTCCTGCTTCTACTTGTCTTGTGGAAGATAATGTGTCGTCTATTTCGACATCAAAATTCCTGCTCCTTAGGTAGTTTCTCATTATCTTGCAGGTTTTGGTAGAGTAGCCTGCCATCATCATCTTGTAGGCGAGTCCTTCGTGCCAAACTCGGTCGAAGGCTCTCTCGACATCTAAAAGCACTTATCCTGTTTGTTTATTCTGTAATCCTTCAGTGACATATTCAGTGATCCTTATCAGTTGAAGTTCTGTGGAATGACTTCTTCTGAATCCAAATTGTTCCGGTGGTATCAGATGGCAATTTCCGTAACATAAAGTTTGTTATTTTTTCTTTCCCAGGAGCGTTCCTGTTTTTCAATTTCTTGATGATTTCTTCAATCTCCGTTGGTGTTGTTGGGTGTGAGATGGTATCGTCCTCCGGAGGATCCAACATCAATTCTTCATTTCCTTCGACTTCTTTAAAGTCTTCATTGTCATCGTCTTCTCTGTAGTTGATTCTGGCATCTCTTTCTGTGCTTCGGCTTTTTCAAGCTTTGAGTGGGCCATCTCATTTGCTCCGTGTAGAGGAGGAATTTCGGTTTTCTCGCGTCGTAAGCACTCTTGCATCTTCCATGCTGAGTGGTCTATGGTGTTCAGCTCTCTAACCCTTTGGTTCCATCTGTCTGTTTTCAGTTCTCCCAATGCAATTTTCAGCACTTGACAGTGTTTATTCAGCTCCTTCTTGTTTCCTTCTCTATGTGAATTTCTGTAGTTGTTCCTAAGTTTTCTATTCCTCTTTATAAGCTCTTTTATTGCTTTCGGAGTTTCACCATGTGGATGCTTCGGGGCTGGCCTTTTGATCCTTCTGGTACTTTCCTCGTAGGATTTATTTCTCTATTTCCAGGAATTTAATGAACTTGCTCATGATATTCTTGGTGAAGGTATCTAGATCCTCAGTGGTTTCGAGTTCTTTCGGCAGTGCCTTTCAAGTTCACTGGAGTAACCTTTTCTTTTTTCTGCTCGATTGGAGCAGGGACATCAATTTATCCTGCGGGTGTAAAAGTAGCTTCTACTGAGCGCTTTTCTTTCTGCAACGCTGCAGTAGACGATATCTTCGTAGGTGGCCTTCCTGCAGTTATTACATCTTTATCGGGTTGTTTTTTAGGGTCCTCTTTAGGAATTGAGGGGGTTAGTACTGACTCCTCTGTTCCAGGGGAGAAGGCATTTTCTTTTCTCTTAGCGCGTTTCCCAGCTTCGAGGGTTGGGATATTTCCTCTCGTAAGGATTTCACCTCGTTGGACAATAACAGTATACGATATCTTCGTAGGTGGCCTTCCTGCAGCTATTACATCTTTTTGGGGTTGTTTTTCAGGGTCCTCTTTAGGAATTGAGGGGGTTAGTACTATATCCTCTGTAAGGATTTCACCTCGTTGGACAATAAATTTACACTGTCCATCAACACTCTCAGCTGATTTCTGAGTAGTTTGATAACTTCCTTCTGCCCTTTTATAACCCGATCTTATACTTAAACACTGTAACGGGGTTTTCTCCACCATTTTATGAATTTCTGCCAATTCTTCCAAAGTACAATAAATTGCCTTTTTCTCGGGCGCCAACTATATTTTTAATGTGGAAATATAGTAAACCACCAGGTAGCTACTGAAGCCGGAGACAGGGTCTGGCTTATCTAGGCTGTTAGCGATAAAATGATGGTTTTCAAACTCGAGGCTTATCAGAGGAAAAGCACAGATAAAAAGGGAAATAAAATCACTGATTGAAAATAAACTAAAGAGATATATTGGTTCATACACCAGAAAAACTAAAATAAACGACAATTTCTACAGCTCACATAAGGTAGGAGATTATATACAAGAGGGAAAATATCCCGAAAATACGGTATCAGTCGGACGGGTTCTGAGTGACTTCGAGTTACTAATTATGGTATGATGCTAAGAGAAAATTTAGGCACTGTACCTTATTCTCACGGAACGGCTTCTCCACGACACGGTTACTTTTTAAACGGAATTTTCTTCTTCGCACTGTTTCTCGACTAATTCTTCTACACACGGCGGCCTGAATTATGTTCTCTTTCCCGGCGGTCTCAAATAATCTTCTCTTGCACGGCGGTCTCAGTAATCAATCCTTCTCGAATAATGAATCTGGCTCGAATCATCCTTGCCTCTCGCGACATATGCGATTCCAAAAAAAAAACAGACCGTCGCAATCGTCTTTTTGAAACTCCGGGTATGCTACGAAAGATCTTGGAGGGTGTATGTTCGTGATTTTTTGTTTTGACGTGATTCTTAGATGAATTTCGATGGTTAGAAATCGAACTTCATTACAACACTTCTTTCACTTTTCACTGAATTTACTTTCGTCTCTTCAATTCGAAATAATCTGTGGAACAATCGATCTGAATCAGGACTCGACACAGTAATATCTTCGATTCTTATCACTTCTATACGAGGCTATCTAGAACTCATTAAGAAACGATTTGTTTCCACTGCAAGGCAACACTCATAGTCGATTAGTCTTCCATAACGGAGCTTCACACAGTTACAATATACCCTGTCGGTGTCTATGGCTAGACTACCTGCGTAATAAAATCCGTGAGTTCACTTAGCGCACATGCGCACTTCTCAATACATCTGCAGTCCTCGAGAGGTCAATCGCTACTGGTTTAAGGCGATTTTTATGTCTTTTCCTGGGATCGATGAATGCGCCAATGGGTGAAACTCCTTTCTTTTTTGGCATTATCGGGGGTGTAGCTTCTGGCGTAAATATTCTTGCTTTTATTAACAATTTGGACTTATTTTTGGTCTGAATTATCCAAATATAATATGTTCTTCGAAATAATTCTGGCTTTGTAGTGTTATTCGTTGCAATAGGGTGTTTATATGGTAACAAACAAAATAAAGAAACAAAAACATGTCACATAATTTTATAATAATATTATCAAATCTTACTTTTTCTGGCTTTCAAGCTAGCAAATTCATTAATTATTCATGTACTGCAGAATACTCAGTGAATTTTTGTCATGCGTTTTTAAAAAATCTTTCATATTTTTCATTTCATATCGAACAATTCAATTGCTGATATGCTCTTTTCTTCTCCATCTGCTTATATTATTTCTGAATCATTACAATGTTTTTTCAAATTTTCATCATTACTATTATAAATTTCCTAAAAATTGTGTAAAAATTCAAATTTGTCGCAGTACCTATGACTTTAAGAGGTCAAACCTTTCTCGTGAAGAATTACTAATTGTATCCACAATTGGAAGAAAAAATGGCATTTCGAACTTAAATTTAGGATCAATTAGCGATTCGTATAAACGTTCATAATCAAACACTTTTTTTTCTTACGTTTTCGCAAAGTATTATCTTTGAACACGAGAGGTATTTCTAAATCTAAACTATTCTTTCCGCTGTTTCGATAACGACATTAAATTTTTCATCAGATCTATTATCTTGAACAAGCTCTATAAGATTATTGAAGGCATTTATTGAAGTACTTAAATATTGATTCGGATTTTCGAGCATCTCACTAAATACATTTATTTTGCTTAAAAGATCATACCAAATAGTGATTGAACATATGAATTCCATTTCTTTTAATTTAAAACCTAGAGCTTTTGCTTCATGCTTTGTATTATGATCTAATTGTACATTTTCATAAACATCTAATAAGGCTTCTAGAATCCCACCGGTTTCATATCTAAGTGGATAAAGGCTAAAATGGCTAGTGTGTGATTGAAGTTTTAAGAGTAATTTTAGTGAACTTTCTTTAAAAATCCCACTGTTAAGCTGAAGCACTAAAAAAATTATGAATTTCTTGAATGGTTCCAGAAAAAACTTACAGTTTTCCTGTTAACTTTAGCTGCATCATTTACTACTAAGTTGAGTGTACAAGGTATAAGAAATGTTCGAATTCAGAATTTGTTTTTGGACTCCGTTATTTTTCCCCTTCATATTTAGGCCATTGTCATAACCTAGGCCACGTAAATTGTTAATATTTAGGTTTAAATCTTCTAGTTCTTCAATCAAATATGTTAAACCTTTTCCGGTCGTATCGGTAACTCTCAAAAACCCTGAAAAAGTTCTTCCAAGTTATTACATTGTGCGCAAATCTTGCTATAAACGTCTTTTATTCATTATGGCTAATTTCAGGTGTACGATCAAGTATTAAAACTAGTTTACACATGCACGGATTACGGATTAGTGGCGGCGGTTGACTGGTGCCAGTTTATTTGCACATGGAAACAAAGAAAATCAACTTGCGCCACTAAACCAGGCGCCAGCGTCGTTTTTCAACTCCATATTTTCTCTTCAGTTCAGCATTTATAGTGGTGAAGCTAGACATTTTTTTTGTTTTAGTTCAACCATTTTAGTAAATTATTTATGAGCATTTTACTAACTTCGTGCGCTTTAAGAGTTTTAGATAAATTTTGCCAATTACGGAAGCCTTTACCAACCAAATTAAATCAGAGTCTATCGAAAATAATTTACAGCAAGAACAAAACACCGAGTCTTTAAAACCTGAATAGACAAGCCAAGTTCTGGGGACAGTTTCATCATTTGGTTTATTCGAGATTGCAGATTCCGCCCAAAAAGATGATATCTATGGTATTGCTTCGAAACACAGAAGCTTTTTGACAATGTGGAAGAGGGTCTCTAGTCTCTAAGGTTTGTGCTCTTTGGGTTATCTCATCGTTTAAAAGGTAAAACGTACGGGTTTGGTTTGTAAGGCGCTGGTCTCCTCGAAACGCATCGGTCGGCCGACGACGTGCAGTGACGTCAGTTGTCGGTCGTTGGCAACGGGCGCACGGTCTCCCTGAAATTCATTTCGCAATCTACACGCGCGCTTCTACACGTTTTAAAGATGGATAAATAGTTACTTTGTTTGATTTTGCATATAATTCGAAAATTGACGGAGGCGTCTCCGCGTATGACGTCACCGCACGTCGTCGGTCGACCGATGCGTTTC
Organism: Aphidecta obliterata; assembly: GCA_963966015.1. NCBI lineage: Eukaryota > Metazoa > Arthropoda > Insecta > Coleoptera > Coccinellidae > Aphidecta > Aphidecta obliterata. The sequence goes on along the minus strand of OZ014430.1, from coordinate 6,579,904 downwards.
GAGGAGACCAGCGCCTAAGTGCGTAATAGGTCGGTCCTAGATCATCATCCAGTGAATGAGGAAGTTTCCTATAATACCAACTTCAGAGTGGATTGCTTTAAGTTTATGTACAGACTAGAAGCTCACAAGAAGAACAGTAGTCTGTACCGTCATTTTACTCATTTTTGTTCGATGGTTATTTCTATGCTCAAAGGTTAAGAAAGATGTTGTTGGTTACTGGGAGATAGAAAGCCGTTGGGTAAGAAGCAAGTAAAGTAGTATTCACTTTGATAATAAAATATATCGTCATTGTTGAAAAAGCCGAAGTGTTAGTCGCAGAAGCGAGGATTCAGAGAATGAACGAAAGAAAGTGTTTCGATATATTATAGTTTTATTTGATAATCTTATCCACGTACGTAAGTCCACTATTCATTGTTAAATATCTGCTTTATCAACTGAAATTCTCTTTTATATTGAAACGTTACTGTGATATTATTCTTTGTTGTCGATGTGTGTTGATGAATATATCGCTTCTCCGGAAGAACAGAGACGCTAATGCCGATCAACTTTACAGGAAACGAGTTTCAAGGAATGGATCTTACGGTAGGTACGCTGCATTGACGCGATACGAATCATCTTTATTATAATGGAAGGGACTTTCTATAAAATGAATTTCATCTATTTGAGATGGTGCTACTTTTTTTGAGCGCTCGTACTACTTACACGAGGGCTATATCATTCCGTCACGATGTCTGTATTTTTCGAATTTTGAGCCGAAAATGGTCTCAATCGATCATGTTCGACTCACTGATGACGAATCCGTCGGAAAATTCGAGTCTGTCCGTCCGTCCTGCCGTCCGTAAGCACGATAACTCTCGAACGGATCAACCTAGAGACTTGAAATTTTCAGGGTAGGTTTGAATCTCGAATGCCGCGGTTAAGTTCGTTATTGGGCAGAATTCGTCGAGGGGTTCCGTGAATATGGCCGCTCAAAATTTTGTTTTCCTGATTACTTTGAAACTACAGATTCGATCGATATGAAATTTCGCACTCTAATGGAAAATGGAATGTTCAAGCTACAAGTAAAATTTTGTTCAGCTCGCATCACCAGAACCATAGAAACCATAGAAAATTGTAACTTTTGAACGGAAACGCCTAGGGACTTGAAATTTTTAGGATAGGTGTGGATATCGAATTTCGTGAGCACGTTCATCTATGAGCAAAATTATCCTAGGGGTTCCGTAAATATGGTCGTTTGATATTTAGTTTTCTTGATAATTTCAAAACTACAGATTCGATGGTGACGAAATTTTGTATACTAATGGAGAATGATATATTCAAGCTACATTTCTCCAGATCACATGACCAGAACCATAGAAACCATAGAAAATCATTACTTTCGAACGAAAAGGCCTTGGGACTTGAAATTTTCAGGATAGGTGTGGATCTGGAATGTCGCGTTCACGTTCATCAATGAGCAGAATTATACTAGGGGTTACGTAAATACGGTCGTTTGAAATTTTGTTTTCTCGATAATTTCGATCGAGATGAAATTTTTTATGTTAATCGAGAATGGGATATATTAAAGCAATATTTTGTCCAGATCGCATAACCAGAACCATAGAAAATTGTAACTTTTGAACGGAAAGGCCTAGAAACATGAAATTTTCAGGGTGGGTTTGGATCGCGAATATCGCGATCACGTTCATCAATGAGAAAAATTAGACTAAGGGTTCGTGTAGAAATTTGAACGTTTTTGAGCGCTCGTACTACTTACACGAGGGCTATATCATTTCGTCACGATGTCTCTATTTTTCGAATTTTGAGCCGAAAATGGTCTCAATCGACTCACGGATGACGAATCCGTCGAAAAATTCGAGTCTGTCCGTCCGGCCGTAAGCACGATAACTCTCGAACGGAACAACCTAGAGACTTGAAATTTTTAGTGTGGGTTCAGTTCCCGAATGCCTCGGTTAAGTTCGTTAATGGGCGAAATTCCACAAGGGGTTCCGTAAATATGGCCGTTCAAAGTTTTGTTTCCATGATTACTTGAAAACTACAAATTTGATCGAAATGAAATTTTGCACTCGAATTGAAAATGAGGTGTTCAAGCTACATGAGAAATTTTGTCCAGATCGAATGACCAGAACCATAGAAACCATAGACAATTGTAACTTTTGAACGGAAACGCCCTTGCAATTTTCAGGATAGGTGTGGATCTCGAATGTCGTGATCACGTTCATCTATGAGCAACATTATACAAGGGGTTTCGTAAATACGGTCGTTTGAAATTTTGTTTTCTCGATAAATTCGAAACTACGGATTCGATCGAGATGAAATTTTGTCTTTCAATCGAGAATGATATATTGAAGCAATATTTTGTTCAGATCGCATGACCAGAACCATAGAAACCATATAAAATTGTAACTTTCGAACGGAAAGGCCTAGGAACTTGAAATTTTCAGTGAGTTTGGATCGCGAATATCGCGGTCACGTTCATCAATGAGCAAAATAAGACTAGGGGTTCCGTAAATATGGCCGTTCAAAATTTTTTTTTTCCTGATAGTTTCGAAACTACTGATCGGATTGGAATTAAATTTTGCACCTAGCTGAGGAATAATGTATTCAAACTACGTGCAAAATTTTGTATTTTAATCGAGAATGGATATATTAAAGCAATATTTTGTCCAGATCGCATCACCAAGACCATAGATACCGTAAAAAATTCTAGCGAATTATCGAAAAAAAATTGATCAGCTGGAGCACTGACATGAAGTCCGGAGTTTCGCCTAAGTTTCAGAATTTTTTCGACAGCTGTCGAAAATTCCTTCAATTGATTTCTAAAACTGGAAAATGCGAATCTACCTACAAGGTGCATGTACGAGCGCTCAAAAGCTCGTGCCTTCACGGCAGTGCTTTTCGTAATTCTTCTTACTTCAAACAGTAATCAGAATTCATAACTCAAAATTTAGCAGATTTGCACTTACGTCTTTCTTCTCCCGGAGAAGCGATATAGGTCCCACGTTTTATAAGTTCTTTAAAATTTTGGATTCTTGATACTTTGTAAGAATGATATGTGCCAGCTCAACATTAGAACTAGGTGCAGAAGCTCCCTATAGGAGTAAAAAGAATTGTGTCCCTTTTTTGGGGTAAAGTAGTTTAGTCCCTTCCTTCCTGCAGAGCCAGTTATTATCGTTCATTTGCAGGATTCCGGATTTATTCCACTGGGATTACAGACTGTCGAGATGGTCCCGGTCCCTCCTAGTTGCCACATGTCCACATTTTTAGTTTAAGGGGATAGGGACTACAATTGAGGTACTTTTATCCTGGGACCCACTTTGTACCATTAAAGTTGTGAATGTTGATGTTGTAGCACCTATCATTCCGAACGAAGGTCCCTTTTGAATCTAACTCTTTTTCTGCATAAACTATTACTTCTTCACCATTTACCATGCCTGCTGATAACCTATGCATTTACTGTTTTTCCATTTAATATTCATGACTTTCGTATCCACCATTTTAACCCTCCTATGTAGTGGAACTGGAGTTATTCCTTAATGTTGCTTGTGATATATTTTACTATTATTGATATTCATTGTACAGAACGGGTTTTCTCGCAGGTCTTTCCCGATTCTTATTATTCGACCTGAAGTTGGGGAACCGCCCCAACGGAACCAATAAATTCGTGTGTTTTCGGTTCTAACCATTTTGTTTGAATTCCTTACGACTTCCCCACGATTTTTATAAGTACGACGAAAGAATTCTGTGGTTTTTACGAAACGTAGAGTTCTTCCTATTAGATCAATCATTGCGCTGGCCAAAAATAGTTAAGATTAGTATACGATCCCGCGTGTTCGTAAATTGTACGTGTTTCGAGCTCTCGTTCGGATAACAGAATCGGAGTTTAAAAATACAAAACATTACAAGTTACTTAATCGTCTTTTGCAGTTTGGATGATTTACTGACATTCTGGTGAATTCATAAGATACTCTAGTTTAGCAAGTGAGTTTTATAATTCTTATTTGTTACTCTCTCATTAATTGTTTAATGCTTAATGCTTATCATTCTTATCTTCTATCTTATTTAATTATTCCCATTACTTATTTGATGCGTTATTTCGTGTAATCTGCTTCAATTCACAAGACATTCATTTGCTTTTCGTAGTGAGTTAATTCTATTCAACGTCAGTCAATGTTTCCAACTGGCCAGCTATGGCTTTTCTATATGTAGTAAACTCTAGGTGCTCCTTACACAAATAAGTGCTATTATCAACATTAAATTTTGGAGAACTTCTTGTATCAACGATAATTATTTAATCACCACCTTTTCTGATAATGAATTTGAATAATACTAGTCGAATCGTATTTAATTATCATTGAGCAACTGTGTCATGAAATAGAGCCTCACCTGGTTGAGAACTCATCATTATAGCTTACAATAATCCTGGATGAGATTGCTTCGCAGGAAGATAACTATCGCAGACGCACCGTTAACTGATCTCTCTCCCACTAATTACTTTCCACAGCTGGGTATCATCAGACTTTGCCAAAGATTATCTAGAGTAATATTTTCACTAGTAGACCACTAGAGGTCAAAAAATTTCCGGATTTAATTTGACCTCGTGTGGTATTCGGTAAGAAAATTCCACACCAAATGTGTTTCCAACAACATCATTTTTCGTCTTCATCAAGTACTTGCAAAACATAGAAGGTTTTGTCGACTTGATTATTTAGTTACCATGGAAACTCTAAGCTAGAAATTATTTCTGTTTCAAATTTGTCAAAAACAGCACGACGTAGAAAAATGTCTCGCTTCGGTCAAGAAAGTAAAGAAAATATTCGCTAGAATATTGAGCAGTTGACACCCGCAAATACTAGGAAATCGAAGGCAAGTGTGTGGAAGCAGTTTATAAACTTTTACGCAGAAAAGCGTATGATTTCGACAGAGCGGATATACCTGTGGAAGAACTGGCGCTTATTCTTGAAGACTATGCCTTCAACATGCGAAAAACGAACTCCGAAGACTACAAGGAGAGTGTTATCAGAGTTCTATGGAACTCTACAGCTAAGCAGTTGCAGGAATATGTTTTTGAAAGGTATAATCGCAAATTTAATCCATTCTCTGACATAGAATTTGTCAACGCAAGAGCTCCAAAAAATGCTAAGCGTCGGAAGCTACAAATAGATCCAACCAAGAGAAAGGCAAGTTCATCCGCACTATCAGCAGACGAATTGAGAAAGATTATTGAGCTTTGGGACGAAAACACTCCGGAAGGATTGCAAAGAAAGTTCTTTCACATTGCTGCTCATGAATTGGCCTGGAGAGGAAATGAAGGAGCGGCAGCAACAAAAGAATATTTTGTGGGGGAAATTGACAATCAAGGGGAACCAACAGGACGCATTGAGTATAACCCGGTTTTCTCCAAGACCACCCAAGGCGGTTCGAAAAGAATGGCCGACAGTAAGTGGCTAGTACCGAATACAGTCAATGAAGAATTATGCCCAGTAAGACTGTTCAAAAAACTAATGAGCAAGCGAGACCAACTCATCAAAACGAATCGTTTATTTTTAACTACAAATCCAAACTGGCAGCACCCCAATTCCAAAGGCTGGTACAAGAAGAGCCCGGTTGGGCAAAATACAATATCTTCCTGTTTCAAATCGGCGGCATCAGTGATTGGAATCGATGTCAACAAGATCAAGATAACAAATCATTCTGCGAGGGCCACTGCTGTTTCAACTTTAGCCAAAACGGGAATTGGAAAACAACAATTGATTAAAATATCAAGGCATGGTAGCAGTCACTCCATAAAACCGAATCTGCAAATTGACTCGGGCCATCATCAGGATATAATTGACGCAATGAAGTCTGCTTCAACTTCTGCAAAAACAATCCAAGAATCTCAAGATCAAGAGCAAGCAACCTCTAATCAACCTGCCATAGTATATAATAATTGCGTTTTTGAGCGCTCGTACAACTTACACGAGGGCTATATCATTTCGTCACGATGTCTGTATTTTTCGAATTTTGAGCTGAAAATGGTCTCAAACGATAGAGTTCGACTCACTGATGACGAATCCGTCGGAAAATTTGAGTATGTCCGTCCGGCCGTCCGTAATCACGATAACTCTCGAACGGAACAACCTAGAGACTTGAAATTTTCAGTGTATGTTCAGATCCCAAATGCCACGGTTAAATTCGTTAATAGGCAGAATTCCATGAGGGGTTCCGTAAATATGGCTGTTTTGTTCCCCTGATTACTTGAAAAATACAAATTTGATCGAGATGAAATTTTGCACTCGAATGGAGAATGAGCTGTTCAAGCAACATGTGAAATTTTGTCCAGATCGCATGACCAGAATCATAGAGACCATAGAAAATTGTAACTTTTGAAAGGAAACGCCTAGGGAATTGAAATTTTCAGGACAGGTGTGGATATCGAATGTCGTGATCACGTTCATCTATGAGCAGAATTATACTAGAGGTTCCGTAAATATGGTCGTTTGAAATTTTGTTTTCTCGATAATTTCGAAACTACGGATTCGATCGAGATGATATTCTGTATTTTGATCGAGAATGATATAACAAAGCAATATTTTGTCCAGATCGCATGACCAGAACTATAGAAACCATAGAAAATTGTAACTTTTGAACGATAAGGCCTAGGAACTTGAAATTTAAGGGTAGATTTGGATCGCGAATGTCGCGGTCACGTTCATCAATGAGAAAAATTAGACTAGGGGTTCCGTAAATATGGCCGTTCAAAATATTTTTTTCCTGATAGTTTCGAAACTACTGATTGGATTGGAATGAAATTTTGAACCTAGCTGAGGAATAATGTATTCGAACTACGTGCGAAATTTTGTCCAGATCGCATCATCAAGACCATAGATACCGTAGAAAATTCTAGCGAATTATCGAAAAAAAATTGATCAGCTGAAGCACTCACATGAAGTCTGGAGTTTCGCCTAAGTTTCAGAATTTTTTCGACAGCTGTCCAAAATTCCTTCAATTGATTTCTAAAACTGGAAAATGCGAATCTACCTACAAGGTGCATGTACGAGCGCTCAAAAGCTCCTGAATTCACGGCAGTGCTTTTCGTAATTTTTGAGCGCTCGTACTACTTACACGAGGGCTATATCATTTCGTCACGATGTCTGCATTTTTCGAATTTTGAGCCGAAAATGGTCTTTCTCGACTATGTTCGACTCACTGATGACGAATCCGTCGGAAAATTCGAGTCTGTCCGTCCGTCCGTCCGTCCGGCCGGCCGTAAGCACGATAACTCTCGAACGGATCAACCTAGAGACTTGAAATTTTCAGTGTAGGTTCAGATCCCAAATGCCTCGGTTAAGTTCATTAATGGGCCAAATTCCACCAGGGGTTCCGTAAATATGGCCGTTCAAAGTTTTGTTTTCCTGATTACTTGAAAACTACAGATTCGATCGAGATGAAATTTTGCACTCAAACGGAAAATGAGATGTTTTAGCTACATGCGAAATTTTGTCCAGATCGCATGACCAGAACCATAGAAACCATAGAAAATTGTAACTTTTGAACGGAAATGCCTAGGGACTTGAAATTTTCAGGATAGGTGTGGATCTCGAATGTCGTGATCACGTTCATCTATGAGCAACATTATACAAGGGGTTCCGTGAATACGGTCGTTTGAAATTTTGTTTTTCGATAAATTCGAAACTACGGATTCGATCGAGATGAAATTTTGTATTTTAATCGAGAATGATATATTGAAGCAATATTTTGTCCAGATCGCATGACCAGAACCATAGAAACCATAGAAAATTGTAACTTTTGAACGGAAAGGCCTAGGAACTTGAAATTTTCAGGGTGGGTTTGGATCGCGAATATCGCGGTCACGTTCATCAATGAGCAAAATGAGAATAGGGGTTCCGTAAATATGGCCGTTCAAAATATTTTTTTCCAGATTGTTTCGGAACTACTGATCGGATTGGAATGAAATCATGCATCTAGCTGAGGAATAATGTATTCAAACTACGTGCAAAATTTTGTCCAGACCGCATCACCAAGACCATAGATACCGTAGAATATTCTCGCGAATTATCGAAACAAAATTGATCAGCTGAAGCACTAACATGAAGTCTGGAGTTTCGCCTAAGTTCCAGAATTTTTTTGACAGCTGTCCAAAATTCCTTCAATTGGTTTCTAAAACTGGAAAATGCGAATCTACCTACAAGGTGCATGTACGAGCGCTCAAAAGCTCCTGCCTTCACGGCAGTGCTTTTCGTAATTTTTTAATATAAACATTAATCATAATGGTCCAGAGAATTTAGAAAACATATGAGCTTGTAGTTGAAATGAATCAAAATTATCATGTGAACAAATAAAAATTAGATTAAAAAGAAAATATTCTGTCATTATATAAATTATTCGAAAAATTATTATTGAAAAGGCTGAAGAGAGACATAGAACTGCATCATTTAATACCTGACCACCAACTGGGTTTTCGAGAGAAGCACTCCACTGTCCACCAAATTCACCGCATTGTCAACACCATTTCGAAAAGTTTTGAAGAAAGCAAATTCTGCACAGCAGTTTTTTTAGACTCGTCCCAAGCGTTTGACAAGGTGTGGCACGATGGATTGCTATTCAAACTAAAAAATCTTCTACCTCAGCCATACCACTTGATTTTGAGATCATACATAGCAGACCGCTATTTTGCAGTAAAATTCGGGAAAATAACATCAACTTTACACAAAATCAACTCGGGAGTACCACAGGGGAGCATACTGGGTCCGCTATTATACATCATTTACACCTCTGATATACCAGAGAATGGGGACACCATAATAGCCTCATATGCAGACGATATAGGTCTACTCTCATCACATGAAAATGCCACAACAGCTTCTGAACACCTCCAACAACACCTAAATGACCACGAAAAATGGCATCGAAAATGGAGACTCAACATTAATGAAGCAAAATCAGTACAGGTTACCTTCACAACAAAAAAGAAAACATGTCCATCAGTTCGAATGTTTGGAAAGGATATACCAGTCGACACAAAAGCTAAATATCTAGGTTTACACCTAGACCAGCGTCTTACTTGGAAACATCACCTCCAAGCAAAGAAAACTCAAATAAACATGAAGATCCGACAAATGTACTGGCTCATAGGCAGAAAATCTAAATTGACCCTTCAAAACAAGCTGACCATATACAAAGCCATAATCAAACCAATATGAACATACGGAATCCAATTTTGGGGATGTGCCAAGAAATCGAATATTCAGATTATTCAGAGACTTCAGTCAAAAATCCTGCGCGCATTGACAAACGCACCCTGGCCTGGTACGTCTCCAACCTCACCATCCACAATGATATGAACATACCATACATCACAGAGGAAATTGAAAAATGTTCGAGAAGATACCACCAAAAATTAGAAGGACACACAAACCAACTCATTGACCAACTAGCGGAAAATCCACTAGAAATCCGAAGATTGAAGCGAACCTGGCCAAACGACTTGACTTAAACTTGTATAGAATGAAGCATTCAAATGCTTAATGTCTTATCATCGCCACAACCCACATAATATTTACTTAATACTTATGTAAAGTAGATTGTAAATTTCAATAAAGAGAAAAAAAAAAAAATTATAAACATCAAAAAAATTTCCAGTATAATTCGCTGTTGGGTACCCACGAGGAAAAAATTTCCACTAAAATTCATCCGTTGCGATGGTGATCTGTCAGAAATATACGTTCTGATTGGTTAAAAATCACATGTGTGGAATTTTCACTAGTAATACCACTAGAGGTCAAATTATTGCCGGAAATTTTTTCGAGCTCATGAATATTAAAAAATTATCCCTCGTCTGCGACTCGGGATAATTTTTTAATATTCATGAGTGAGAAAAAATTTCCGGATTTAATTTGACCTCGTGTGGTATTCGGTAAGAAAATTCCACACCAAATGCGTTTATTTCCAACAACATCAATTTTCGTCTTCATCAAGTATAATATTCTGTCATTATAAACGTCAAAAAAATTTCCAGTATAATTCGCTGTTGAGTACCGTGAAAAAATTTCCACTAAAATTCATCCGTTGCGATGGTGATCTGTCAGAAATACACGTTCTGATTGGTTAAAAATCACATGTGTGGAATTTTCACGTTAATTAGAACTCGTAAGGTAAAGTTCTAGTTCTTCGCTGCTTTCAGCAAAAAACTGTAACATCGGTGAAAGTTTCAGCGCATAAAAGTACCAATACAGTACAGAATGTAATGTGCAATGTGTAGATGGCCTTGCTACATAGCACGATAAAAGAAGAGGAAGGAAGAAATCTTTTTTTATCTATGGTCAATGCCGTCGTTCGTGTGGTTGTGACACTTCAACTAGTTCAACTTCAGTTATTCTGTCAACAATGTAAACATTAAAACATTAATCATTATTTTTGGTCAAAGAGTAACAACATGTCTAATCTTTGTTTTGGTTGAGTTGCGTTAACAAACCTACTAACCTACCCTCTTGAAGATTATTGAGTAATATGGAAATTGTTGAAGACCCTATCAAGAAAGAACGGAAAAGTTCGTTTGATGACAGGTGAGCATCATAAGCACTATAAGCAGTCTCTTGAGTCTACCCTCTTAAAGATTATTGAGTATTATGGAAATTGTTGGAGACCCTATCAAGAAGAAACCAAAAGTTCGATGACAGTTGAGCATCATAAGTAGTCTCCTGAGTTAGTTCTACTTCTAAGGGCAACTATTTCTAGTTGAATGTATGTTTATTATTCAGTTCAATCAGAGTCATTGTAGATTTCACCTTTTTTTTTTTTTGTCAATCCGGGTTAACACAATATCTGAATAACTCTCTGGATTATTGAGTCAATAGGTATTTAATGAACTATTTGTACCAGATGGACTTATTTTAAATGGAAATTTCATTTCCTATTATTGAAAACAAATTTCCATATAGGGGAATGACGAGAACCTCAGGACGTTTGTACCTTTGGACACTATAAATATCGGAACACTGCATTAGTTACAAACGTTCTAAGGTACACGTCAACACGTCATTTCCCTACATAGTACATATCATGTATCAAATGAAGATGAGTAATAAATTTATTTCCAAGATCAACCCATAGATAATATATTGTATTGTTGATTAACACTTCATTTGTTTCAGTGTTCAATTTTCCATAGATGAAGGAAGTTTTGAAACCTACAATGTCAAGATTGAAAATGTGGACATTGTCGAACAATGTATTGATGAAAATCAAGTTCATAACAAAGAAGCATTCATCGTTAAAATTGAAAGTGACAGTATATCCAAAAAATTCGATGGAGAAAATGTTCCTCCTTTTTTAAAAACTGAAAAAATTGATCAAAAAGACGAATACAGAGAAATTTGTGAATTTAATTCAAAACAAGTCTTTAAAGGAAAGAATGTTGATTCACAACAACATAAGTGTCATTTATGTGATTTTGCTTCAAAGCAGAAATATGAACTCAAAAGACATACAGATTCAGTCCATTTGAATTTGAAGCAACATAAGTGTAATTTATGTGATTTCGCTTCGAATCAGAAATATCATCTCAAAACACATATAAATTGTGTTCATTTCAATTTAAAGCAGCATAAGTGTCTTCTTTGTGATTTCACTTCAAACCACAAACCCCATCTCAAAACACATATAGATTATGTTCATTTAAGTTTGAAACAACATAAGTGTCATTTATGTGATTTTGCTTCAAATCGCAAATGCTACATCAGAACACACATAGATACTGTTCATCTAAATCTAAAGCAACATAAGTGTCATTCATGTGACTTTACTTCAAATCGCAAATCTGATCTCAAAAGACATATAGATTCTGTTCATTCGAATTTAAAGCAACACAAGTGCCATTTATGTGATTTTGCTTCAAATTACAAATTTGGTTTGAAAAAACATATAAATTCTATTCATTCAATCTGAAGGGCCACAAGTGCAATTTTTGTCATTTTGCTTCATATCTGAAATTTCATCTTGAAGAAGATATAGATTCGGTTATGTGAGGATAATAAGAGCTTTGGCTGAGTCTTTATTGAAATTAGTATGCAAGGAGTCAATTTTCTTCTTCAGTTTTTCTACAGTGAAGTGTGGTTCAAAATAAATTAATGCATCAACGAGTTTTTGATAGTTATCTGCTTGTTAGCTTGATAAAAATAATCCTTTGACTTAACTTTCCACAGTTCCGAATTCGGCGAATCGCGATAAAGTGTAATTAAGAGCAAAAGAAAATCATGTTCAAAGTTCACACTTCGATATCTGAAAAACTTGAAAAGCACTGCCGTGAAGTCAGGAGCTTTTGAGCGCTCGTTCATCCACCATTCTCATTTTCCAGTTTCAGAAACAAATTAAAAAATTTTTTGACGGCTTTCAAAAAAATTCTTAAACTAAGGCGAAACTCCAGACTTCACGTCAGTGCTTCAGGTGATTTTTTTTTCGATAATTCGCTAGAATTTTTTATGGTATCTATGGTCTTGGTGATGCGATCTGGACAAAATTGTCCACGTAGTTTGAATACATTATTCTCCATCTATGTGCAGAATTTCATTTCAATCCAATGAGTAATTTCGAAATTATCAGGGAAAAAATATTTTGAACGGCCATATTTACGGAACCCCTCGTCTAATTTTGATCATTGATGAACGTGACCGCGAAATTCGCGATCCAAACCTACTCTGAAAATTTCAAGTCCGTAAGCCTTTCAGTTCGAAAGTTATAATTTTCTGTGTTTCTGATCATGCGATCTGGAAAAAATCTAGCATGAATATATCATTCTCAATTGAAATACAAGAAAAATTTTCCGAGCTCTCTGTGGGCTAAATACTCGATGATGAAAAAGTCTTTGATGGTAAATAAGAATATTGATAATTTCACAAATTATGCTAGTATTTAAAGCAAAAGTCAAAAGGGTATCAACCAGAAAAATCCAATGTATAATCAAGAGAAAATGTCCTAAAATTTATTCTTGAGGTACCAAATGAAACGTTTTTAACGAACAAAGTCGCATTATTATTAGATGTAGGGTAAACACTACAGTTATTGACACCTTAAGCTAACTGTCCTAATGGAATATGAAAAAATTTTTATTCGGGTATGAAATGAAAATATTTCTTTTTCGAGGTTATGTATTGGTTCATACTCGATTCAAATCAACAACCGAAGGTGGAAAAACCTGTTCAGAAGAAGCTTAAAACACAAATTTAAAATCATGTGTCAATTTTCAGTGATTGACACTGTAAAATCTATTGTTGATGACACTACCTGATACACTTATTGACATACCGTTGTCTCTCATATTTTCAATCAGCTGGACAAGGATGTGAATAGGTATAATATATAATAATGGACGTTCACTATAGGTAAGATTTATTTCCAAGTTTTGCATTGAAAAATATTCGAAATGGAAACCTTCTCTATGAGGCCATATTTCAATAAACATTAAATATGGAATTTACATGCACAGGAAATGCATTTAATTATTCAATACCATTTAAATCCATATTCTTTTTGCAAATGGGACACAAGCCCTGGCAGTTGGTTCTCCAGTAGCCGTTTATAGCAACTTGGTTTTCATCGTTATCACAGATTGTGGCTTCAGATGTACAATCCGTGTCCATATTGGACTCTTTCATGACCTTATAAAGGATTCTTCATGAATTTCATCATCAAGTTTTATGTTTGAAATAATTTTTTTTCTTATTTTTTTTTGGCACACCCGTCCATTCTATCACAGAATTGAGCTCTTCTTCATAGGTTAATACAGAGCAAGGTCCGTGATTGTTGAGCGCTCGTTGTACTTACACCAGGGCTACATCTTTTCGTCAAGATGTCTGTATTTTTCGAATCTTGCCGTGAGCACGATAACTTTCGAACGGAACTACCTAGAGACTTTAAATTTTCAGTGTGGGTTCAGTTTCCGACTGCCGTAGTTGAGTTGGTTAATTGGCAGAATTCCACCAGGGGTTCCGTAAATATGGCCTTTCAAAATTTTGATCTCCTGATTACTGATTCGATCGAGATGAAATTTCGCACCCATATGGAGAATGACGTGTTCAAGTTACATGCAAAATTTGTCCAAATCGCATGACCAGAACCATAGAAATTAAAAACTCACGAACGAAAAGGCCTAGAGACTAGAAATTTTCAGGATAGGTGTGGATCTCGAATATCGCGGTCTCGTTTATCAATGGACAAAATTATCAATGACCAAAAATGGCCGTTCAAAATATTTTTTTCAGGAAGATTCTACCTACTAGGTGGATGAACGAGCGCTCAAAAGCTCCTGACTACACGTCGGTGCTTTTCATTTTTTTCAACAAGTTTGCCACTCAACCGAAAAATTATTGTAGAACGAGGAACGCCATAGGTTTGGGAGGCAAGTTTTCTGGACATTCTTTTTGATTTTACTGCTGATATGGCAGAATTAATAGCATCCTCCGTGTAATTTTTCTCATAATTGTTTCCTTCTTTTGCTTTTGCCATGTTGTTGAGAATAAAGCGTGGAAAATCGATTCAGGGGGTAGGGACTAGTTCGACTTGCAATATAGTTATTGACACGTGGAAATTTACAGAGATTGACACCGGTGTCAACAACTAGCTAGAACAAAATTAGATAAAGTTTAATCATTTTTCAGTATTCATTGAGAACTTGAGGCCTGAATAGTAGGCAATACGGACTAATTTTGCAAAATTTGAATACGACACAGTTATTGACATAGTATGTCAATCACTATTCATCCACATATTTTCAAAGGCAATTATTGACACCCACAAAAAACCGCGAAACCTTCAACCAAATAGATTTTAAGTTATGAAAAAGTATTTATTGAAGCGATTCAATCATTCAAACAAAAATTATGCTTCAGACAAAAATTAGAACTACTGACAAAATTTTATGAACTTGAGTAAAGTACCTCAAGAAAATAGCAGTATTTTTCTGATTGCAATGATCGTCAGCACGCTGCACATTGATAATTATATGGTGAATTAGAAATGTAAATCTTACGCAAATTAACACTAACAGTCCAAACTCGAAAAATTGAAATTTTTTTTTCAAAGCTCCATGTTTTTAAGGCAACCATCCAATTCTTATAATTCAAATATAGAAATGAGGGTGTCAATCACTGATAGAGTGTCAACAACTGTACCTATTACCCTATTTGGTGGATGTCGGCGGCAAGAACTTGTAAATATGTTAGTCACACATGTAGAAGATAGAAAATCAGTCTTTGTTGTAACGGTGCCCGAAACCAAAACTGACAAAAAACGAGTTTTCACTCAGCAACTCTTTTAGCAGAAGCTGGAGCAAGTATGACTACGTTGAAGCGCCATGCTGGATGGAACGGTACCACTGTTGCTGTAGGATATTTAGAGGACAGCATATCCTCAAAAAATGAGGTTTCAAGGATGTTAGCAGGCGTTATAGGTTTGCCATCCGTCCGGGTTTCCCAGGATTTGTCCTAGTTTTTAGGGCGTCCGGGCCGGTTTTTATTTGTTGTCCGGGTATCGGAATTTTTAAGCTACTGCCAGGCTCGTGCGCCTGAGATAGTCACACTCACATATACTATGAGTATCGGGGTCACTGGTCATTCGTTGATCAACTGACTCTCTAGTCCAGGCATGGGCAACCTACGGCCCGCGAATAGAATTCTATTGGCCCGCCAATGAATTTTTTCACACATGACGCACCCCCAAATTGGCTCTATAAAGATACCACAACAAATAATATTCGTGTAGCGACAACATCAGTCCCACCTAATATTTATGGTCTTGTGAAAGAAACGCAACCCCAGGTGTCTCATTAGTTAAAAACTAGTGACTGATGAGTAACGCAGTGTTTTTTTTGTTGAATTATATCAGTTTGAGTTTTTTTTTATTTCCCCTATTGTAAGGAACGTTGGGATTATTTAATTTCTGTTGAATAAATTTCATTACTGCTAGAAATTTTTTTTTGGATCGTGGTCTACAAAAAATTCTTCTATGTTGCCCTCAGCAAAAAAAGGTTGCCTATGCCTGCTCTAGTCCCTAGATTAGATTAGATTCACCGATCTCCCCTCTTACTGGGAAGAATGAATGATCCTGAAATACTATAGAGAAAAGCTATTAGGCGCTCTGAAAAGAGTACAAAAAAATCTATAACCGGTAGAAATACTTTTTTTCCTTTTCGAAATAATGATGTCTATTACACCAAGTTGCGTTTTTGTGTAACAAGCTTACAAATAAATCAAATCCATCAGTTCCTCCTTAGCAAAATATTCTTTATTAAAATACCAATAGATATACAGAAAACCGGATGAATAAATGTTGTCATTTTTTTGGAAAAAAATATCAAACTTCAAATTTCACCATGAAATATGGCCAGTAGCTATTTCATTATGTGGGAGTAGTATATTTTATGATGAAATTTGAGGGTGCATATTTTTTTACAACAAAAATTTTTAAAAGCCCTGCCGTGAAATCAGGAGCTTTTGAGCGCTCTTCCATCCACCTTGTAGTTAGATTCGCTTTTTCCAGTTTAGAAACAAATTCAAAAAATGTTTGACAGATTTCAAAAAAGTTTTCAAACTAAGGCGAGACTCCAGATTCACGTCAGTGCTTCAGGTGATTTTTCTTCGATTATTTCCTTCCTATTAATTTTGACCAATCGCTATCAAGAATTGGTATGTCAAATATAAATTTCAAGTGGAAAAATTACTCAACAACTGTCAACTTAGCTGTCAGCAGTTTTTCCGGAAAAAAAATTGGAAAAATTCATGCAAGTTTGACAAGTTGCTTTTTAAAAACAAACTTGATGGTTTCTATGCTGTGTTGCTATGTATCGTTACCAACAACAAAGATCACAAACAACGCTTACAATTTATTAATTTTTCAACTGAAACTCAAAATGAATCGGTTTGGAAATGTTTCCGAAAGTAAAATTAATGCGGCTGTTGAAAATAGTGTTCCACTAAATACTCAGAAAATTCACACATCAAATGTTCATTTAACTCAAGAAATAATCTTACCAAATATCCCTCGGGCATTTAATTTTTCCTGTGGAAAAATTGGAACACTCGTTTCTAAGTAATCTGTTTTAACAAATAGCATTCGCGAGGAAAAATCCTCGTCTTCGACTCGGATTTTCAAAACCACTCTCGCTCATGCTATTTGTTGAAACAAATTACTTAGAAACTCGTTTTTCCGGAAACATTAAATGCACTAGGGATATTACCCCCGAATTTTTTACGGTAAATATGGTCTTGATAATGCGATCTGGACAAAATTGTACACGTAGTTTGAATACATTATTCTTCATCTATGTGCAAAATTTCATTCCAATCCAATGAGTAATTTCGAAATTATCAGGAGAAAAATATTTTCAATGGCCATATTCACGGAACATCTGGTCTAATTTCGATCATTGATGAACGTGACCGCGAAATTCGCCTACCCTGAAAAATTCAAAACCCTAGGCCTTTCCGTTCGAAAGTTATAATTTTCTATGGTTCTGGTCATGCTGCCTGGACAAAATTTTGCATGTAGCTTGAACACGTCATTTTCCATCTGAGTGCAAAATTTCACCTCGTTCGAATCAGTAGTTTCGAAGTGCTCAGGAGAACAAAATTTCGAACGGCCATATTTACGGAACCCCTGGTCGAATTTTGCCGAATAACGACCTTAACCGCGGCATTTGAGATTTGAACCCACCCTGAAAATTTCAAGTTTCTAAGTCATTCCGTTCGAGAATTATCGCGTATACGGACGGACGGACAGACTCGAATTTTTCGACGGATTCGTCATCAGTGAGTCGAACATAGTCGATTGAGACCATTTTCGGCTCAAAATTCGAAAAATACAGACATCGTGACGAAATTATATGGCCCTAGTGTAAGTAGTACGAGCGCTCAAAAATTACAACAGGTATTCAACGATTTTCTATACCTATATATCTATTGGTATTTTAATTTAGAATATTTTACTATGAAGGTGAAGGAACGGATAAGATTTGATTCATTTGTAAGTATGTTACACATAAGAGTGTAGTAGAAATCATTATTTCAAAAAAAAAATATATATTTCTACTGGGTAGGTACCGATTTTTTCAATAGCGATAGTTCTTCTATACAGTATTTCAGGATTATCCAGTCATTCTGGGACACCCTGTATACAAGAGTTTTAATTCATGGTATATTTCAAAAATTGAAAAAATTAACCTTCCAGAAACATCATAAATTGTTTCTCTTATAATAGATAATAGAATTATTTGTAATACATAAATTGTGGAGTTCGAAAGTTGCAGGCGAATTGATATCAGAAATTGACTTTTCTTTTCTTCATATACCAACTTTCAAATCGCACGATTTCTTTTTGGTTTTTTTCAAACATATCATGAATCCTTCTCTGATGAAAATATTCCAAAATTTCAATCAAACTTCCTCAACGTAGAAAAAATTGACGAAAACTGAAGGAAGGTGAGTACGTTTTCTAAAAACACAAATAACTCGTAAACAGTTGATTTTTGGATATCAATAAATATGGCTCAAATGAATCATACCAACACCGTCCTCCAAGGTTCACGTCGAATTTGAAAACACCCTGTATATAATATAATTCGGTGATTTCATCTTTTGAAGTTTATAAAAATAAAATGACACTATTTGTCACACTGACAATAAACATTGAAGGCCGTTTTTGTATATTGAAAAAAAATTAATTTTTTCTAATATATTCGATATAATTCACATCTTTTGAGGATTATGAAAATAAAATGATATTTTTTGTCATACAATGAACACTGAAGGCCGTTTTTGGTACATGTTTTGGATTTCACACCAGTGTTTTTCAAATTCTTTGTTGGTTACTTTATAGTTGGCAATAGAAAGTAATATCGAAGACTTCAGAATATTATTATTGAAGGGATCCAAAATTTAAAATAAAAACAAGAGCGCAAGAACTGGCATGCTCTATGCCTAGCTTTCAAATAGTTAAAAAAAATTAAATAAGAATTTTGGGGATGACGTTGAAAGTTGAGACACTGAGGGGTGAAAAAAAAATTTTATTGCACATGGGTGTGGGGTATCGTTTGATGTTATCAAAAAGATATGTCAATAGTTGGCGAGATAGAAGCTTCTAAAATCTAAAGGTATCAGTGTTTTCTCTTACTTTTCAACTACTGGTTGGAGAATGCTGAAAACATTTAGTTTAGTGGAAAGTGGAACCAAGGATTAGACCACTTAGTTGGTTACTTATTTGAGGAGAGAAATTTCACTGAAAAGGATACTGGGTATGAAATAATTTCCCTGATTTATTACTTTATCAAAGGAGGATACCTATTGTGGATGTTTTGGTTGAATTTTCTTTGCTCTTTGATATAATAGTTCATTCTTTCGGGAAAGTATTTCTTCTGGATTTTTATAGAATAATAAATTAATTATTAGTCTATGATATTGAATATCTTGAGAATTTTACGCCATTGCAAAAAAATTGAACTATTGACGAGTGCGATATAAGAGTTTTCTGCAGGAAAAAAATTGGGAAATGAAGTACATACATATTTGAAATTGATTTCTGATCTATCTGGCAGTGAAAATAACTTAAAAGGGTAGAACCAAACGACTTATTATAATGTGCAAAGCTTCAAATTTGAAATTGATCAGGTTCTCTTAGAATAGCAAATAGGCCATGTTATTTGAAGCACCTTGTTACCATCATCAGCAACAGACCACTACACTTTATGTTAATATTCTGAGTTCTTTAGTATTGTCTGAATGATCTGTTGATATGAAAGTCTAATCATTCAATTAGATTTTGCAGAGTTGGATGAAAATATATCGTCAGTAAATTGACAAAGGGGCGTATTTGCAAATTTTTATTTTCTGAATTAGCTTCACTTTGACACCCATAGCTCACATCTTCATGAAGTGCTGCTAACCTCATGTTGCTTAAATCATTGGAAACCAGTGGGAGAAACAAAATAAGGAGTTGAAAATTTTAATCAGGTGATTTGTAGTACACCTCAGAACTTTGATCGCGGATATCTTGAAAAAACAAAATTTGCAGATACGCCCCTTTGTCAATGTACCGACGATATCTAATGAGCAATTCAGAATGGAAATAAGTATTTCTTTTTGCATCTTGATACCAAAGGTTGATCATTATGACTTTATTTCATTGAAAATTTTCATGGCTGACTTATAACAGAATTAGATAAACTACTTGACATAAATTCTTCCAGTGCGATAAATCTTCTTGGTCATATAGGTATTTAGCACAATTTTCCACAAGCCAATTATTTTGTTTTCTTATATAATCGTTGGAAAATATGAATATTCTTACTGTTACATTGCCGAATTCATTTCTTGGAACACCTCCCTTCAAAGAAAAAATAAAATTAGGAAACAGTAGGAAATGATTATTATATTATTATATGAACATTTATAGATCTATACAAATATATGTTTTTACCTCCTTGTCGGCTTTTATTGTTGCACTTTTCATTGAATTTTTTTTGTTTGAAAGATTTTTTTCGCTGTTTATCTCTTTCCAATCTATTCTTCATTTGAAAAACTTTGCTCTTCTGAACTCTTTTCGTCGCTAGATTTTTCAGTTTTTTTTTTAAGTTCTTCTCGGTATCAAATTGCTGCTTCTTCACAATTTTCTTTGACGATAATTCCATACCAGGAACCTCTTCATTCTCTTCTTCATCATTTTTTTCATCTTCCTGATCCGATGAGCATTTGGGACGATTTTCCCCAATCCAATTATTTTGTTTTGCAATATCATCCCTGGACAATGTGACTATTCTTACCGTTGCATCGTCATCTTCATATTCTTCCTCTATCAGATTTTCAAGCCCAGGAATATCACGGTTCGATGCTACTAATTTTTTATATTGTTCTTTGGATTCTGCTTTGATCCTCTTTCTCTCCTCCTTCAATGCTTTCTCAAATTCATCTTTGGCGTGTTTTTTTCTCATTAATTTTCGTTTATGGAATCCTGTCAGAAATTCTCTTCTTTTATCTTCATCGAACACTAAGTGCACTTTACTAGATCGCTTTTTACCCATTTTCAGTTAATATCAAAAAAGTTATTGCACGTGGGCGCAAAAGATAACTGCATGCTAAACAAAACAATTCAAAATATGTTTATAACCTATAACTCAACATCAAGCTTTGGGTATAGAATAATGATAAAATATTCTATATTCCATGACATCAAGCCATAGCAGAGATAATTGTTATCTCTGAGCACAGATATAATAATATCGAGCGTTGAAAAACAAAATTATAAAAAGCACTGCTGTGAAGTCAGGAGCTTTTGAGCCACCTTGGAGGTAGATCCGGATTTTCCAGTTTTAGAAATAAATTGAGAAATTTTTGTACAGATGTTCACGCCAGTGCTTTGGGTAACTCTTTTACGAGCGCTCGTACTACTTACACTCACACTTACATTTCGTCACGATGTCTGTATTTTTCGAGTTTTGAGCCGAAAATGGTCTCAATCGACTATGTTCGATACCTGATGACGAATCCGTCGGAAAATTCGAGTCTGTCCGTCCGGCCGTCTGTCCGGCCGTCCGTAAGCACACAAACTCTCGAACGGAACAACCTAGAGACTTGAAAGTTTCAGTGTTGGTTCAGTTCCCGAATGCCTCGGTTAAGTTCGTTAATGGGCCAAATTCCGCCAGGGGTTCCGTGAATATGGCCGTTCAAAGTTTTGTTCTCCTGATTACTTGAAAACTACAGATTTGATCGAGATGAAATTTTGCACTCAAATGGAGAATGTGGTGCTCAAGCTACATGTGAAATTTTGTCCAGATCGCATCACCAGAACTATGGAAACCATAGAAAATCATAACTTTCGAACGGAAAGGTGGATCTGAAATGTCGCGTTCACGTTTATCAATGAGTAGAATTATACTAGGGGTTCCGTAAATACGGTCATTTGAAATTTTGTTTTCTCGATAATTTCGAAACTACGGATTCGATCGAGATAACATTTTGTTTTTTAAACGACAATGATATATTAAAGCACTTTTTTGGTCCAGATCGCATGACCAGAACCATAGAAATCATAGAAAATTATCACTTCCGAAGGGAAAGGCCTAGGAACTTGAAATTTTCAGGGTGGGTTTGGATCGCGAATGTCGCGGTCACGTTCATCAATGAGCAAAATTAGACTAGGGGTTCCGTAAATATGACCCTTCAAAATATTTTTTTCCTGATAGTTCCGAAACTACTGATTGGATCTGATTGAAATGAGATTCTGCACCTAGCTGAGGAATAATGTATTCAAACTACGTGCGGAATTTTGTCTAGATCGCAGCACCAAGACCATAGATACCGCAGAAAATTCTAGCGAATTATCAAAAAAAAATTGGTCAGCTGAAGCACTGACATTAAGTCTGCAGTTCTGCCTAAGTTTCAGAATTTTTTTGACAATAGTCGAAAATTCCTTCGATTGATTTATAAAACTGGAAAATGCGAATCTACCTACAAGGTGGATGTACGAGCGCTCGAAAGTGAGGGACGGAATGCCTTCAAAACGAAACGCAGATCGGAGAAAATTTCTCAACTGTCGACTTCTCTCCACCTGGAATTCCTTGAAGTTGCATCGAGTGTTTCCAAAAACTTCGAGTTATGCTTGGTTGCCGCCTCGGTTACTGCTAGGGAATGCAATCTCGTTCTCGCGAGATCTCGGCCTTTTTTTGCGAGATTGATCTCGGTCAAAAAATGGGCGAGATCTCGCGAGTTTAACGAGATTGCGCTTGCGTTGCATGCGTGCGAGTCCGGGGGGCCAAAAAGCGAACTTTTAAGCATGCTGAACTTTTATCAAAAACTATTTTTCCTCTTTGCTTTTACTGTTCGCGGATGATCTGTGGAGATCTGTGGTTCCAACTAGCATCGAATCCGAAAGGGCCTTCTCAGTGTCTGGTTATCTGGCCAGCAAAACACGAAGCCGTTTAGCAGACGATTCTTTTGACATTAAGTGCTTCTTAAGGAGTACCTTTCAAAATAATTTATAATAATGGCTTGGCTTGTGATGTGAACTGAACAAGAGCCTTTCGTCCGATCATCTCTGAGCAGATATAGTTTTCTTTAATTGATAATAACTTCTCAGTTTAATAGTCAACTCGAGTCAGTTGATTATTTTTATTTTAGTCTTTGACTTCTTGTTGTTATGTTATAAAAGAACTAATCTATTGTTGAAAAACTTTTGTTTGATATTACGGGAGAAGACTGGTTGATTATTTCATTTCTCATTTGATAAGATACATCAAATGTTACTACTTAAAAAATAATTGAAAAAATTCGTAAAAATAAAAGTCTATTTCATAATACCTAATATTATTTTTCTAATTTATTCAAATATTCTGATTGTTTGCAAGAATAAACACACAAAACTACCAATCTCGCGAGATCTCGAAATTGGCGAGATCTCGCAGTATTGTTATTCATAAACTCGCGAGATCTCGTCTGAGCCCCAATCTCGCGAGATTGCATTCCCTAGTTACTGCCAAATTTCGAAATTTCAGGTCGAGTTTTAGAAATATTCGAGTTATGGAAATTCGACTTATGGGGAAAAAAATATATGGTGACATTGTAAAAACGTTTTTGTTTGTTGAGAAAATTCGACTTGGAAAATTCTTCGAGTTGAGGAAGCTCGAGTAAGAGGAGTTCCACTGTATGAGTTTTTTCGGAAAAAGCAGAGAAAAGTGAATTTTTAGCTGGTGGGGGACGTGTTGTTACTGCAAATTCGTAGGTGTATTTTATGATCATCCTCGTGGCAACGCCCTCAAGAATCTAAAACAGTATTAGGGGTCAAGTAACACAACATTTTGAAAATTTTGCAGTTATTTTTATGAATATGCTAAAAAATTTTTGTCTGGCTTTCGTTTCCGCATAAAAATTCTTGGAAGTGATGGGTGAAGTGCGTCAAGGGGTAGTGTTTCTGAACGGAAAGGGGAAAAACATATTTGTACGTACCTTCTTCGATTGAGATGTTTTTTCGTTATAACGAGAAGAATTCAGGAAAATTGACTCAATTATTTGTAGAAAATCTTGAAAAAAACGGTTGCATAACTTTCTACCTAAATAAGCAAGCTTGAAAAAGAAGAATAATTTATGCTCTGTTGTACATACTTTATTTA
Organism: Aphidecta obliterata; assembly: GCA_963966015.1. Lineage (NCBI taxonomy): Eukaryota > Metazoa > Arthropoda > Insecta > Coleoptera > Coccinellidae > Aphidecta > Aphidecta obliterata. The sequence continues at coordinate 6,555,753 of OZ014430.1, read as the reverse complement.
TTCAATATTCAAAACACTGATTTGAAAATAACAAAAACAAAATAAAACATAATAATCAAAAACAGGAAAAAGAATCATGAAAATATCAAAAATAAAAATAAGAGAAAAATAATTTCAAACTTTGCTCCCTTTCTTCCTTTGTTTATAAACCCAAGTTTTTTTTTGAGGAGAAGATCTTTGGCTCAGTTGAGTGCATCTTAATTTAACCTCTTGTCTTTTTTTGAAGGATGGCAGTTTTTCGCTTTCGATATTTATTTCAAACTTCCTCAACGCCGTCTAAGTTTCTTCAGTAGTCCATCTCCGCCTCTTGACCGAGCCATTGGAGATACTGTAAAAGACATAATTTATAATATTGGAAATACCATAAACTGAAATACATAAAAAACTAAACTTCGATCTGACTGAATCTTTTCTGTTTTCGTTTTCCTCTCTGTTCTTCTTCTTTGCTAAAACAGTTTTCTTTATCCTCATTTTCGCCCCGTGCCTTTTCCAGCAACCTCCGACACCCTCAAAATATTTCGAGAAGCAACAGGTTGCCTATATATATTTTCATGAATTTTTTTGCTAGACCCATGAAATTCGCCAAATATTTTACCTCATTCTTTTGTAGGTTCAATTGGATGCAGGTGGTCGCAATATGTTTTCTCAAATTCCTTAATCTCTCGGGATGATCTGCCGCACAAAGTGTCGCATGCTTTCGTATGATATTACATGCTCTGAAGTAATTTAAGTTTGATACGCCTGGTATTGCGAAAGCATGAGAATTTTTGGGGGAAATTTTTGCAAAGCTCCTGTATTTTAGGAGCAGCTCAATGCATCTCACTCGTTTCTTATCTAAAATTACAGGCACAGTTCGATTTAGTTTTCTTCTAATTAAAAAGCGTACGTAACGTGAAGCCGTCTCCCTGGTTTCTCTGGATGTTTTCACATCGCCGTCGGTACATGTACCTTAATTCTTTTTGAAAACTTCAATTAAAGTTCTCTCTAATTCTCCAGGCCTTCTCCGGTTGAATATCTGTATACTCAATGAAGTAAATTCTGATAACTTCAGCCATGTCTAATTACGGAATTTATTTTTCAGTCTGCGATACGATATTTCTAAATTTCTTCTCGAATAAATTTAAAATTTCATCAGTAGATGAAGATGGTTATTCAATGGCATAGACAATGACCAATTCGTCATATTTTATGGAACGAATAATATCGTCGTCCCTCCAAGCTGGAAAGAGTTTTTCTCTCACTATCGTGGCTGCACGATGCAGTCTTGCCTCAATTTTCTTCCCACTAACCATTACAAAACGTGTTTTTGTACTGGACATCCCAGTGCATGCTCTGAAATGTACACGTAAATTTTGTTTTAGAATAAAATGATTTACATTTTATACATGGGAGAAAGTCGATTGCTGTACTCAGTTTGGAAGCATTCGGTCTTCTCGAAACTATGAAATCTCCATCGTTCAAACATGTCTTTGTGTTGTATTGAAAATTTCCCTTTTTCCATATATAGCTAATTATATCCTTCCGCTCTTTACACCCCTTCGGTAAAACGGCGAATTTTTTCATCCTCCAGATGTCTAGCGTGTTTTGTCATTTTGTTTCCTCCTTTCCCACTCGTTTTCGATACAGAAACGATTAGATTTTTTTTTTCACGAATATCGGTCGTGGTATTAATAGTTTTTTCCAATGAATTTTGGGATCAATCGTTTCTGTCTATCGAAAAGTTTGCTTCTTCTTCATTAGAAGCACTCTCCTCTGAGTCACTTTCAGTTTCTTTGTCTGGTTCAAATATATAGGGTCATCATCTGTATCTGGCTCTGCAGAAAAAAATTCTTCTACTTGAAGCATAGTCTCTTGAGGAAGTTTCACCTAGTGGATCTTCTCTAAAACTACTAATTTATCATTTACCTTCCCAATTTTTGCCGTAAAGACGTAATGATTTTTTTTTAATTGAAATTAAAGGACATCTTGATGTTACCATGCCTAGAGTGGAATGTTTCAACATTTCTTCCAAAATATCTGTTATTTGGAATATTGAATATGTTTTTGCAATTAATGAATTTCAGAGTTATTTTTATGCTTATCATCATGAAATGTTTGCAGCGTATAGAAAACTAAATCGTCGATATCACTATATCAGGAATATACGGGAAATATTATGAACAACCATCGAAAAGAAATCATCAAGTGAAGTTTTTCAGAAACTGAAGTTTAACCTACACTGGACCGCAAAATTAACCGGACAGAAAAAATTTCGCATGAATTCAATTTTGAATAACATAGTTGATTTTTTGACAGGTGGCTGATGGTTTCATCTTCATCATGCACTGATATCGAATTAACGAAAAGGATGAATGCATATGTCGAAAAAAAATGGTAGCAAAAAAATTTCATTTTACGCTTAACTTCTGAACATCCTGTAGAAAATTTCAGAAACTGAATGATTTTCCTGAGTGCCTACGACTTTTTCAAGTTCCATTTGTTTCTGAACAACTTGTTGTTATATGATATCTCTATTCTTGAAGAAAAAACGCAGGTTTAAAGGAAATTATGCAATAATATTTCAATAGCTACAAATAAATAAAAAAATAACATCGGCAATAGCAGTATTGTGATATGTTTTTTGGAATCGAGTATTTCCTCCACGAGCCTGAATAACAGCTTTGACCCAGTAGTAACCGAGTCCTGGGTTATCTGGCCACTGATTATTCATTGCCTGTGCTAAAGCAACTAAAGTTTGAAACTCGTCTTAGTTCTGCCTAACACTCTTTCCTTGTGTATCCCACACATTTCAATAGGGTTAAGATCCGGATTTCTTGAGGACCAGTCCAATACTTGCAAGTCGGCTTCGTTCAAATATTGCCTGGTTATTTGTGCTACGTGCGGTCGAGCATTGTCGTGCATACGTAGACAATTTTCTCCTATAAGGTGCATATAAGGTACCACATGTTCTTTTGAGCACTCTCTTTATGTATCTATCAGCGGTTATACCTCCCTCAAGTGAAACGAGGTCTATTCGGGCTTCCAGAGAAATACCGCCCCACACCATAACCCCTTGTGGCTAATAAAGGATTATTTCCTTTAAAACTGTGTTTTTTCTTCCAGAATAGAGATATCGCTATGAAAAAAAAAACAAATTGTTCAGAAAGATGGGACTTGGAAATTGCGTACTCAGAAATATCATTCAGTTTCCGAATTTTTCTACAGGATGTTTAGAAGTTGATCGTAAAATGCAATTTTTTGTGCTACCATGTATCCATTCATCTTGTTCGTGGAATCATCGATATCAGGACATGATGAAGATGAAAGCATCAGTAACATGTCAAGAAATTATCGAAGTTGGTCGAAAAACTTAAAAGTTATTCAAGATTGAATTCAGGTTGGTTCCGGTTAATTTTGCGGTCCAGTGTATTTTTCGCCATTAAAAAAATAATTGAATCGAAAAAAACAATATTGAATGACATCAAGACAACCTTATTAAACTTCAATTTGATAAAAATATCAAGAATTTACGTGAAAAATTAGGAGAGTATATGATGAATAAGTGAGTGGCGTTTTTGAATGGAAAAGATTCAGATGGTGATACTTCCACTTAATATGTAAGTACCTGAGGTACCTTCTCGTTGGTCTCCAATTTACATTTTATGGATAGTTCTTATTTTTTTTTATATAATTGAGTTTCTTCTTAGAGAATATGAAAAAGTAATTTTGAGAAATAATCTTTCCGCTTTTAATTGGTGTTATTTTTACTGAAAAGTGGGGAGGAAATACTAATCTACAAAATAAATTTCGAAAATGAATTTCATTATTCAAAAATTATAAAGAGCACTGCCGTGAAGTCAGGAGCTTTTGAGCTCTCGTTCATGCACCTTGTAGGCAGATTCGCATTTTTCAGTTTTAGAAACCAATTGAAGACATTCTTGAAAGCTGTCAAATAAAATTCCAAACTAAGGCGAAACTCTAAACTTCACGTCAAACATCAGTGTTTTTCAATTCGATAAATTTTGTTTTTTGTATAATCACTAACTGGGAAAATTTCAATCATATAATCGTGAGCTCAAGATATAAAAATTTAACCAATATCACTCTGATGAAATGTGTCTTCTGTCTGAGTTACATGGTGTTATAATAGATAATTTTCAAACTACTTCGACCAGTACTTCAAAATTGTCCGACCGACCGAATTTCGCAGAAAGTGTTGGTATCTACTATAAATTTCACTAAATTATGTCAGACAAATCTTTCTGTTCACTACCACGTAAGACAGGTGACTGTTTAATCCCTCCCAAATTTTAAGCCACTGGCGAAATTGCAACTTTATAAAAATTTTTCGATTCTCCAATACTTTCTACGTGAATGTTGGACTCTTTCATAGTGATAAAATCATAATTTTTTTTAATCTTTCAAGACACGAAGATGCACAATGATTTTGATCGTGTTTTTTGTCGGTAGGGATTAAAGTTCCATTTGTAATATCTGGGAATACTAAAATTCAAAATTAAAGGGGAATACTGAAATTCAAAATAAAATGGAAATATGTATTTGAATTCAGATGCTGTTACATTTCTCGAATGAAAAAAATCCAGACCTCCGTATATACATTGTATTAGTCTGAGGCATAGACTAATAATAATTAATTTTATTATTAGGTAATCAAAACGGATGTCGTTAGTTTGCGTGATAAGTTTGAAAGACCACCCGCAGTTACGAGAATCCACGTCTAAAAGGCGAAGTCGTACCTTTGCAACTTTGTAGTGGCTGAAATTGTTTATGTCTAATGTAGATAGGGCAGCGGTGATTGCTTTCATGGGAAAATTTCGAAGCAAGAATGTTGCTGTGTAAGCGTCTGGACGCCCCCTCAGGAGTTGTGGTTTTTTTTTGAATGGGGGGTAGAGAAAAATTAAAGTCAGTTGCTCGGCGGAAAGGGGACTCACCAAGAAGGGAAAAATCGGACGACGGTTTCGGTTAGAGGGCGGTGTAGGAAAATAGTTTAGTAATGTTCAGTCGAGAATTCTATTAGAGTTCGGATTTAGGAAGCAATTGTGTTAGATCGTGGAAATAAGTGGTAAAGAAGTTTTATTTTCAGGAGAGTTAAAAGCCGTATTTCAATTTCGGGAGTTCGAATAAAAAATAAAGTCAATTTCGCGTGTGGGTGGATTTGTTTCCAAATAGGTACAAAAAGGAATTAGGTGATTTGCAGACCAAGGTAGGAAAATTCTGTTCAAAGTTTAAACCCCTATGAATGTGAATGGTGTTATTGTAATCCCCAATATTATTGATATCTCGATCCGAAGTTGATTTGATGTATGTTCGATTTTACGTACGGAATTTGAATATTAGTTGCATTTGATAATTTGACCACTCGTACATTTAGATTAGTATGTTTAACAGTTTAATTGTCTGATTTGATTACGATTTTGAGAAATAAGGCGAATGATAGATGTTTTATTCAGATGTTCTTTTTGGTGTCTGTGGAAATTTCGATTTTATGTACCCATTTTACCATCATTTTTCATAAATATAATATGTTCTTTTAAAAATTTCGAGGTTTTTTTCCTGAAAATCTGTTCCTCAGAAAAGATAAGACAAAAGTTTCCCTCTTCTTGCAGGGAGCACGAACCCAGACCTTTTCGGAAAATAGATGAGATATGGTGACAGCGGGATAATTTAGAGTGATAATAAAAATTCCATCTTAATAACCTGTACTATTGATAAGTATACCAGGCATTTTCTAGCCAAACAACTCAGGTTATAGTAAATTTGTGACAGCGGAGTACGATTGATAAGGGTAGAAACCCCCGGTTTATTACACACTTACGTAAACAATAGTAATGTTCTTTCGTACTGAGCGAACTGATTTATGTATGTTAAATCACGTAGATCAGTTAAAGCGATCGTTCTTTCGTTTTCAATCAGTTCTCCCTTCCACCACTCCAAAGTGATTGAAGGTGATCATTCTGATCGCGAAATTCCTTATTTCAATTAGATCACATTGGTAAAGTCAAAATTTGAATTTTGACGTTGTAGAATTTTATATACATAGAAGTGAGCGCAATCTTTCGGGCTTCAAGTGAATGAATATGTTCTGATTGCAACATCGCTTTCACTTAAATCACATAAGTTCCATCAGTTGAATCAGTACGAAAGAACACTACTGTTATCGCTGTAATCCATAGGTGATTGGATGAAATTTGATTCTAAATTAAGTAATTTGATTGGTTACTATAGTTAGTGAAAAATGATCTAGGAAATTTTTTCAAAAACTATCTTCTTCGTGATCAGCTATATGAATCTTAAGAGGACCTAATGAATTCGAAGATGAAATTTCGAATCTGATCTCGGTAGGGCTCAGACAATGTCGTTCCTATGTTGATGCAATAAATTGACTCAATAACATTTCGGTACATGCAGAAATCATTCAAATAGTCAGGAATGAAGATTATGTCCTTTGGTCTAGTCGATAGAAAAAAAAGAAATGTGAAGAATTAATTTATTAATTTAAGTATTTGTTTAGTCTCCGTTGAAATGTTGACAACCCAAACTAGGTAGTGAATGAAGAACGAATGATAGTGATTTGTATTGTTGCGGTCAAAAAACAAAGGTGGATGTGCCATCAAATATTAATTTTCCAGAATTCAATTCGTTGAAGAAAAATCTAAGTGCCTGGAATAGGCGACATGAGAATTCCATTGTTCAGTTGAATGATAATAATTAGATATGTAGATATGATGCCGATGATGCTCAGCAGGGTCCTGCTGTTGATGTTGAAGAAACCAGCAGCTGTAAAAACTGTTCTATACTCGAGTTGCATCGATAAAAATTTCAACTCCCTTCCTTCGTGACTGTGAGGGTAAAACTTCTTCTCCAGGTTCTTAGAGCTGTAGTACAGTTTTTCACCCTCCATGGTTGCGGAATGGCAGCTGTAGATTATCACTAAAGTGTTGAACTGAAAAAAAAATTGATGGAGTAAAAATAAAAAGAAGGATGTTCCATAATTACCATTGACATTATCATGAGTAGGCAAACGGAGATCAGGGTGATCCTGTTAGACAATTTCAAAGAGTTCGTGATTAAGCCATCGACAAACATGAGAATGCTAACTATTGTTCTCACCACGATGACCAAAATCTGGCATCCGGTAACTCCATTGAAAATCCTGATGATTTCATCATTCGCCTCGAAAACGATTTTGATTTTCTTTATCATTTTCTTCATTCTCCATTTGGAATCTTTCGGGCATTTTATTACTCGCAGTTCTTCAGTGAGCAGAGCTCTGGCGTCTTTAAATCTGCATCTTATGGCTAAACCTAGATTAGATATGAAGATTGAGGCAGCGTGATGGTAATAAAAACCAAGAATATTCATACAATGAGTTATCACCAACGCCAGTTTCATGTTCTTATAGTTGACAGCTCGAAGGACTAGAAGGAAGAGAAAAAACACATGCCAAACGAGAAACTGCACGTTGGAATTGGTGAAAATATTCCCATCCACCCTATTCACATTCCCAAGAACGACGTCTGTTCTCGAGAACAGATACATCATCCTCCTCCATTGTCTTCTGCGACAGAAACAGTTGTTGATGAAACACAAGACGTAAAGAATCAAATTTGTTATAGCAGCAGTTATGGATAAGATCTTTTGGGAACCAAGAAAAAGCGGATAATGGTACTTTAACACTGGATAAAAACAGAAAAGTTGAGCGGCCCCGAAGAAAATAATCGCTGAAAAACTTATTAAACGCATCCTGGATACTTCCACGATATTTCCATCTTTAAATGCGAAACATGGCATGAATCCAAGAAAACCGTGGTGAAAATATGTGTTTTCCAAGAAACGTATATCTCTTCTGGATAACTTCAGATTCATATCTCGAAAATATTTATGAGAACCTCGGTAGAAATTTTCTAATCAACACATAAAACGCGATTAGGTTTGTAACTTTTCATTATAATTTTCAAATTGTCACGATTTCTGAAAATTATAAATAATAAATCGTTGAAATTACACAATAACAAGGGTGATGCAGGTGATAAAGTTTTCTTGAATCGATTCCAAATTAAAAATTTATACGGATATTATACCCTCATAACTCATTTTGATTCATGCACTGTTATGTTGTTATCTCCACTTATTTCACGGGTTTCCACATTTGCTGAATCTATCGGAAAATGTCATTGTTTCCTGTGTACCAGAATGGCCCTCATTTTTCATTGTCAGAATGACAAATACTGACGTTTTATGTTTTTATAAACTTCACAAGATGGAATCACCGAATTATATTGAATATATGTATCAGAAAATTTTTTTTTCTGTGTACCAAAATGGCCTTCAGTGTTCATTGAAAAGATTGAAAAATACTGTCATTTTATTTTTATGAACTTCAAAGTATGAGATCACCGAATTATATTAAATATAACACAAAAACTCTTTTTCTTTCTTTCTTTTTGTTTACCAAAATGGCCTCCATCAGTGTTCATTGTCAGAATGACAAGAACTGTCAATTTATCTTATGAACTTCAAAAGATATAATCACCGAATTATATTCAAAAAATTTTCTTTTTTCTGCGTACCAAAATAGCCTTCAGTATTTATTGTCAAAATGACAAGAACAGTCTATTTATTTTTATGAACTTCGAAAGGCATAATCACAGAATTATATAGGAAAAACTTTTTTTTTTCTTTGTACCAAAATGACCATCAGTGTTCATTGTCAGTATGACAAGTACCTACTGTCAATATATTTTCATGAACTTCAGAAGACATTATCACCGAATTATATTGAAAAAATTACGAAAAGCACTGCCGTGAAGGCAGGAGCTTTTGAGCGCTCGTACATGCACCTTGTAGGTAAATTCGCATTTTCCAGTTTCAGAAATCAATTGGAGGAATTTTCGACAGCTGTCAAAAAAATTCTGAAACTTATGCGAAACTCCAGACTTCATGTCAGTGCTTCAGCTGATCAATTTTTTTTCGATAATTCGCTATAATTTTCTATCTATGGTCTTGGTGGTGCGATTTGGACAAAATTTTGCACATAGTTTGAATACATAATTCCTCAGCTAGGTGCAATTTTTTATCCAAATCCGCTCAGTATTCTCGGAACTATCAGCAAAAAAATATTTTGAACGGCCATATTTACGGAAACCCTAGTCTAATTTTGCTCATTGATGAACATGACCGCGATATTCGCGATCCAAACCCACCCTGAGAATTTCGAGTTCCTAGGCCTTTCCGTTCGAAAGTTACAATTTTCTATGGTTTCTATGGTTCTGGTCATGAGATCTGGACAAAATATTGTTTTAATATATTATTCTCGATTAAAATACAAAATTTCATCTCGATCGAATCCGTAGTTTCGAAATTATCGAGAAACCAAAATTTCAAACGAGTGTATTTACGGAACCCCTGGTATAATTTTGCTCATAGATGAAAGTGATCACGACAATCGAGATCCACACCTATCCTGAAAATTTCAAGTCCCTAGGCCTTTCCGTTCGAAAGTTATGATTTTCTATGGTTTCTATGGTTCTGGTCATGTGATCTGGAGAAATGTAGCTTGAATATATAGTTCTCCATAAGTATACAAAATTTCGTCACGATCGAATCTGTAGTTTTGAAATTATCAAGAAAACTAAATTTCAAACTGCCATATTTACGGAACCCCTTGTATAAAGTTGCTCATAGATGAACGTGATCACGAAATTCGAAATCCACACCTATCCTGAAAATTTCAAGTCCCTAGGCCTTTCCGTTCAAAAGTTACAATTTTCGATGGTTTCTATGGTTCTGGTCATGTGATCTGGACAAAATTTCACATGTAGCTTGAACACCTCATTCTCCATTTGAGTGCCAAATTTCATCTTGATCGAATCTGTAGTTTTCAAGTTATCAGGGGAACAAAACTTTGAATGGCCATATTTACGGAACCCCTCGACGAATTTTGCCCAATAACGAACTTAACCGCAGCATTTGAAATTCGAACCTACCCTGAAAATTTCAAGTTTCTAGGACATTCCGTTCGAGAGTTATCGTGTATACGGCCGGACGGACGGCCGGACGGACGGCCGGACGGACAGACTCGAATTTTTCGACGGATTCGTCATCAGTGAGTCGAACATAGTCGATTGAGACTATTTTCGGCTCAAAATTCGAAAAATACAGACATCGTGACGAAATGATATAGCCCTCGTGTAAGTTGTACGAGCGCTCAAAAACTCCCTTTTTTCTGCGTACCAAAATGGACTTAAGTGTTAATTGTCAGAATGACAAGAACTGTCAATTTATTTTTATGAACTTCAAAAGACCGAATTATATTGAAAAAACTCCTTTTCTTCTGCGTACCAGTGTTCATGGCCTTCTGCGTTCATTGTCAGAATGACAAATATCGGCAATTTATTTTTTCAAACTTCAAAAGGTAAATCACCGAATTATATTAGAAAAACTCTTTTTTTCTGTGTACCAAAATAAACATCAGTGTTCAGTATGACAAGAACTGTCAATTTATTTTTATGAACTTCAAAAGACATAATCACCGAAATATATTGAAAAAACTCCTTTTCTTCTGGGTATCAAAATGGCCCCTCAGTGTTCATTGTCAGAATGACAAGTACTGGCAATTTATTTATTTAAACTTCGAAAGACATAAAGCCGAATTATATTCAAAACTTTTTTCTTCTGCGTACCGAAATGGCCTCCAGTATTCATTGTCAGAATGACAAGAACTGTCAATTCATTTTATAAACTTCCAAAGACATAATCACCGAATTATATTGAAACAACTCATTTTCTTCCTCGTATCAGAATGGCCCTCAGTGTTCATTGTCAGAATGACAGGTACTGGCAATTTATTTTTATGAACATCAAAAGAAGGAATCACCGAATTATATTTCAAATATTATATAAACTTCATTCGATTTTCACATGGAACAGCTAGAAAGCTGAATATCCACATAATTCATTCAATTGATTCCTTATACGTAAACACAAAATTTTAGCAGGTTATAGCGAATAGCTGTTGAGTTACCGAAGTTTTAAAATCTTCTTTCGATAGGATCCTTACCAAATTCCACATAAAACTTCGAGTCGGTATTTTTTTCACCACAAAAATTCGTTGATTTATTTTTCATTTAGTTATGATGTGGAATAACTAGTTCTTCAATTTCTAACCAATTCCAATATATTTTTTTAATAGTACCTACTTACCAAAGAAGACATTTTCTCGTTGAAATTTGTAAGAAAACAATTCAAATTTTTGGTGCACTTGTGTAATTCGTTCAAATCCTTCTCAAACATGAGTGTTTTAGAATTCAATTTGGTATTTGGCCCACACTTCTTTATGTTTGAATTTTTATTTTAATATAAAAATATATGATATATTTTTTGAGTACGAACCTTTATCAACACTATAAAATAAGTGTTCAAAATATTGAAAATGGCTCGCCGGAGAGCAGTATACTCCGCTCAATCTCGAAAAACCGGCCGCCGTGAATTTCGGTCGGTTTTTCACGGCATCGAAAAGCCCCTCCAACAGTTGAAATTCTTCAGTGTTCCTCTTGGCGTTGAAAAACTTTAGACTGCAGAAGTGAAGTATCTCATCAGCTTCAGCTCTAGCGGCGTCACATCTCCACACCAACAACGTCGTCCCGTACTGAAATTGGACAGTTATCAAAGGATCGAACCTTGGGAAACCCCACTCACCACCAGAACAACCAATATGATTATGTGCGCGATCTGGTTGTGAATCTGCCAACTGAAACCGTCTACCAGCAAGTCCAGATTTCTGAGGATTGCCGGGATGGTTCTGCATTGAATTATGAGGATGTGCCAGCCACTGGCGCAGCCAGGGGGGGAGGGCTTTGGGGCTGCAGCCCCCTCCAAAGACACAAATTCTTTGATTGAATTTTAAAAATTAATAAAGTTATATGAAAATATAAATTGCTAACGATAGTCATTTAACAAAACCAGTACACGAATGGGTGAATTTTTGATGAAGATTTGTAAGATTTGGGCGAGACCGGTCAAAATTTATATTGTCCTGGTTTCAGGTTAGAAAAAATGGTCACCTTACTCTGGATAGATCTCTTCGTTAGGAGCCATATGCATGCGATGTTTGTTCTCTCGGCATTCATTTATTGCAAATTTGTATTCTCTTTCAACTTTTATTAGGAAATTTTTTCTAAACGGTATTATTGTTGAAGTTCAAACTGAGGAGATGAAAAATCACTGATTAAACAGGATCACAGACTCACCTATAAAATAAATTGATCCGAATTGTTCACAGAAATTGTTCGAAATGGTCACCACACCATTTGTTTGATGTGCACAAAGTCTTGCTTGGCGTAATTTCGAATGGTCACCTATACTCTTATTTTTTCAAATGACCCATGAAGAAAGAAATCACAGGGGTTTAGATCGGAAAAGTTAGTTATCATACGCATCCTATAAATTAATTTCCGTATACTGACCTCACACAGCTGGTATTATCTGAAAATTTAAATATCAATACGAACCTAATGAAGATCCGTGCTAAGAAATTCTCATATTTGCGGATAACTTTGATTTCGAAATACTCGGCCCAGGTGAATCTTTTATATGAACGAGTTTTGGTATATGGACTTATTTTGACGAGTTCTATTGCTGGTCAAAAAAAGCCTCACCTTCAAAACACCCTGTATAGTATAATTTCAAATTTAATATTGACGACGTATTAGATATATTAGGAACATCTGAAAGACGGCTGAATATTTGATATTATCAAAAAGGTATAACCTCGTAAGGGAACGAGAACAAAATCAATCAATTATAGACAATTTGAAAATTAAATATTGAGAAATTATGAATTCTTAAATTGGATTGTTCATTGATTCTTTGTTTATTATTCCTTCCTTTTTGAGCGCTCGTACTACCTACACGAGGGCTATATCATTTCGTCACGATGTCTGTATTTTTCGAATTTTGAACCGAAAATGGTCTCAAACGATAAAGTTCGACTCACTGATGACGAATCCGTCGAAAAATTCGAGTCTGTCCGTCCGGCCGGCCGTATAGGGGAGAGCGGGGTTGAAAGTGCCGATTTTTACAAATCCTCATATGATTCAGATAAAACAAGGGCTATATCTAGAAGTAGTGGTTCATCCTTAGCCAAATTTAGTCCATAATACGAATTTACCTACAGATTTTGGACTATTTCAATCGTTTTTGAGAAAAAGTGATTTTTTTATACAGCGGCGACAAGGCACAACCAACCCCACTTTGGGGCAAGTTGTGCCGTAGCTGGGGTCAGTTGTGCCGTTGATAATGCTAGGTGTTTCATATGAATGGAAATCAATTTAGAATTCAAAAGACGTCAATTTTATGATAATATATTTATGCCAAGATGGTGCAATGTTTTGGACATTGAACTTCACGGCACACTGGACGCAAGTTGTCGTACTTCTTTCGGTAGAAGACCGAAGTGGATTGAAGCGCTTTTTAAGATGTACTTCGACAGTAGTGCATTTTTCCTCATTAAACACTAGTCTTGGTTTGTATACAACCGCAGGAGTACCTCCACTTTTTGTTGTAGTGTAGTGCGACAAATTTACAATTCACGTGCAACTGTTTTTACTTTGAGTCCATCCTTGATGACTGCATCAGCAGCCCTTTGTAAAAGATCTAGACTTGTAGTTCCCCTTTGTGTTTTTCGCTTGTACGTCCTCATTCTGCCAAACAAAAAAATAATGGAACAATATAGGATACTTAGGGGTTGGTTGTGCCGCGGCACAACCAGCCCCAAATGAACGGCACATTTTACCCCGTTTATGAGAGTGTGATATTTTGTCCGACATATAAAAATCACTCTGCTCAAATCATTGAACTCACACTGCATAATAAACTACGATAAATAACACACATTTCACTGAAACTTTCATATCAACAGCACGAAGAATGCTAGCTTGCGACCAAAAAGTGTCGAAACGGAAATATTTACTGACGTGCTGCTGGAGGAACCTCACATGAGTTACATGTAATTCTTATCGGTCCGCTTTGCTGACGCAACTGAGATGGCAGCCACGTGTGCCCGATGGTTAGGCAATACCCGATACAATACGATTTTTTATCAATCTATTTCTGATTTCGAGATATTAGCATCGGCACAATTTACCCCCGGCACTTTCAGCCCCGCTCTCCCCTACACGATAACTATCGAACGGAATGTCCTAGAAACTTGAAATTTTCAGGGTAGGTTTGAATCTCGAATGCCGCGGTTAAGTTCGTTATTGGGCAAAATACGCCGAGGGGTTCCGTGAATATGGTCGCTCGAAATTTTGTTTTCCTGATTACTTTGAAACTACAGATTAGATCGAAGTGAAATTTTGCAATCAGGTGGAGAATTGCGTGTTGAAGCTACATGCAAAATTTAGTCTAGCTCGCATGACCAGAACCATAGAAACTATAGAAAATTATAACTTTGTGATAGAAAGGCCTAGGGACTTGAAATTTTCACGATAGGTTTGGATCTTCAATGTTGCGGTCACTTTCAACAATGAGCTGAATTTGACTAGGGGTTCCTCAAATATGGCCGTTTGAAATTCAATTTTCTTGATAATTTCAAAACTATGGATTTGATCGTGATAAAATTCTGTATTTAAATTGAGAATGATATATTGGAGCTACACGGAAAGACCCAGAGACTGGAAATTTTCAGGATAGTTTCGTATCGCGAATTTCGCGGTCACGTTCATCAATGAGCAAAATTAGACTAGGGGTTCCGTAAATATAGCCGTTCAAACAATTTTTTTCCTAATAATTCCGAAACAACTTATTGGATTGGAATGAAATTTCGCACATACATAAAGAATAATGTATTCAAACTACGTCGAAAATTTTGTCCACATCGCATTACCAAGACCATATACCGTAGAAAATTCTAGCGAATTATCGAAAAAAAATGGTCACCAATTTTCTTCGACAGCTGTCAAAATCTTTCCAATTGTTTTCTAAAACTGAAGAATGCGAATCTACCTACAAGGTGGATGAACGAGCGTTCAAAAGCTCCTGACATAACGGCAGTGCTTTCGTCATTTTTGGATTTTTTTTCCCATCTTTCGTATATTTCTATTTTCATTAGTAATTGTTCAGTTCAGCCCCCCCCAAAACAAAATCCTAGCTGCGCCACTGGTGCCAGCCAAAAACCTTGTTGAACAAATTGACAACGTGTCCGTTCATCTCGAATAGCATCTTCCTCTTTTCGATCTTCTTCGTGAAACACAAACTATCCTCTGTTGGGTCGTTCCTCGACTGTGGTGATAAATCAGTTCGTAACGGGTTTTAATCGCGAAGGCTATTTCCGCGATTAGGGTGCCGGTTGAGAAGAAATGTATCGAGGAGATCACGGGAAATATGTAATGCCAAGGCGACAAACTTGTAAAGAATTTCATGTAGAAGAGGAGGAATAGGTGGAAAGCTGAAATTATCAAATGGCTTGACAGGAAAATAATGAGAAAGCTACCTGTGCATGTTTGGTTGACCTTCTTATTTAACACCATTGAATCGAAGATTTTCAAGGTTTTAAAAAATTTCTCCCACCTCTTCTTCTGGATGGAAATGGATAACAACGATGAGCAAAATAAACCAATTGAGGAAAAGTCAATGATGAATATTATAACTTTAGTTATCCACGATGCAGTGGCGGCTCGTCGGGTGAGGCAACTGAGGCGGCGCCTCACCTTTTATTTCATAATTTTCCTCAGTCTCAGAGAAATTATAAAGAAATAGAGAGCAATCACCAGAAAATAGAAATATTCATCAAAACAAATCAAAATAAACAATACTTTTATTCGGCGCCAATTCTCCACGGCCTCGTGAGCACCCAGAGGGGCCAGAGGCGACAATCTTTTCGCCTCTGTCCAGAGCTAATTCGAAGGGGACGATGATATCCGACCGACGACGAACGTCCCTAGGACGTTCGCTATTTTTCGGACCCAAGAGGCGTTGCAGTTTTCGTCTCTCAGCATTTTCCGTTATATTTCGTGATGCCGGAAAGATACGATGTCCAAAGTCGCTGGTCCCAATCAGCCGATTTATTTATGATGTTATGAAACTCCTGGTCCACCTGCAACTTCGTTTGCTCATGCTCCTTTGAGTAACAGTTTTTCCGAACGTTAGATTACTATTTCCTTGAATAACCTGATTTAACTTTCGTTGTGGTTTAATTTAGTGTGTACGTGTAAAGTGTTGATACCCGGTATGAATCCAGTGCACGATTTAATAATGACGCCATCAGCGTGAATAATGGTCAATTTTTTGGGGACATTATTGACAAATGCGCTTTGAAGAATAAATTTGATTTATTAAAAGTGAACCTATAGCGCATTTGCCAAATTATAATTTTTCGTATTTTCTTTCCTAGAATAAATCCGATAATGAAAATTATACTCCACAGAGTATCCCTCTAAGTATTTTCTAATGAACAAACCATCGTTGAAATTGCTGACCAATAATGTTTAGCCAAACACTAGACATTCATTTTATATCCATATATCAGATTTTTTTATATAATCGCCTCACCAGCTGAAGAGGTCACGAGTCGCCACTGCCACGATGATTTGCTGAAGGATTCGTCATATTAAACCACCATCCAGAAGATGAAGAAACCGATGTAGCAAGTGGAGAGAAGAGCAGAAAAAGACTTCTAGAAAGGGTGGTGGACTGGTGGTCTATTCGGTTTTTCGGAAATTGTAGGGGGATAAAATGAGGAGATAATTCGTGTAATTTCGAACATTGTTCGAAAATCTGATATTTGTTCGTGGCGGCTTGAAACTCATGGTGGTCGCAATTCGAATGAGTTGCGAGAAATTGATAGCCGTATGAATTTTTTATTTCTAATCGATTTAAAAAAGAATTCTCCTACATGCATTAGCCTTGTTATGAAGCAATTTAAATGATTTATTATTTATACGGGAATTGAGTTTTTTTTTCTAGACAGCTATAAAAGTAGTTATAAGAAATTTTGTACCGACTTCTCATGAATATCTTCAAGATATGAATCTGAATTTATCTAGAAGAGATATACGTTTCTTGGAAAACACATGTTTTCATCACGGTTTTCTTGGATTCATGCCATGTTTCGCCTTCAAAGATGGAATTATCGTGGAAGGATTCAGGATGCGTTTATTGAGTGTTTCAGCGATTATTTTCTTCGAGGCTGCTCATTTTTTCGGTTTTTATCCTGTGGTAAAGTACAATTATCCGCATTTTCTTGGTTCCCAGAAGCTCACCATCATAACTTCTCATGTAACGAATTTGATTCTTTACGTCTTGTGTTTCATCAACAACTGTGTCTGTCGAAGAAGAAAATGTAGGATGATGTATCTGTTCTCGAGAACAGACGTCGTTCTTGGGAATGTGAATAGTGTGGATGGGAATATTTTCACCAATTCCAACATGCAGTTTCTCGTTTGGCATATTGTGTTTTTCCTCTTCGTTCTAGTCCTTCGGGCTATCAACTATAAGAACATGAATCTGACGTTGGTGATAACTCATTGTATGAATATTCTTGGTTTTTATTACCATCACGCTGCCTCAATCTTCAAATCTAATCTAGGTTTAGCCATAAGTTGCAGATTTGAAGACGCCAGAGCTCTGCTCACAGAAGAACTCCGAGTGATACAATGCCTGGATGATTCCAAAGGCAGGGTGAGGGAAATTATAAAGAAAATCAAAATAAAACTTATAATAGAATAACTAGTATGATTTCCACTACATCCTGATGATTGCATCATTCGCCTCGAAAACGATTTTGATTTTAAAATTACTTTTGGAAATCCATAATCAAACTTACAATAGAATAACTAGTATGATTTCCACTACATTGGGTCAAATTCCACGACACGTGTTTCGATGCCAAGAATCATCTTCATATACCTTAACCACCTGAAGATGATTCTTCGCATCGAAACACGTGTCGTGGATAGTTGGAGCATTTTGATTTGGCCCCCTTTTTGTGAATTGGTATTATGATGCTTTCTTTCTATCTTATTGGTATTTTTTCTTCTCGCCATATAAGAGTTATTACTCGATGGATTTGGCAATGTAGTGCCTCCCCCCATATTTAAAAAATTCTGCCGGTATCTCGTCTGAGCCAGGTGCCTTTGCGTTCTTCAGTTTATTCCTCATGAGAGTTATATTATACTGTCAATAAAACTCGATTTTTATTTTTAACTAGCAGGCCCGGCCACGCGTTGCTGTGGCTAAAGTATACGTTGGATTATTATTAACCCTAACCTAACCTTAACCCAACCCAACCCTCACCCTTACCTTTATTCTCAGCCTTATTTATGGGTCTCAAAAGAATTTTCATATTCGTAGGTAGGTATATGTTATGATCAATGTGTGAGATGTTCGATATAGAAAAAAAAATACCTAAAAAGTTGGATTGAAACCTCCTCCCTCAATTATGTTTGAACCAAATGATGTCATAGAATGTTTAGATAGAGGTTCTTGTCCTGAAAGTAACGAATTCAAAGGTTCGGGTGGCGTTGTCAGTTGTTGCAATTTGATTTTTCCATTCAAACAACATAATCTTGGGGGTTCGTTTTGATATCTCAGAGCATTGCAGTATTTAAAAAAGCCACCAATATATTGCTAGCATAATCGAATGTGGGATCATATCTAAATGCCAAACTCTCAAAGTTAATCATTTCATTGGATTCTATTTTTTGTTGTATCTTGCCTGAGATCGATAATATCGATTCTTCCGGATCTGGGGCAGATCTTGATTGAGAACCTCTCATTCTTTTTGCTCATTGTCTCGATCATTACGAACTCGCCCACAACACAACGATATAATTATATCAAACACAGTGATAAACTTCTGAGCAATTTCTAGAAACACGATAAACTTCACTCACACAAGTGTCAACATTTTCATGAAATATAAGTAATCTATGATTGTTCGCATTGGTCGGAGGAAAAAAGAAAGCCTTTTTTCTTTTCCGTACGGTTTTTTTCGGGAATATTTCGTTGTATACAGTATTTCGTGATAATAATGAACACAACTGAAAAAGAATTATCAAATTTGGTGCAGTCGTTTGAACGTGAAGCTTTTACATACATAAACCATAGATCCTCTTTTATTAATATAGATGCCGTGTTTTCCACTGCATATATAGGGCTCCATTTCAACCAGAGCTGTGCCGAGCACTGAATATTAGTGCTCGAGTGGCGAGCACTAAGCACCAATTTCTACAAAAGGCTCGCGATTACTAAGCACTTTGTGAAAGTAATTTGATATTCCGGTGAGGTCATTTTCATCGGAAGAAAAATCCTACCTATTTAGTTAAGCTGTTATATGAAAATATGTGAGATTATTGACAGGTCAGAAAAGATGTATAGGGTGTCCCGAATTCGATGCTCACCGCGAGCATGTCGAGAGCTATGTGTGTTGGAAAAAATTTTGAAGGACTCCGGATCTCTTTGGTTAAAATAATATGTATTCATAAATATATCGATTCATTTTCACTGGACTGAATATCAATACTAGATCCCAAGTTATCAAGGTGTTGGCATCGGTCGCATATATTCGTGTTACAACATGATTGGGAAAGGGCTTAGTGCTGGGGAGCACTTTGGGGATTCCTAAGCACTAAGCATTTTGCTGAAATGCTCCAATTACTAAGCACTAAGCACTGCTTTTAAAAAGTGCTTCGAGTGCTTTCACAAATACCAAGCACAATGCTTTGGCACAGCTCTGATTTTAACATCGGAAAATTCTAGGGATATTTTTCGAAATACTGGGTGACGCAGCACAGAAGATCACAACATTCAAAACACAGGATTTTTATTTTCAACTTTGTGGTGAAACAACTTTCAAAACTAACTAGTTAACATCATGAATACTAGAAAGTAGAAAGAAATAAACGAAAAGAAATATTGTTGATAAGAAAAAGTAGAAAAAAATGAGAATAAAAGTAAAGGAATAAAAAACAAATGAAAGCTCAAACACTAACGCTTCGGATATTTTCAATGCATTTGTATATAAGCTTGTTTTTATTTGTTATTTATTTTTTTTACTCTCAAATTTTTATTTTCTTGGATTCGAAGGGTGCCTTATAACAAAGTTATATAAAAAAAATCAGAAACTAAGTATGTTTTCTTTTCTGTGCATTAGTATGAAAGCTCGTTTTTCTGAAATTTTCATTTTAAACTTGTTAATACTTTTTCATCAACAACAAGAAAGCTTGTTTCATTTCATTTTTCAATTTTTCACTTTAGCTCTGTTTTATCACAAGAATAAATAAAAAAGTTACAAGCTTTCAGAAATAATTACCTGATTTTTAGTGCCTTCGTATGAGAGCTGAAAAAATACTTTCTATAGTTTTTATTTTGATTCTTTTAGTTCTTTTTCAACTAATAAATATTTGTTTATTTTATTTTTATTTATCCATTTTGAGCGCTCGTACTACTTACACGAGGGCTATATCATTTCGTCACGATGTCTGTATTTTTCGAATTTTGAGCCGAAAATGGTATCAAACGACTATGTGCGACTCACTGATGACGAATCCGTCGGAAAATTCGAGTCTGTCCGTCCGTCCATCTGTATACACGATAACTCTCGAACGGAATGTCCTAAACATTTTCAGGGTAGGTTCGAATCTCGAATGCCGCGCATTATCGGGCAATATTCGCCTAGGGGTTCCGTAAATATGGCCGCTCGAATTTTTGTTTTTCTGATTATTTCGAAACTACAGATTCGATCGAGGTGAAATGTCGTACTCAGATGGATGGACTCAAGAACTTGCAAAATTTTGTCCAGCTCGCATGACCAGAACCATAGAAACCATAAAAAATTATAACTTTCGAACGGAAAGGCCTAGAGACTTGAAATTTTCACGATAGGTGTAGACTTGAATGTTGCGGTCACGTTCATCAATGAGCAAAATTAGAATATGGGTTCCGTAAATATGGTCGTTTGAAATTCAGTTTTCTTGATAATTTCAAAACTATGTATTCGATCGTGACGAAAATTTGTATTTGAATTGAAAATGATATATTCGAGCTACATTTTGTCTAGTTCACATGATCAGAACCATAGAAACCATAGAAAATCATAACTTCCGAACGGAAAGGCCTAGGGACTTGAAATTTTCAGGATAGGTTCGGATCGCGAATTGTGCGGTCACGTTCATCGATGAGCTAAACTAGACTAGGGGTTCCGTAAATATAGCCGTTCAAACTATTTTTTTCCTGATAATTTCGAAACTACTTATTGGATTGAAATGAAATTTCGCACAAAGATGCAGAATAATGTATTCAAACTACGTGAGAAATTTTGTCCAAATCGCATTACCAATACGATAGATACCGTAGAAAATTCTAGCGAACTATTGGAAAAAAAGTTGGTCACCTAAAGCACTGACGTGAAGTCTGTCCGTAAGCACGATAACTCTCGAACGGAATGTCCTAGAAACTTGAAATTTTCAGGGTAGGTTCGAATCTCGAATGCCGCGGTTAAGTTCGTTATTGGGCAAAATTCGCAGAGGGGTTCCGTAAATATGGCCGCTCGAAATTTTGTTTTCCTGATTACTTTGAAACTACAGATTCGATCGAGATGAAATTTTGCACTTTAATGGAAAATGAGGTGTTCAAGCTACATGCAAAATTTTGTTCAGCTCGCATCACCAGAACCATAGAAACCATAGAAAATTCTAACTTTTGAACGGAAACGCCTAGGGACTTGAAATTTTCAGGATAGGTGTGGATCTCGATTGTCGTGATCACTTTCATCTATGAGCAGAATTATATCAGGGGTTCCGTAAATATGGTTGTTTGAAATTTAGTTTTCTTGATAATTTCCAAACTATAGATTCGATCGTGACGGTATTCTGTATACTAATGAAGAATGATATATTCAAGCTACATTTCTCTAGATCGCATGACCGGAACCATAGAAACCATAGAAAATCATAACTTTCGAACGGAAAGGCCTAGGGACTTGAAATTTTCAGGGTGGGTTTGGATCGCGAATTTCACGGTCACGTTCATCAATGAGCAAAATAAGACTAGGGGTTCCGTAAATATGGCCGTTCAAACTATTTTTTTCCTGATAGTTTCGAAACTACTGATCGGATTGGAATGAAATTTTGCACCTAGCTGAGGAATAAAGTTTTCAAACTACGTGCAAAATTTTGTCCAGATCGCATAACCAAGACCATAGATACCGAAGAAAATTCTAGCGAATTATCGAAAAAAAATTGATCCGCTGAAGCACTGACATGAAGTCTGGAATTTCGCCAAAGTTTCAGAATTTTTTTGACAGCTTTCGAAAATTCCTTCAATTGATTTCTAAAACTGAAAAATGCGAATCCACCTACAAGGTGCATGTACGAGCGCTCAAAAGCTCCTGCCTTCACGGCAGTGCTTTTCTAAATTTTTTTTTACTTTTAGCTTGTTATGTTTTGCAGTATATTATCCGAACGAGAGCTTGGAACACTTAGGGCCCCCGCAGACTACAGACTTTTTATCGGCCGATAGATTAGTCGGGTTAGGCTGAAAGTGCGCACACCGAGCCAACTAAACAGTTTGGTTGGTGAACAGGGCGCAGACTATCCAACAGCCGGCCGACTATTCTCGAACTAGTTTGTAACTGACTTAATATATAATAATAATAACTTAACTATAAATGAAGACAACCGAGGAAGAAATAATATGAATAACGTGCGACAGTACATGTCGTCATACTTCATTTCTCCCGGAGGCGCGATTCCGTGTCAATATAACTAAGTGTTATAATTGTAAATAGATTAATAAATAAAAATTCACATGAATCCTCTAATATTTTCATTTTTACGTTTCTATCTTTGTTTGTTTTTTCCTCGGCGCTAAGCCGATTCCAATCAAGGACAACTGCTTCGCAAACTTCCACCCACAGTTTTTTCTTCACATTCGCGTTGGAGTACTCTTTTAAACTTTTTGAGCGCTCGTACTATTACACGAGGGCTATATATATCATTTCGTCACGATGTCTGTATTTTTCGAATTTCGAGCCGAAAATGGTCTCAAACGATTATGTTCGACTCACTGATGACTGATGACCTGAAGCACTGACTTGAAGTCTGGATTTTTCGCCTTAGTTCGAAATTTTTTTTGACAGCTGTCAAAATCTTTCCAATTGGTTTTTAAAACTGGAGAATACGAATCCTCCTCCACGGCAGTGCTTTTCTAAACTTCTTTATAAAGGGCAGGTCTTTTCTCGACTTCTCCAATCAACTTTTCGACGGAACTTTCTACAATCAACAATTGTGATTTGGGGAACGCCATATTCAAAATACACGAGCGAACTGAACTATCTGCCGACTAAACAATCGTCATGTATGCGCAGGCGTGTATGCGCCAATACTGATAAAACAGTCGGCCGATAGTTGGCCGACAGATTAGTTTGAATGCAATCGGGTAGCCCATCAAACTTTTCTATCGGCCGATACTGAATCGCTGTAGTGTGCGCATATGTATTCCTCTCCATACTGATTAAGAAGCCGACCAAACTATCGGCCGATAAAAAGTCTGCAGTCTGCGGGGGCCCTTACAATATACGAACACGCGGGACCGTTTACTAATCCTAACTATTTTTGGCCAGCGCAGTGATCAATCTAGAAGGAACTCTACGTTTCGTAGAAACCACAGAATTCTCTCGTCGTACTTATAAAAATCGTGGGGAAGTCGTAAGGAATTCAAACAAAATGGTTAGAACCGAAAACACAAGAATTTATTGGTTCCGTTTGGGCGGTTCCCCAACTGCAGGTCGAATAATAAGAATCGGGAAAGACCTGCGAAAAAACCCGTTCTGTACAATGAATATCAATTATAGGAAGAAAATATATCACAATCAAAAGGTAAATACTCCAGTTACACTCCATAGGAGGGTTTAAATGTCGGATGTGAAAGCAATGCATATTAAATGAAAAAACAGTAAAAGCATAGGTTATCAACAGGCATGGTATATGGTAAAGAATTAACAGTTTATGCAGAAAAAGAGTTAGATTCAAGAGGGACCTTCGTTCAGACTGATAGGTGCCACAACATCACGGCCGTGAAGAGAGCGGCTAAACTTGGCAGACCAAATCTCCGGAAATACCCGATCGACCAGTGGCGTGCCGAAAAAATATTTCTATGTACTATTACGATAATTATAAGTTCTTTTTCGGGACTAATGGAAATAATACATTAATTATTTACCAAGATAACAATTAACATGAAATATAAATGGAAATTATTTATAATGGTGAATAATACAAGAAATGTTAAGCCGAGTGGCCGATTCTTACACAGCTCGACATTTGAAGAATTCTTTTCACATAGAAGCCGTGGTTCTAGCATCACCAGATTTTCACAGGATGTTTCTTATTGCAATACTAGTATTTCGTGAAAAAATGGTTGACTTCTCTTGGGATCCAGGGGTTGAAATTTCAACCCTTGAACTTCAAAAATTAATTTTATATGGAAGCTTCCGTTCTAGCATCACCATATTTTCACAGGATGTTTCTTATTGCAATACTAGTATTTCGTAAAAAAATGGTTGACTTCTCTTGGGATCCAGGGGTTGAAATTTCAACCCTCAAACTTCAAAAATTAGTTTTAAATAGAAGCCTTCGTTCTAGCATCACCAGATTTTCACCCTATGTTTCTTATTGCAATATAAGTATTTCGTGGAAGAATGGTTGACTTCTCTTGGGATCCAGGGGTTGAAATTTCAACCCTTAAGTATCAAAAATTATTTTTATATAGAAGCCTTCGTTCTAGCATCACCAGATTTTCACAGGATGTTTCTTATTGCAATACTAGTATTTCGTGAAAAAATGGTTTACTTCTCTTGGGATCCAGGGGTTGAAATTTCAACCCTTGAACTTCAAAAATTAATTTTATATAGAAGCTTCCGTTCTAGCATCACCATATTTTCACAGGATGTTTCTTATTGCAATACTAGTATTTCGTGAAAAAATGGTTTACTTCTCTTGGGATCCAGGGGTTGAAATTTCAACCCTTAAATATCAAAAATCATTTTTATATAGAAGCCTTCGTTCTAGCATCACCAGATTTTCACAGGATGTTTCTTATTGCAATACTAGTATTTCGTGAAAAAATGGTTGACTTCTCTTGGGATCCAGGGGTTGAAATTTCAACCCTTACATTTGAAAAATTCTTTTCATATAGAAGCCTTCGTTCTAGCATCACCAGATTTTCACAGGATGCTTCTTATTGCAATACTAGTATTTCGTGAAAAAATGGTTAACTTCTCTTGGGATCCAGGGGTTGAAATTTCAACCCTTACATTTAAAAAATTCTTTTCATATAGAAGCCTTCGTTCTAGCATCACCAGATTTTCACCCTATGTTTCTTATTGCAATATAAGTATTTCGTGAAAAAATGGTTGACTTCTCTTGGGATCCAGGGGTTGAAATTTCAACCCTTAAATTTCAAAAATTTGTTTTATATAGAAGCTTTCGTTCTAGCATCACCAGATTTTCACAGGCTGTTTATTATTGCAATATTAGTCTTTCGTGAAAAAATGGTTGACTTCTCTTGGGATCCAGGGGTTGAAATTTCAACCCTTACATTTAAAAAATTTTTTTCATATAGAAGCCTTCGTTCTAGCATCACCAGATTTTCACCCTATGTTTCTTATTGCAATACTAGTATTTCGTGAAAAAATGGTTGACTTCTCTTGGGATCCAGGGGTTGAAATTTCAACCCTTACATTTAAAAAATGTTTTTCATATAGAAGCCTTCGTTCTAGCATCACCAGATTTTCACCTCATGTTTCTTATTGCAATATAAGTATTTCGTGAAAAAATGGTTGACTTCTCTTGGGATCCAGGGGTTGAAATTTCAACCCTTACATTTAAAAATTTTTTTTCATATAGAAGCCTTCGTTCTAGCATCACCAGATTTTCACCCTATGTTTCTTATTGCAATATAAGTATTACGTGAAAAAATGGTTGACTTCTATTGGGATCCAGGGGTTGAAATTTCAACCCTTAAACTTCAAAAATTGATTTTATATAGAAGCTTCCGTTCTAGCATCACCAGATTTTCACAGGATGTTTCTTATTGCAAT